>CM055277.1:55166055-55766055 GCA_029237695.1 Conchocele bisecta
CAACACAGTACCCAATGTAGTGATTTACCTGTATACCTTGCACAGTGGTCAGCAGTGGTCAAGCAGTGGTCAAGCAGTGGACATCTGCACATGCTAGCCCATAGTCCTGTCCCTGCTTATAACCCCGCATACATTTCATCCGCAAGAGAATTTGAAACTTGATTTGAGTCATTGGACCATTTATCTTCAACAATCACACAGGTGCTTCTGCGAAACCGGCTGCGAGAATCCAGCCAGGGGAGCAAATCCAAGATGGCCGCCGAGAAACGTATTGCAAATGTAAATATCAAACTACACAGCATATAAGTGTGCAAAATACATCGTTTTATAGGTTTTAGGGTGTGGGGAATCCGTTTCCGACATCGTATTCATGATTAGAGGTCACGTTCACAATATCAAGTTCCAAAATGGCCGCCAGCCACCTATTGTAAATCCAGATTTTGATCCATACGCTGTAAAAGTAAGTGGATTGCATTGTTTTATATGTGTGTTGGCGTGGGAAATCCATTTGTGGCATCTACTTCGTGATTGGATGTCAATGTCACATGCAAAGGTTAAGGTCAAAGAAAAAAAGCATTTAAAAACGGATGACTTCAAATTATGTTATTGTACAACTTATTATCAGGCTGGCTGACACATTGTTCACCAATGAAATTGTACACAGCACTCCAAAAAATAGTAAATACTACAGTTAAACATGTAGTACAGGCCCCCGGTCTTTACTAAATGGTGCCGATATGAATACATGTCTTAAGCAGCCACTGTGCCAGTACCGTTGCAGTATCACTTACTATACGTAAATATGTGTCTCCTGTTAAGCATCCATTTGATTTGAAAGGCAGATGTGTTGCATCATATTGTGGATGTTTCAGATATGTTTAAACCTTAGCTCCATAATGGTTCGAAATAATACATGGAATATATGCCAGCAATCGAACCCGAGAAAGGTGCAAATGAGGTATCTGTGCATGTGTTTATCTATTTGCACAGATCGGCTCAACAACCTTCTTGTGACAGTAGATCACACACAAACATCTGCTGCTTTGCATGAACATCGCTTCGAATTGCATTTTCCACTACAGCCACAAGTGGTAAGGATTTTGGAGGGGACTGGTTTTAGCGATTTAAGTGGCAGTAAGCTCCCATTGCGGCTGATCCAACCATACTCAAGAGGGTCGAGCTGGTTGGTATCAGCTAGTAAAGTGAGAGCATTGCGGATCACATAAAATGACCTCTTTAGATGTCCTCGGATGACACTTGTTGTGGGTGGTAGCCCCTCTAACCCTACCACTGAATGCCTGTGGACGTCAAGTCGTAATTGGTCAAATGTAGTTGCAGTGGTTTTGCTTGTGGCACCGGCCCATACACGGACGAGATATAGTTCTGCCTGATGTAGCTCCGCTTCAGAGAGCACGGGATACTCGCCGAAGCTGGAGAGAAGCATTGCCGGTCTGCATACGAGTGCGGCATGCTTTGTGCCAACTTTGCTGAGTGCATCGTCTCCAGTCGTGACATGTGCCTTGATGAGTACACGGCATAATTCCTCTCCTAGTTTGAGGTGCATGACATGAAGCGGAATCATCCGTCGCTTCTCCCCAGTCCTGTACTGAACCCAAAGCTCCTGCAAACCACCACCCTCTTTGAACAAGCTAATGTAGCGCAGGAGAAGAATTACAGTATCTGTGTCATTAGACACTACGATCGCTTTCTCACAGCCCCTCCCGACTGCCCAGTGCACGTGAGCTATTATGTGACTGTCTGCCTCCTCCTGCCAGTTGTTTAGATCAGCCAGATCACTCGCAGGTGATCCAGCCAACTTCAGTCTCGCAGACGTTAACTCTTCATTGACCACCATTCCACTCAATACCACGTCATGCATATCCCGTTCCGCCACATCCCGCGCCAGTAGCTGAAGGTTCTGTTTGTTGAGACTAGATGCCCAAAACTTGTCTAACTGGTGTGGAATAGGCACAGACTCATCCACGACGGCCAAATCGACAGCGATATCATCACCAGCTCTACGGTTCCGCTCGCCATCCTTGATGCTCAATTCATTGTAGCTATCGAATACTATGTGCGTCATTTCCTGTGTTGGAAATACTCGACGGGCACTCTTCAGAGAACTTCTTGTATGACTCCACCAAAATGTGCAGACAAAGACCGGAGATTGGGAAACTGTCTGATTTTTGACATAAAGTCAAGCAAGACATGTGTTGCTAGTGGACTGTCTTTTGTGAATTGGTAATCATTTGAGGTAAGATTATTTTCAAGCTCAGTGACCAACTTTGCCTTATCAGGCTTTGTTGTGATGTCGCCCACAAATAGTTGGCTAGATTGCAGAAGGTCATGCGAATACAGCTCTTCTGGCGACATCCGCGAAGTGTAGCGATTTCTGCCTCCTCTGTGCAGATGCATATCCTGTGCGGAAACGGCAGTCCTGGTTGGAACCGTATTGGTTTTCGTTGTACATTGTGAGTCAAAGGCAGGGAGATTCACCTTAGATATGGTGACGCTGAGTTTCTTAGACCTGACCACGTACCGCTCATCGCGAAATTTCCGGTACGCTATGTCACCGTTCTCCAGTGCCTTCAGAAGTCTCACCTTAACGATGTCATTGACAATGTGCTTTGTCACGATATTGTAGAGTGGAACGTGTGGTGCCAGAACAATGAAGGGGTTTTCCCGGGACCTTCACAAACTCTAGTAATCGTGTCACATTTCGGTCAAATATCAAACCCTTTCGGCCACCGAGCTCATGCTGTATTGTCGTTTCCAGATGATCCATGAGTCCAAGCATTGGTGAGTAAACTGGAGAAGATTGCTGATCGCGAGGATTTCATGAAACAGAAGCCCAAACTCGGCCACAACAGCAGCATCTCCAGCGCTCCCAAACAATCACGTGTCCACCTGGACCCTGCGAGAATCTGTTTCTGCGACTGCTCCCCAGCTTCATATCCCCTGCCACGGCAGCAAATACCGCACCCGGTCGGTCTTTCACAACAAACTGGCCCATACAGAACCGGCGGTAGAGTGTGGGATAGGTGACCTCCAGAACCTGAATCCTCTCCAAGTACCATGATGCGTACCGCAGATAATTGATAGCATCAAATTCACGTAGGATGGCCATTGAAGCCTTCACTGTTCCGACATGCAGCTGCCAGTTACCATCACGGTCTGCTACTATCAGCTGCTTGATTATTGCAACAATCTTCTGAAAATTCACGAATGGCATAATTCCGATTTCTCCTGGCACCCTTGGACAAATGTGTTGAATTGTTGACGGAGATCGGCAGCATCAGCAGATACCTGCTCAAACTTTGGGACAGACCCCTCCCGCCTCTTTGTTTGCAACACATCCTTGAGCTGAATGGCAGACTGGACAAATGGTACAGACGTGGGATCATTGGACTGCCAGAATGCATTCCACATGAGAGATTCAAGAACCTCTGATACGATCAGCATTCCTGTTAATGACCTGACGTAGTGGCCACCAGAGAGCACAGTTGAAACTGTTTTCGGTCCGAAAACTTCACTTTCAATAAGGGCATCGCTCATTCCACTGCCACTAAGATACCTCCCTGCACACCGCAAAAGTACCTTAACAAAGTGAAACATTCCTAACATTGGAAAAAGGTCGTCGAAAGTGCCCGGCTCATTCATGACTATATCAACAACAATGTGATATACACCCTCATCAGAAACTATGGCCATAGTATCTTGATTCAACTGGCGCCGGATGCTTGGAAATTGGTCAGTGCCTTGCGGACAGTGGCATATTCTGTCACAGGTGAGGGGATAACAGGAAGAAACCCAACTCTCATCAGTGGCACGTTTGCTGTTGTGATCAGTGCATGAATTCCACCCCAAGGAGGAAGCTCGCCAGGAGCAGCAGCAGAGTATGGGAGTCCACAGCGAATGAGTGATATGACAAATTCGTATTGGCTGACTGCTCTACAGCTTTCTCAGCATCCGATATAATGTCCACGTCAATGTTATCTACAAGCCTAAAGTGTGGTAAGGTAGGCTTCATCACGGGTTTGTGGTGAGAGGGTACAATTTGACAGGGAAGTTTTTCTTTTGACGGACATGCGAATTTCGAGAGATTCGTGCTGATACAAAAGGCTTTGACTTGGCTGGCGAAGTGGTCTCCTGGTATAGAGCCTGTGCTGATAATGTTTGCCTTGTGTACTGAAATGGATGAATTATCTTCGAAATCTTCATTGTCAAAGGAAAGGCGCCAAATGCCCAGCCGTCGTCGAAAAATGGCTTGGAATGGGCACCCCAGTGACCTCCGATGACTGTATTGTGTAAGCACACATGAGACACCTTGATCGCTTCACTTCATTGTAGCTAGACGAGGTACCTACTCTGTTCAGTGTTGTCAGTATCTCCCTGCTGCGTGTCTTCCCATACATGTATTGTCCTAGCATTGTGTGGAGTGGGGTTTTCCTCCGGCCCGTGGTGAATATGGTTATATGTTATCTGGAAATGACAATTGAGTTTGGAATGGCGATTTTTCAAAGCCCATCTATCCTCTTCGTCAACAAAGTGTCTTCACCATCATCACAGAATGCATGTTCTTCCTCATCTGGCATTTGCATGCATTTCATTTTGGCCATCATTGATTTGGGAATGTCATATAATGCTGAATAGAATGTCAGCCATTCGTCAGGGATTATCGTGTTTTCCCAGGAATGCTTAAGTTCTTCAGCGTCACAGAACTTGTCGTCCAGACCATAATCGACTTGTTTAGCGGCTTTGTTCAATGATTCACCAACGTGTCTAACAGCGTCAAGATTTTTAATTTTAATAGCTAAGTCCGCGGCTGTGATGTTGGATGAAAAAACAAGTTCGGATTCATTTCGCCTAGGATTTGGAGCAAATTGAATTTTGCCACCATAGTGGTCTTCGAGTAACTTTTTAACATCGCGGTTGTATATTATGAAATCAAGAGTTTCATCTAAATGATACATACAACTAGTGATGTCCTTCGCAGTAAACCCATACCCTTCTTGCAACAGAGGGTCAATGTGCTCTAAGGCCTGCAAAAACAAAGTATGTTTGACCGCAGAATTCGAATTGCATTCGTCAATAGGTATACTACTAGAGGACTGTACATCTTGCTCATATGTATGCAAGTAACGTCTGATACAAATTGCATGACAATACAAATCTGATGCAAACACATCCTCAACACTGCTTAGCTCCGCGACTCTACAGAATACCTCATCTTTCAGATGTTTAGTAGCAGTCAGAAAATTTTTGCGCTGCAACTCGCTCACTAATTCTGAATTTGTCTCGCAACGATACACGTTTACTTGAACCCTATCACTGCCACACACAACACATTTCAGCAGTGTTGGATCTCTCTCACAACTCGCTGCTTCCCTCGGTGTGACAGAGCTGCGACGCATCATGGGTTGTGTACATTCGTCTTCTATCTGTTTCCATTTCAGTGTCTACATGCTGAGCAACAGCTTCAGCCTGTTCAATTGCTTTCAGTTTTTGCATATGTGTATACCACTTTGAAGCACTTGTTAGTGTTGTGGTACACATATGCTGTGCCTCCACCCTCTGCTATTCTCAGTCTTTTGCTGATTACATCTTTCCTGATTGACGCAGCACGCTTCATACTCTCTCGACCAGCTTCTTTTGGTTGTGTTGTTTTATGCTTATCACCCAATTCTTGGCAGATGATGCATTTCGTGGGATCAAACTCTGTTGAGATACCTGGTGTCAGTAGAACCCCAACATGTTCACACACAGGAGTAGACTGCTGGCTCCTGCCCTCCGCCATTCTCGTACAGTCTGTGTATATGTATACGACAAACTGACAACAACGTATACAACTACATATATATATAAACACTTTGAATTCAATACTCGTTATGAAAATGTGTAGCAATGCTGCAAGTTGACAGTCAGAAACCAACTGTAACGTGCAACATTCAGCTGCAATCGGTATAGGCCAACGCAATGCTGGATTGGTGTGTTACATATTAACAGCGCGGTACTTTAAATTAATGGACATACGATACACGCCGTGATTGGAAAGTGGCGCGAAAGATCAATACAACGCTGTGATTTTATTTCAATATTAACAACACTGGTTTATATGATGTAATTAAAGTGACAGATATATCATCTACGATATACAGTCGAACATCCACGAACAGCCACCTCTCTACAACGGCCACCTCTATTTAACAGCCACAATTCTAAGATCCAACGTGATGAATTACCAGAGCCACAATTAATGTGCGTAATTTGATCAACATTGTGGGGGATTTTGTGTATTATTCACCAAAACTGGCAAGATGTTTATAAAAGTACGCACCTTAACTGTAGCTCTGAATTACTATATGAGTTTCCTCTCTGTAACAGCCACCTCTGTACAACAGCCAGTTTGAGGTTTTCCATGAATTGCTGTTGTAGAGAGGTTGTTTTGTGCATGTACAAGGCGATGGGTAGGGACCGTGAGGTGACGGGCTGTGTATGTGGCGGAAGGGGGTCTGAATCTGGGAATTTGTGTCTGGGGTTTTGGTGATTTCGACCTTGATCTTGTGAACGTGACCTTTAACAACGAATACGATGTCAGAAACGGATTTCCCCACACCATAAAAACCTATAAAACGATGTTTTCACAAACTAATATGATGTGTAGTTTGATATTTACATTTGCAATACGTTTTCTGGCGGCCATCTTGGATTTGCTCTTCTGGTGCGTTCTCGCAGCCGGTTTCGCAAAAGCACCTCCGTGATTTTTGAAGATAAATGGTCCAATAACTCAAATCAAGTTTCAAAATCTCTTGCGGATGAAATGTATACGGGGTTTTAGGCAGGGCCTGGACTACCATGCTTAGCACATGGTTCTCCCAGTTTCTATTGTTCTCTCTACAGGTAAGGACACTGTACAGAGCACACGAGAAAAGGTATACAGAGCCGACGAGAAAACAGGTCTTCATGCATTATTGTCCAGTTTGTAGAGTGCGCAAAACAAAAAAGGGAGATAACTGAAAAATTAGCTATGCAAGAGTTGTCATTCTCGTGCGCGACACACCTCCGGGTCGTGGTCTATGCATGTGTGAAGTTTCATGAAAATATTCCAAAGGGTGGTCGAGTTATGCTCCGGACAGGAAATCAGTGAGCGAAAACAAAAAAGGGAGATAACTAAAAAATTAGCTATGCAAGAGTTGTCATTCTTGTGCACCACACACCTTCGGTTCGTGGTCTAATTGAATGTGTTAAGTTTCATAAAAATATTCCAAAGGGTGGTCGAGTTATGGTCAATCAGTGCGCGAAACAAAAAAGGGAGATAACTAAAAAATTAGCTATGCAAGAGTTGTCATTCTTGTGCACCACACACCTTCGGTTCGTGGTCTAATTGAATGTGTTAAGTTTCATAAAAATATTCCAAAGGGTGGTCGAGTTATGGTCAATCAGTGCGCGAAACAAAAAAGGGAGATAACTAAAAAATTAGCTATGCAAGAGTTGTCATTCTTGTGCGCGACACACCTTCGGGTCGTGGTCTATGCATGTGTGAAGTTTCATGAAAATATTCGAAAGGGTGGTGGAGTTATGCTCCGGACACGAAATCAGTGCGAGAAACAAAAAAGGGAGATAACTCAAAAATTAGCAGCAAGAGTCGTCATTCTTGTGCGCGACACACCTTCAGGTCGTGGTCTATGCATGTGTGAAGTTTCATGAAAATATTCCAAAGGGTGTTCGAGTTATGCTCCGGACAAGAAGTGTCTACGGCGGACGCGGACGGGACGCGGACGCGGCGCGCTGTCAAATCCATAGTATCCCCCGACGGAGTCCGGGGAATACAATTATAAGATATTTACCTGAACGTTAAAGTTTTTGAAGCACCAAGTATGTGACCTTGACCCTGGGATTGGTGGGGCAGGACGAACGTGGATTTGGCACAGGGCGGTAGAGGACCATTAGAGCAATGCGTATATGAAATATGAAGATGATCCATGATCCATGAAAGAAAACAGAAAGTATAAGATATTTACCCAAGCGTTAATGTTTTTGAAGCACTAAGTATGTGACCTTGACCCTGGGCTTGACGGGGGCAGAACGAACGTGGATTTTGGCACAGAGCGTAGAGGACCATTAGAGCAATGCGTATATGCGTGTTAGAAGTTATGCTCTGGATACAAAATCAGAGCACGAAACAACAAAGGGGAGATAAGTAAACAAGAATTCCGCGGAATCAGATGCCTCGCCTTGTCCCGCCTTGACCTCGAGCCTGGGCCCGAAAGCAATTTTCACTGGCCCGAACATATTATACAATTATTGACTAGTGAACCATAGAATATAAGATTATTTCTATGGCTCACTAGTCAATAATTGTTTTATTATATGATAATAGTCTGTATATAGCACTTACGACCTTATGCTACTAGACAAAAATTGAAAAAGAATTTGAAAAAAAAAAATGAAAAAAAAAATGGAAAAAAAATGGAAAAAAAGTTTAAAAATTAAAAATAATAATGCTTGCTACTGGAGCCCAGAATTTTTTTTTAATAGTCCTATATTTACTACTATATCTGCACAGGTCCACATAATGCCACAACAATATTTTCAACACAGTTTACGGAAATGTAATATAATCATTTACCTGTATAAATTACCTGTAAGTGGTCAGTGGTCAGTTGCACATGCTAGCACATGCACAGGTGAATAGTCTGTATATAGCACTTACGACCTTCTGCTACTGGACAAAAATTGAAAAATAATTTGAAAAAAAAAATGAAAAAAAAAAAATAAAAAAAAAAAAAATGGAAAAAAAAAGTAAAAAAAAAATTTAAAATAATAATGCTTGCTACTGGAGCCCAGATTTTTTTTCCAGTCAAATTGAAAAATAATTTGAAAAAAAAAATGAAAAAAAATAATGAAAAAAAAAAAAAAAAAAAAAAAAAAAATGACAAAAAAAAGTTTAAAAATAATAATGCTTGCTATTGGAGACCAGATTTTTTTTAATAGTCCTATATTTATCTACATATATCTGCAGAGGTCCACATAATGCCACAATATTTTCAACACAGTGTAGTGATTTACCTGTATAAATTACCTGGTCAGCAGTGGTCAAGCAGTGGTCAAGCAGTGGACATCTGCACATGCTAGCCCATGCTTAGCACATGTTCTCCCAGATTTCTATTGTTCTCTCTACAGGTAAGGTGTACAGAGCACACAGAGAAAAGGTATACAGAGCAGACGAGAAAACAGGTCTTCATGCATTATTGTCCAGTTTGTAGAGTGCGCAAAACAAAAAAGGGAGATAACTGAAAAATTAGCTACGCAAGAGTTGTCATTCTTGTGCGCGACACACCTCCAGGTCGTGGTCTATGCATGTGTGAAGTTTCATGAAAATATTCCAAAGGGTGGTCGAGTTATGCTCCGGACAGGAAATCAGTGAGCGAAAACAAAAAAGGTAGATAACTCAAAAATTAGCTATGCAAGAGTTGTCATTCTTGTGCACGACACACCTTCGGTTCGTGGTCTAATTGAATGTGTTAAGTTTCATAAAAATATTCCAAAGGGTGGTCGAGTTATGGTCAATCAGTGCGCGAAACAAAAAAGGGAGATAACAAAAAAATTAGCTATGCAAGAGTTGTCATTCTTGTGCGCGACACACCTTCGGGTCGTGGTCTATGCATGTGTGAAGTTTCATGAAAATATTCGAAAGGGTGGTGGAGTTATGCTCCGGACACGAAATCAGTGCGAGAAACAAAAAAGGGAGATAACTCAAAAATTAGCTATGCAAGAGTTGTCATTCTTGTGCGCGACACACCTTCGGGTCGTGGTCTATGCATGTGTGAAGTTTCATGAAAATATTCCAAAGGGTGTTCGAGTTATGCTCCGGACAAGAAGTGTCTGCGGCGGACGCGGACGCGGACGCGGCGCGCTGTCAAATCCATAGTATCCCCCGACGAATAATGTTATGTGGTGGACACCCATTAGTTATGACGTTGTGCATGTCTGGTGGTTCTAGATGGTACGGTAACAGAGAAATGGACCTATACACGAAAACTTAACATTTGTGGACGCCACCCGCCGCCCGGGACCCGGAACCGCCGCCGGACCCGCCCGCCGCCGCCGCCGCCTACCCAGTTTTCGCCAATCCAAAAGTCGCGATTTTTTAAAATAAACAAGAAATGCGTCTGTCGAACGCGGATGCCACCTGCAGCATATTTGAGAAACTGTGACAAAGTGGTTAACCGAAAAGTGTGACGGACGGACGGACGGACAGAAGGACGGACGGACGGACGGACAGACGGACAGACGGACGGTCCAAATACTATATGCCACCCGTTTCTTCGAAACCCGGTGGCATAAAAACCCAATTGTATATACAGGGGAGTCCCGTTTCTATGCGACTGCTTACTACGCGAACACATTACAACGTGGTGCTCGCGTGGGTCCCGATTTATTTTTCAACCCACTAACTAAACTATCAACATGTACCTTTCAAGATCGCGACCCCCCAATATGGCCCATATCTGTGACAAATTAAATTGACTCCGTGAATGTAGACTGCCCTGTGCATTTACTACCTCTGTGCTGTTGGGCTGTCTGGGATAATAGCTGTTATGCAGATTAACAGATTTGAGCACTGACAGTTATCCATATTCCTTTGAAGTTTGCAATCAGCCGCATGTACTAGGACGCAGAATCTGCCATATTGATCAGCCAATGAAACGCTCTTGCTTAATCACGTGTTATCGCCGTCCAATCAGTGTATGTAGCGTTTCTACACGTATCAGACACACCTAAAAATAACCCATATCGACCCATCAGCCTCATTTTTGTGAGCGAGTTCGGGTTCGTACTATAGTTGAACTATAGTAGATGCATTGTGCATGTCTAGTAGAGAATTTCCATGTAAATTTCCTGCTCTCTAGCATTTTTTACCTATTCGCCGCCATCTTGAAGCTGGAGGAACAGGCGTCTTTTGGCTAGTCGAACTATAGTAGATGTATGACGTCACTCTGGTTGAACCAGTCTGCGTTCGCGGTTGTTTAGTTGAACTATAGTAACCATAGTTTAAGCTCGAACTCGCTCAGTATTGTATTTGTCAGCTGTCTGTACAGTAAAACACGTAAACATGCGAAACAAAAGTAATAAGCGTAAACAGTTTACCGTAAGGGACAAACTAGTTTGTGGATACTTGCGATGCAACAGGATATTATAAATTCAGGGTAGATCTATGCTGTTACATTTTTAAGTAGTTTATTAGTAAAATTTAATTATTTATACATTGCTTTTCGTTGTTACAATCGTGACCCAATACCGCCAGAGTAAAGTTTGGTCCGTTTTCAGTCGGGCCAGAACGTCCCCGGTTTCATTAATAGAACAATTGCTACAAATTCGCGATCTGGCTATATCGCGATCATGATTCCTGGCTCCCAATGACCGCGTAGAAACAGGACTCTGTATAGGGCACCGGAAAAAAAATATAACACTGAACAAAAATAACTAGCTTTGTAAATGCTAGATGTTCTGCAATTGATGGATACTAATTTCATTTTATTTATAGAACTAACTTGTGTCTCTAATGGAAACTTCTAAATGTGGTAGCTATTGTATGATCATTATTTCATGAAATTTACTTGTAGTGTATAACAAAAATTAATAATCATCATAATTATCTCCCCTATTTAACACAGTTCCTGATAGTGTATACTTGAATATAACTCAACATTTTTTGGAATTGGATAAAAGTAAATGGTGCGATTGGTTGATAAAGGTTATTTATTATGAAGCGAAAACATAACTATTGAATATCTGAGACATCTTCTGACATGATCTGTAACACTCCATATTAAACCATCACCCATGGATTTGATTTGATTTAATGGTGTTTAACAGCCTGTTAACAACTACAGTCATTTTATGCTGGATTAATGGTGTTGAATCCCATACGTTACCTATTGTGATGGGGGTAAATAAAAAAATCAGATCTGAATATTTACAGAAAGATATATATTCAGCCCTGAAATTAGAATAACCTGACCTGGTGCCAGGTCCTCACCATAATCACAGGTTCTTGAAGAACGGCTCATATTTCGGTGTATTATGGGTTATTTCGGTATATCTGGTGGTTTGGGTGCATTGTTACCAACATACAATTTACGTCACCTCCCGCAAATTACACGTGTAACTAGAAGTACAAAGGAGTGAAACAAAAATTCTACCCGCACACGTTTTGAACCAATAAAACCATTATTTGATAAAAATAAATCTGGTCCCAAAATGTTTGTTTAGATTAATGTGCCACCTGAACCGCTAATGCAAATTTATATATCGTGAAAAACGTCCAATATTGTCAGATAGATGGTCTAGATCTCAAAGCAGAGAAATTTAGTTACACACTTTGTTTATAACTTTACAGAACAAACGTTCATTGGCTGACAAACATGTAGCAGTGGATTTTGGACACATCACGGGAAATGGTTATCCAATCAAATGGCGTGCCACGCGTGTAATCACCGCTTTGAGGGCTCACCAGAAAATCTCGCAATTGTAATGATTTTATGGTCTTAAATGTACGAACAGATAAATGCAGTTCACATATTCTATCGTCATGAACAGATTGATATGTCTCCTGTTTGTTTGTTTGTTTATTGGTGTTTAACGGCCTATCAACAGCTAAGGTCATGTAAGGCCGGGCAAACAGGTTCGATCCCGTTTTAACCTGCTGCATTGGGGGGAAAATCCCAAAATCAGAACGGAATATTTACATCGAGATACAACATATTCAGCCCTGAAATTAGAATAACCTGACCTGGTGCCAGGTCCATACCGCACCAAAGTCACTTGGCCCCTTCTCCTATTTAAAAGTAATACCGGTAGGATTACTCTTATAAGGGGTATAACCAGATTCAACTGTCACATACAAAATGCCAAAGACGTATGTGAGGGCCAAACCAGGTCTCCAGTCGGGATTCCGGTAAGGATGAAACCCGATCGTTAAATTAACCATCGCTTGCTCCCACCTGCCACCCACTATATGTCTCCTGAATTGATGGAACCCAAATTTGGAGTTTGTGGTTGATAACTGATGATATAATCGGTCTGAAAGCAATGCATGTTGGAAATTTTATCGGCCAAATATTGAAAAATGTTTCATTCCTTTGTTTCTTTGTGGGTATTTTGACAGTATAACAGGTGTCCGAAGTTCTGAACGGTAAATGTGTAGACAATTGACGAAATATGTCGTGTGTAATGATTGAGCATTAGTAGTTGCACAAAATTATGTAAATTATCCAAAACCAACAAAATCCACACAAATCTACCCCAAATACCCATATGACACCAACATACTGACCATCTGTTCAAACACCTGTGCACCATATCAGTCATTTAGCATACATAAAGTAATATGATTAGTACTAATCTTACTACTTTATAATGGGCATAACCTGATCATCCATGGAAGAACTTCCGTATATATTGCTGTTACTGGAGAAATGGGGTGTATGTGTTTTGCAAACAGTGTAGATCCAGATCAGTCTGTGCATCTGCCCTGTTCACCATTCCATCAACAAAACATCATTCATGATTCTAAAAATCAATATAGATCGTTAGTTATCAGGCTACATGAGTGTGCTATTTGATCAGCAGCTACACTGGTCACAAATCCCATAAGCCCCATTTCTCCACTCATAGTCATATATTACCTGAGGCTCGCTTATCCCTCTTGTCTTGTCTTCTTATGAACCAACACCCAAATCCAAATAGCCCTGGAGCAAAAATTATAGTGGCACTTACACAAGAGATTGATTGATTGATTGGGGTTTTACATCAGTTCAACAGCAAAAGTGAGTTGGATTAACATCCCCAGCTAAGGTTATATATACTTGATCTCAGTTTAAAGTCTAGTCCTGGGATGGAAATACTGTGAAAGGTATGATAGACAGACAGGAATGTATGGGAGGGCACTGCATATTCAGCACCGACATCACAAGGGCTTGTTATAACTAAGCTAATCCCCTCGTTGGTGGCCTTGATAATACAAGATCAGCCACAAAGGTCAAGGTCACCAAGGTCAAGGTGTGAGGAAGCTACTAATGGATCAGGAGGTATTCAACATTTGGATGTATGTCCAAAATTGTTGACACGAAGGTCAATGTCACCAAGGTCAATTTATTTATATACTTAATTAATGGTGTTTAACGGCCTGTAAACAGCTAAGGTCATTTTAGGCCGGGATAATGTTGTTAAATTTCATATTTCGAGTTTACGAGTTGCAAGCCAAAATTGGAAAATTCTAATTCGAATAGGGGGAGATAATCCATGACCCAGGAGGCGAATCAAAAATCTAAATAAAATTTGCACATCTACTCAGGTATGTAGCTAGTACGGTTTAAATGTTTTACGTGCTACAAGGCAAAATTGCCAAATTCTAAGTTGAAAAGAGGGAGATAATTCATGACCTGGGAATTGAATAAAAAATCGAAATAAACTTTGCGCTTCTACTCATCATAAGGAAGCTACATACCAAGTTTCAGGTCTGTAGCTATTATGGTTTAACGAGTTACAAGGTTGATGACAGATGGACGGAAAGGACGGACGGACGGAACGGACAGGACGGATGGGACAGACATGGGTAACACTAAATACTCCCTCCACTATCGTGGTGGGGCATAAAAATATATATTCAGCCCTGAAATTAGAATAGCCTGACCTGGTGCCAGGCCCAACTACCTAAAACTAATATGATTAGTACTAGGGGTGTAATGATTCACCGAAAATTTGATGCACCACGATATTTTTCCGACAATGCGATTCACGATACGTGACCCTGATATTCGATTCGATACTGTCTTCACAATTCAATGCTTTGGAATCCCAAATTATTATTGTTGGGGCAATGTTACGAATACTAATACTAAAATTAAATTATCGGGAAGAATATACACAACCACATGTCATAACAATTGCAATTCCAACCTTCAAGTTTACTGAGATCGATAACGCGGTGCGGCATGGCATAAATCCTGACCGTAAATATTACGACTCCATTTCCGGTTCATGTCTGAAACCAGGAAATAAGAAATGAAATGAGTTTTAAAGCTATTTTCGCTGTTAATCTGACATGTTGTGATTGAAATTATCTGTAAATAACATATTATATTATGAAACAGTTGACAATTATAGCATTCACATAGGAATTTATTTAGGAATTTATTTATTTTTAAAGGCACTATGAGGGAGCGTGTAATAAATCAAAGTACTGAAAGTACTGAACATAGGGTACTACAAGATTAAACTAGATTGATTGATTGATTGATTGATTGTTGGTGTTGCAGTTTCATTAACCCTTAAAGGTACATGCCCACTCAGTAGGTACAAAATTTTCTTTACATCAGAGACATCATCCGAGACATTTCCTGGCAAAATAAACATTCATGCGCCATTATCCCACGTACTGATTGGCATTATTATACATCAGACGTAAATTTACACACTGATATCAGGGGCGGTAATCGTGTTTGCTTAAAATGTTAACGGACATTACTATTTAATCTCTGTATTTATTTTATGATGTGCAATGATCATACTTTAAAATCTGTCGAAAATATTATTTTTTCAGGTGACGCATTTCTTTAGTATAAATAATTAAAAAATATCATGCCTCATTTGCATATGAAAATAGCCTGATACCACCGCGCGTCACTATCAGTAAAATAAATATTACTAAATGATTATATCTGTATAGCGGGCACTTGTAACGTTTAGAACTGGTGGAATAGTGACACAGTTATACACTTATTTAATTCCTATAAATGACATTTTGGGCTTACTGAGTGGGCATGTACCTTTAAAGCGCTGGAAATGACAATTGTCGTCTGCTGTTTTAAATATTTTTATATGTTCTCCTCAAAAACATACTGAGACGATTCTACTGCGCTGCCAAAACAGGTTTTTAAAGAGATTAAAATATACAAAATGAGCAGATGGCAATTTTATTGTTCAGCGTTTTAATGGTTACGGGGTAAACTATTGATATGGCACAACTTGAAGTACAGTATGCACTGCTACAGTATGTACCAAAACATTCAACAACATTACAGATTATGCATAGCAATATCAGAAAGATACGGTACCACATATACAAGACATATACATATCAAGTATACAGATTCCAGATATCTATGATCATTATAGATATATTGAAAACTGATTGAAGAGCAATAGTTACAATAATTCCGCTACGGAAGCGGTGTCGCGCCTGAAAATGCCTTATCGGTACATCGCCAAGTTTACTTCTGTTTTGTGAATGAAATAGTTGGCCCCGGATCGAGTATATTAAAACATACAAATGACGTCATTGGGGAAACCGCTGACAAAATTTTCAATGTATGGATGCCCAAAATTGTTAGATTTGTTTTTGTCGTATTTCAGTACATGCAGTAATATGTCAGTAAATGTCAATCAGGCCGAATTCGGGAATGTCACTAAAATCCGCTGTAAATCCATCGATAGAGAGAGAGAATGAGGATTAAACATCAGTTAGACCTACACGTGCGAGTTTTGTTTCGCACAGGTGTCGGGTGAGTTTAAAAATAGGCTGTCGGAAGGTCAAACTTGTAGTTTGCGTGTTAAACGCGTCGCTTGTTTCGGAGAGTATTCGGAGGGGAGTTAACTATGTTACTAAATTTAGCGATGACCGCACGATTTGTGCAGCAAATGGGGGCAAATCACGCGCAACAAAATAATCCCGATATATTTTTGTACGTAGAACATCCGTTGTTGATATTGTGCAGTGCAAGTAGTTTTTCATAATATTATGTTCAATTAGCGGTTGCGTATGACAGTTAAACGTTGAGTAACACAATGCATTTTGTTGTTATGGTTACTCCAAGATATCACTACCTACCATCGCATCGAGAGGGGTCTGGGGCGTGGCTAACTGTCGGAGGCGATGCCAATACATAGGTATACCCTATGTAAAAATGTGTGGGTTATTGAATATTAGCGACATAACAATGTCATTTGGACAATTTATAATGCGGTTTACCTATGCAGTGGTGGCGACCACTATTGTACATGTACCATATTATAAAGAGGCTCCAGTACAGGCCGTCAAGTGAGGGATTGGTACAAAAAAATAGGAAAATAGGAATTCAGACGGTGAAAAAATAGGAATAAAATAGGAAAATATAGTCTAAAATAGGAATAAAATAGTACTTTAAGATGGCTTCCAAACACATTTTATGGCCATCCTGACCATTTAATATTGTTTATTGATAATGTGTGTTGTACTGCTCAAAGACAATAAAATATAAACATGATTTTGACACATTACTTGTACTAATAATAATTAAAGTAATGTACATATATGTTAGCCTCCATACCGTCCCATTCAGCAACCTCATCCACCCTTGTCTTTATGTTTTGAAAATATATATAAAACAAGAAATGCGTCTGTCGAACGCGGATGCCACCTGCAGCATATTAGAGAAACTGTGACAAAGTGGTTAACCGAAATTTGAGAAACTGTGACAAAGTGGTTAACCGAAAAGTGTGACGGACGGACGGACGGACGGACGGACGTTCAAACATTTGGGAGTTATGAGGCACCGCTATATAAAAGATCAAAGGGTTAGCTCCTAAATATCAAAGAGTTAGCTCCTAAATTTATGAGGCACCGACAATATCAAAGAGATCAAAGGTACTAACCCTTACCCTAAGCTCCTAAACCCCCGATGTTGGCCCGGACAGACGGACGGACGGACGGACAGACGGACAGACGGACGGTCCAAACACTATATGCCACCCGTTTCTTCGAAACCCGGTGGCATAACAAGAAATGCGTCTGTCGGACGCGGATGCCACCTGCAGCATATTTGAGAAACTGTGACAAAGTGGTTAACCGAAATTTGAGAAACTGTGACAAAGTGGTTGAACCGAAAAGTGACAAAGTGGAACCAGTGACAGACGGACGGACGGACGGACGGACGGACGGACGTACAGTTGACCATATATTGGCTACCTGGTGTCCATCGCTTTATTGGGTAATACTTGTTGGGTAGGCAATGGAAACCAAAGTCGTTCATACGGTTGACCACATATTGGCTACCTGGTGTCCATCGCTTATTGGGTAGTTACTTGTTGGGTAGGCAACGGAAGCCAGTCGTTCATACGTTTGGACACTTGTTAGGTGCATGTCCAATTATTGTTTGATACATGACATTTTTAATTTTGGTATTGGTTTCCGTCCAAAATGTGTTGGGTACATTCCAAGTTACAGTTGGGTATCGGGAATATCCCACATACGATGCTGTTAATATTAAAAGTTTAATAGGAATATAACATGATTCAATTCAAATACAAGACAAAGAGGCCCAAATTAGCCAGAGTCGCTCACGTGAAGCCCGAAGCAGGAATGGACATACATGATAAATATCGGTTTCCGACGTACACCACAAGACGGGTCTACTGTCAAAGTTTAGTAGCTGCAACTGTTGGCTGACTAACAGACTTAAACGCAAAGTTTACGTTGACCATTTCATCTACATTCCTCTACAGACAGACATCAGACACTAGGGAGATCTCTATGACTCCCACTACACAGTCCAAACCTTATTGGATACAGTGTCTGTTACCAATTGGGTACCACCATGCATATAAATTGCAAGATAACATACTGATCGACATGTCCAACCGTTATTGGGTACACAGTCCCAACCTTATTGGATACAATGTCCGTTACCAATTGGGTACCACCATGCATATAAATTGCAAGATAACATACTAGGCCATGGGCCAAATATGGAAACCCTCCCCCCCTGTGGTACATAAGCAGACATATTTTTCTGATAACTATAATCAATTACGAGTGTAATGCAACTTGTCTGCGCTCTGTAACCCGCTGGATGAATGTATGGCACCATTTTGAAGTATACCACCCAGCAACTTTTTGCCATATTAAAAAATCACACTTTTTGTAAAAATGTGACAAAATTATATTGTTAAACACGGAAACTGCTGTTGTTTTACAGGTTTTGAGAGATGTTTATAGCAATACTTTGCATTTAAGTAGAATTTAGGACCGTCCGGTCCTTTTAAGCAAATATTTTGCATATTTAATTACCCACCCACTCCATTTCAATGGTAACACATGTATTGCCACACATCTCTTCCCATACGGTATTTATAAATTGTAACTATGGAAAATATACATGCATGTGCTCATGAAACGTGTGCAAACTATAGTTCCTGTTTTTCTTCTGCTTACTGCACATGATACTAAGTTAACCACAACTGAATTTGAAAACCGTTACCCACCCACTAAATCTACAATGTACATTTTACACATATTGAGTTTCATTAGCTGTCTCCACTTACATTTACTTTTGACTGGTACATATGAATAGTCAACTACTTCAACATGACACTGGCGTCATTGCATACACAAAAAGATCGTGAGTTGTCATGATGAAAGTGCATGGAGTGAAGTATGTATAGCAGCAAGTGTGAAGAAAAAAGAATTTCCACACATTATCGGGCAAGAAATGATTCGATATTTACAACAAGATCAATGCTATATTGTGAAATAGAACATGTTAAATGTGAGCATCGAATATAATGCACAACAACAGTTATAGACATGCGTATACTGATTTGCGTATGCTTATACAAACAAGGTAATTAATTTTCAATCAAGGTTTTGAAGCATCGCGCCTGTGGCGGGGACAATCCCCACAACATCAGGTAAGAAACTATTCATTATTTGCATCACCACATCAAATATGGTTCATGAAATCATTAACATATACATAGCATACATATATATAGACATACATACATACATACAGTTACATAATGTGTCCAGGGCTTTCATTGTTCTTGATTTGTGCATGATTATGCAAGGTAATTCATTTTGAATCAAAGTTTGAAGCATCGCGCCTATGGCGGTGACAATCCCCACAACATCAGGTACGAAACTATTCATTATTTGCATCGTCACATCAAATATGGTTCATGAAATCATTAACATATACATAGCATCACACACGCACGCACGCACACACACACACACACACACACCGTTACATAATGTGTCCAGGGCTTTCAGTGTTCTTGATTTGTGCATGATTATACAAGGTAATTAATTTTCACTCAGGAATGAAAGCCTCGATACCAGGTAAGACATATTTCGATATTTACAATAACAGATGAAATAAAATATGGTACACAATATCATTCATCAGCATATTCATATCAGCATATATAGACATACGTACAGTTACATAATGTGTCCGGTGCATTCGTTGTTCTTGATTCACGTATGGTTGGTTACAACAAAGTAATTCATTTTCAATCAGGTTCGGAAGCATCGCACCTGTGGCGGAGACAATACCCATGGCATCAGGTACGAAACTCTTCGATATTTTCTGACATCAACAGCGCTCAGGTATTATCCTAACATGCTGTTAACAAAATCGTAGATACATATCTAGTGAATCCGGCTTAAGAGAAGCAACCTAGTCATATGCTTCATCCGCATCAAACATGCTATCTAGTAAGCTGTCGGGGCTCATGGGCATTTGTTTCATCAACATCCACCGTATCCACTTCTTCCTCTTCTTCTACCAGTAGATCTATCATTTCAGTTGGCAGGTAATCCCCCTCTGTCCATTTGTACTCTAGTGTTCCGTTTATGACCTCCCACCCACGGCCATTTGGTGGCGGTATGCATGTATTCGATTGGTCAGTGCTGTACCAAATGAGGGTTTGGTGATTAGCTCTCATTATATACATTCTCAACGATGACCTGCATGGTGGCAGAATGCTAAGATCAGCGCCATTGTAACTTGACAGCAGCTCTCCTGACTTTGGACTGAACTTTTGCAGGAATAGCTCCATGCGCAGTTTGTTTATGTCTGTAATACTAGTACTAGTATTCCTGTACATCAGACACACAAAGTGTTCAAGGTCTTCGAAGAGTTGTGGTTCTACAGAAGGGGACAAACTGCATGAATGTATCAGTGAATTCTGGGTGCTTCTGAAGTAGTTTTAGCGGTGTCACCTTTCCACGATGAACGAAAGCACTCGTGCTGTCACAGCCGATGAATGCATGAAGTGCTGGCAATGCCAAACACAGCTGCGTACCAACCTCAGCAATGATACCGTGTATGTCAAGCAGTCGTCGTTTGTTGCCGACACCGGTGTCAAACAGCACACGCTGTTTCACCAGCTGTGTAAACCTGAGTAACAGTACAAACACGTCGGTATCTGGAGATCTGACAACAATTGTATTGTTCTCTGATAAATGCGATGCATGGTGCAAACAATGCAATACCAGTCGTGTGTCTGCTTCCTCTTGTGACAAATTCAGTTCTTCTATTTCGTCAGTGTGTGTTGATATGCCATACTACTAGTAATTTGACGCATTTGGTTTCACACACAAACACAATTGTTCTTCCCTTCACCTTGTGTGTGTATTTATCTTGCATCCATTCATTAAGTAGGAGTTTTCACAATTGTGTCTTGTTGACATCGTTCGAGAGGAACTGCTTCCAGTCACGTGGAACATTTGTCAGCGGTCCCTTGATCAAGTAGGTATTTGTGGTACCTCTTCGTTGTCGTTCATTGGTTTTAATTGACAGAGGATGGTACGTGTTTGTTACAAATCCACGCGTTCTGCTTTCGGCATTTGGTGATATAGACTCTCCACCAGATCTGCAAATGTGTTGGGCAAAGCAGTTTGCATATGTAGAATTGCATTTCCGTCAATGATGTAGCTCACCTGTTCTAGCGGAGGCCTGTAAACCATATGCGTCTGCCCTTCCAGTTGGTGCATCAATTTCGCTTTGTCAGTCCTTGCCGGTGATCCGTCAGCTGTTGCAAGCGACCATGGAACTGGACCTAACGGGTAACTGAAGACCTTAGCCATGTCAATGTTGTTCCGGAGTGCAATGGAAACGAGCTGTCCAAATACATTCCGTTCTGCTACTAGTTCCTTTGACATTCGCTGTGGACTCGTGTCACCGATTTTGCAAGCGTTGCAAATGTTTTGAGTTTTTGTTGCTTTATTGGCGCATGGAAGCTGGCAGATATTTCTACAAACAGACTTCAGTCTGCACCTGGCAGCTAATTTGTGACGTTGACTGACAAAATGTACCGAAATAAATTTGAGACCAGCGTAACGCCAGATGTGACAGTATGATAATGGCACATGCTGTTCGCTATTCAATCTATATTATGAATGTCATTTCTATTGAATATCTTAGATCCAGAACAGACTGCATTTCAATACATGTGTAAGTCAAGACATCCATAGGTCGCATATGTCGTAAGATTAGGCCATGGGCCAAATATGGAAAACTTACCCCTGCTGTAAAACACACTTAATGTTACGCAATTGTCATGTATATTGATATCCATCACATGGCATTAATTTGCGGTGTAAAAAGTGGTTCAAATGCCACTTATCATCAGTTAACATGGAAAATTGTTAACATAGACAATTGTTGAAAAAACGCCTTTTTGGCGGCCATTTTGAAAATTTCCACCATTTATATCATGCTGTTAAGTCAATATGTATTACATAATTGATATGCATATTGATATGCATTACAAGGTATAAGTTACAATGTTTATAGCGGTTCCAATAACACTTAACAGCAGTTACAGTGCAAACGTTTCGCAAAAAAAAAAACACACTTTTTAGCGGCCATTTTGAAAATGGCGGCCATTTGGTAAAAAAAATAGATTTTGAATGTATCACACACTGTTTTATATTCAATTAGGGAGTAGATAAGAACGATTTAGAAAATTTAAATCGATCCTAATACCGGTTAACAGGCGATGAAGCTAGTCCTGTAAACCAAAACATTGTTTTTGACGGCCATCTTGGAAAATGGCCGCCATTTGTTCATCCAGCGGCTTTTTAATGGCAGACCTTCTGGAATGACAGACAATTGACTACTGAATTTGAAAATCATAGTGGCGTTATGTACCACAGGGGGGGGAGGAGGGGGGTTATTGGTGGCCCAAAGACTATACTGATCGACATGTCCAACCGTTATTGGGTACACAGTCCAAACATTATTGGATACACAGTCCAAATCTTATTGGATACAATGTCCGTTAACAATTGGGTACCACCATGCATATCAATTGCAAGATAACATACTGATCGACATGTCAAACCGGTGTTGGGTACACAGTTCACATCTTATTGGATACAGTGTCTGTTACCAATTGGGTACCACCAAAAGATAGCAATTGCAAGATAACATACTGATCGACATGTCCAACCTTTATTGGGTACACAGTCCAAAACTTATTGTATACACAGTCCAAACCTTATTGTATACAGTGTCCGTTACCAATTGTGTACCACCAAAAAATAGCAATTGCAAGATAACATACTGATCGACATGTCCAACCGGTGTTGGGTACACAGTCCAAACCTTATTGTATACACAGTCCAAACCTTATTGGATACAATGTCCGTTTACCAATTGGGTACCACCATGCATATAAATTGCAAGGTAAAATACCACCTGTTGGTATGTCCATACTATCTTGGGTAGAGTTTCAAGTTGATATTGAGTATCAACAACTATCCAGTATTAACTTAAATGTAGTTCAGATTCAAAACATAATTGTCCAGACCATGTTGGGTAGTGTCCATACTATTTTGGGTATGGTCCAAGTTGCTATTGGCCATCAACAACTACCGAGTATTAAATTTTGAATTTGTATAATCAATACAGAACTGTCCATACCATGTTGGGTAGTGTCTGTACTATCTTGGGTAGAAATGGTAGAGTCCAAGTTGATATTGAGTATCAACAACTATCCAGTATTAACTTAAATGTAGTTCAGATTCAAAACATAATTGTCCAGACCATGTTGGGTAGTGTCCATACTATTTTGGGTATGGTCCAAGTTGCTATTGGCCATCAACAACTACCGAGTATTAAATGTTGAATTTGTATAATCAATACAGAACTGTCCATACCATGTTGGGTAGTGTCTGTACTCTCTAAAGGTAGTAGTTAAAGTCCAGTAACTTAAAGTACGCTCCTTGGGTAAGTGATGGATTGGGTAAGAGGTCCAAGTGCAATTTGTATAATAACTCCGTAGTATTTGGGTTAGAAATGTAGTAAGTTGATATCTATACAGAATTCTGCCCAAGAGACCATGTTGCGTAGTGTCCGTACTATTTTGGGTGGAATCCAAGTTGATATTGGGTATCAACAACTAATCTGTATTAAATGTTGAACATTAATATTCAATTAATATTCAGTTGTGTATGCCGCGGCGCTCTAAGTCCGACCGCGGCGCTTATGTTACGCACGCGGTGCCTTGATTTTGCTGGCCGAATAATGGTTATGGCCACTTTAAAGACCATTAGAGTCTCTTGCTTCGTTTCAATTGTATTATCCCCTCGCGTAGCGAAAAGGGGATATAGGGATACAAAAGTTGTCTGTCTGTCCGTCCGTATGTCCGTCACAAAACTTAACGTTGGGGTTAATCTGAAATAACTTCAGTTTTCTTTCATAGAATGATTTAATATTTCATAGATGCATTTGGAATATCATCCCGCATCATTATACGGAAAGGGTTTGCCCGCTCACCCCAAGGTCAAGATCACAGACTTAGAAAACACTCTGTTTCGAAAATTTAACGCTGTTGTTAATTCATTATAACTTCTGTTTGCCTTGATGGAATGCTTTCATATTTCATAGAATAATTTGTAACAGCATCCCACATCATTCTACAGAATGCCCATGGTGTCAGCTAGCCACACGGTCAAGGTCACAGACTTACGAAATGCTCCATTTCCAAAACTTAACACTCGGGTTAATTCATTACTTCTGTTTCCCTTGATGGAATGCTTTAATATTTTATAGATGAATTTGTAACAGCTTCCCGCATAATTCTACAGGAAGCCTGTAGTGCATGCTAACCTCAAGGTCAAGGTCACATACTCAGAAAATGCTCAGTTTCGAAAACTTAACGCTTGGCTTAATTCATTGTAACTTCTGTTTCCCTTGATGGAATGCTTTAATATTTCATTGATGCATTTGTAACAACAACCAGCATCATTCTACAGAAACCAAATGGTGCCCACTAACCCCAAGGTCAAGGTGAAAGACTTAGAGAAAATATACATTTTTTGGCACCATTTTACAGAATGCATCGCGATAGATTATTTTGCTTGTGCGTTTCCTCACTAATATTTTCATTCTTCTGGAAGCTGACCACGATAGCGGAGGGGCATATAGTGTTACCCTTGTCCGTCCGTCCGTCCCATTTTTGTCAAGAAGATTTTACAAGTTTTTATATGAGTTTTTCTGACAAGGCCTCGGGTGGGGCATCCGTGTTCCATGAACACATATTCTAGTTTATCTTGGAGCAGCAGTGGTCGAATGGTTACGATGTTGAACCAAAGGTTGTGAGTTTGATCACCATATCAATTGGAGATTTTGTTATATTAAACCACTGCTCCATTGCACAGGACACCACTCATCATGCCCGATTGTATCCTCCAGCTTTCCTTCGCATTTTTGTTTACATGCTTTCTTGTCAGAGCATGGGTCGTATATGGTTACCGATTGGGATATATTTACGAAACTTCCCACATGCATAGATATCGGGTCAAAGGTGTGTCGCGCGCAAGAAATACAACTCTCACTTTCATAATTTTGGAGTTATTTCCCTTCATGTTTATGCCCCCCCCCCCCCGCCACCGAATGGTGAGGTGGTGCGGGCATATAGTGTTACCGGCGTCCGTACGTACGTTTCACACACGCATTGCTCCAATGGTCCTCTAACGCCCTGTGACAAATCCACATTCGTCCCACCACCGCTATGCCCAGAGTCAACGTCACATACTTGGTGCGAAACCTTAACGGTCGGGTAAATTGCTTATAATTTATATTTCCTTGCTCGGATCTGCTTCACATTTCACACACTCATTGCTCCAATGGTCCTCTACCGCCCTGTGACAAATCCACATTCAGTGACTCTGATGTGGTATGGACCTGGCACCAGGTCAGGTTATTCTAATTTCAGGGCTGACTATATATGTTTCTCTGTAAATATTCAGTTCTGATTTTGGGATTTATCCCCCATCACAATCGGTATCATATGGGATTTGACCCCGCTAACCCGGCCTAAAATGACCTTAGCTGTTGGCAGGCCGTTAAACACCATAAGAAATAAAATAAAATCTAATTTTGATGCTACTAACAAAAAGAGAAGATCCATGTTAGACTACTTGAGTTTGTTACCTGATCTGGAGCTACACAGGTTAAAGACTCGATAACCCCATTTTTATTATGGTGAATCACATATTATGTGATTGGAGAAATGAGACTTATGGGTTTTGTGACCAGTGTAGCTCTTGATCAAATAGCACACTCCTGTAGCATGATAACGATCTATAATGATGGAATGGCAAACAGTGCAGATCCTGATCAGACTGTGAGTATGTACCGCCTGATCTGGATCTACACTGGTTGCAAAGCACATAAGACCCATTTCTGGAGACGCAGCAACATATATGTGTCTCAGTAATGTATTAGTGCAAGTTGTAGAGTTAGATTACATATTGCTAGAGTGGATGGTTGGTAGGGTGAACGTGACGGCGTAAATTAACAGTCCTCCTTATAGGAATCACGATTTGCCTGGTTTGACCCTCAGGTATGTTTTTATCTTGGGCTCTTTTGTTACCTGGGAGTTGAATTGGGTTATTTCTCATTAGAAAGTAGCAAGATTATTACTGATCCTACTGCTTTTGGGAGGGGGCCAAGTGATTCTGGTGTGGCGAGGACCTGCCATCCGATCAGGATTATTCTGATCTCAGGACTGAATATATAGTTTTTTTACTGTAAATATTCAGTTCTGATCTTGGGATTTTCCCTCCATTTGTACATATACTTGAACATGTATTTGTACTTGTACAGGTAATATATGGGATTTAGTACTAACCCATTGACCCGGAGTTAAATGACCTTAGCTGTTGATAGGCCGTTAAACCCCAACAAACAAACATATATGTTGTTTGCAAATGTCCTAAATAACATGTGTATTATCATTTATCAGGTAACCAGCTTTGTATTGGCTGAATACGTACTGACTGATAACATCATATCGTATCAAGCATTCACCTGCTAATAATATCTTGTATACAACTAACTGAAAACTGATGTTTCATTGGACGAACAGCGTCACATGATTTTTACCGATTGAGAGTCAGTGTAATGACACAATGTAAACAAGTCTGCGTTCCTTTCAATGAAATCCGCTCCATATTTCCACATTCTATAGCATAACATGTTACCTGATAAATATAATACAGAATACCATGCTAGTGTGCATTGATACTAAGGTTATCAGGTTCGTATCGGAAACAGTGAGCCTCGGAATTCCTACATGGTTCCTAGCCTTGCCTGATAAACTTGATCTCAAAGGATACACGCATCGTATTCTGTATGTCACAGATTGTTACTAGTTTGCGGTTTGATAGAGCTAGTTCAAGCGTGTGCACAACTTGGATTATGTAAACTATTTTATTGAATAAAATAGGCTTACACAGTGTAAAAACACAGTGTAATAAAAATCATAATACACTAGTGTAATAAATATACAAATGTGGCCAGTACAGAAAACAAGCTAGGTGGTCATTTACATCTTCGATGTATTGTGATGTGCATATGCAATAAATAGAATGAAACATTTGTGTATGATTTAATATGAGCCGGCTCATCTGGATCTACACTTTTTGCCAATACCACTATACAGGCCTGTAGTGTAGAAAGGAAAATTAAATTATAAGCTCAATTGCACAAAACTAGCACAGTTACTAGTTATCACAAACAAACATTTTATTAAAATCCAATTTGTTCAGGCAACACATGTTTCCTTTTGGGTTCAGAATAAGATACAAATCTACAACTGAAGTATTTTTAACGGATCTGTTACATAACTTTCTGCACATATATGAGACCCAGTAACATTAAATAGATTGTTTATGCCCCACCGGCACCACGATAGTGGAGGGGGCCTTTAATGTTACCCTTGTCCGTCCGCACCAATATATAGGGTATATGTGGCTAGCCCCCACAGGGATTGACTTAGTAAAAAATAGGGTTAGTTATATTAGCCACCTAAAAAAAAGATTTATGTGGCTAAAATCGGTTTATGTGGCTTATTCCGCAGTACTCAAAGGGGACTTATGTGGCTGGTAGACACATAAAAACAATTTTTAAGAACGTCCGGCCGTCCGTCCGTCGGTCACCAACCTTGTAAGTTGTAAAACTTTCAAACCATACTAGCTACAGACCTGAAACTTGGTATGTAGCTTCCTTAATATGATGAGTAGATGCACAAAGTTTATTTTGGTTTTTGATTTGACCCAGGGTCATGGATTATCTCCCTTTTCGACTTAGAATTTGGCAATTTTGTCTTGTAACTCGTAAAACTTTTAAACTGTAAGACCTGAAACATGGTATCTATGATGAGTAGAGGCGCAAAGCTTATTTCGATTTTTGTTTCGACCCCGCACTTGGAATTTTGCCTTGTTTATTATCAAAGCGGTATATGTGGGTCATTCGTGTTCTATGAACACATTTCCTAGTTTTCGACTATGATTTGTTATGTTTAACATAGTACATATATAAAATAAAACTTAGAATTTATCGTCTGTGGTTTATATAAATCAGGAATACAATGTAGGTGAATTATGCTGACCATATGGTTAACATACATACCATGACCCAAGTCAATTACACCATAATAGTCTATTGTGAAATCACATGTGTAAAGATAAAAAATATACCCAAACATGTTAAAGGCGGGTGACCCAAACCCAGTTATGTGGGTGAATTGTCGACCTAGATATTTTGCATTTAAAGCGTTTGTTTGTGTCTGTCTCAATTACACCTATTGTGAAATATACCCACAAATGTTAAAATGCGGGCAACCCGACCCAGTTTATGTGTATGTTGGCGTATTGTCGAGCTTGATGTTTTGTATTTAAAGGTACATACCCACTCAGTAGGCACAAGGTGTTCTTTATAGGAATTAAATAAGTGTATGATTGTGTCACTATTCCACCAGTTGTAAAAATTACGAGTGCCCCCTACACAGATATAATCATTTAGTAACATATATTTTACTGATATTGACTCGATGTGGTATCAGGCTACATGTATTTTCATATGCAAATGAGGCATGATCTTTTTTAAATTATTTATATTAATTAAATACGTCACCTAAACAATTTATATTTTCGACAGATTATAAAGAACGATTCATTGCACATCAAAACATAAACTACAGCGAATAAACAGTAATATCGCAAAAGCAAACACGGTTATCGCCCTGATATCAGTTTGGAAATTTACGTAATAATATAAAATGTTTACTAATGCCAATCAATACGTGGGGTAATGGTGAATGAATGTCTATTTTACCAAAAAATGTCTCAGATTATGCCTTTGATATAAAGAACATTCTGTGCCTACCAAGTGGGCATGTACCTTTAAAGTGTTTGTTTTTGTCTGTGGTTTTCAGTGGGTGGTAGGTGGGAGCATGCGATGGGTAATTTAATGATCGGGGTTCATCCTTACCGGAATTCCGACTGGAGACCTGGTTTGGCCCTCACATACGTCTTTGGCATTTTGTATGTGACAGTTAAATCTGGTTATACCCCTTATGTGAGTATTACGATTATTCGTAATCCTATTCTAGGGGAAGTGGCCAAGTGACTTGATGTGGTATATGGTATTCTAATTTCAGGGCTGAATATATTTTTTTTCTCGATGTAAATATTCCGTTCTGATTTTGTGATTCCCCCCCCCCCAATGCAGCAAGTTAAAACGGGATTGAACCCGTTTGCCCGGCCTTACATGATATTAGCTGTTGATAGGCCGTTAAACACCAATAAACAAACACAACAAACAAACTGTGGTTTTCAACTGTAATATGTAGATTCCTTTCTTTTTCTATTTGTTAAAGCCCTCTAATCAAGTTCGAAAGTAAGAACATGGTATAATGACATTTGAAACTGTAGTGTAAACAAAAAGCAATCAATGCTATCTATACATAGTAAATCTATATTCTGCACTGTTTTTTGTGCCTCAAATTGTTGTTCTTGTCCTAATTAAAATACAGAAAATTCAGGTAATTGAATAGGTGATAAATCAGTGGGCTGTGATCTGACAAAACCACGCTTATTGCATTTGCAGTTAAGTAGTGTCTTCTATTGTCGCAATTTCATGCAAATACCATTCTGCACAAACATTATTATCGATTAACCTTTCAACTCCCGTGCCTCTCTCTTTATCCCAATGATTGCAAACATTGTAAATCCAGACGAACCATCTCTGCAGAGTATTTAATCGGACGGAATATAACGTTTTAAACTTGGTCTGATTCAAATTTCTCTGCAGCATGCTCAGACTTAACTACATATGTAATGCTGCAAATTTGGTATTGGCAGACTCGTAGTGTTAACAGCTGGAACATGGTCATCATTGGAAAAGGAAGAAACCACAGTCGTATTGATGAAAAAGTAGAGACCTCATGGGTGCCGTCATTACTCCAATTAACACCATAAGCATGATCCCATACTCTGTATCTGGGACTACACTTGTTATAGGTTAGACACCACCAAATAGTTTTACTATATAATTTAACCGAATGACATCCAATAAGGCCAGTCTCTCCTACTTTCACTATTCGTTATGGATGCTGTGGGGACCCCACTTGTACATGACCTGCAGCCAGTCTGTACTGGTTCTGCATGAACTAAACAATAGGTTCACTTACTCCTAAGAAAGAAAAATCCAACCTTGTAATATCCTCCAATATTGTGTACATTTTTTGGCCACGGAAACTCCGTTTACATAAAGTGACCAACAGGTTCAGTGTTTTCTTTTAAATGCTACAAATATGCTGAAAATTGGTGTTAAAGGCACCCCAAAATGTTCCTCAAGTGAAACTGGGTAGTAATGGATCAAGATGTGCAAGCAAACGGTGTCTGAAACCTCAAAACACCCGCACTATATTTTTATACCGGACTACTTTTGCATACACCTCGGCGATTTCGCATCATTTGGTGTCTTCTAACCTATATTGTATGGAGACAAGATAGGCTTAGATATACACCTGTTTAATACAAGCACTGATCGTAGAATGAGACATGCAGGATGAGGCAGGACATGGCTGTCAACATGTCAATTACATCTAAATGGAGTCTGCATGGTACATTATAAAACCTGACTTAATATTACATAACAACACACTGATTTCATATTTAACACTTAGAATGCGGGAACCTAAAATAGTCGTCTGCTGATAATTCATATTTTGTCTTTTCTCTCAGTAAAAACATGGTTTGGCAGCATTTTAGAATCATTTCCATTGGAAGTGATTCTAAAGTGCTGCCAAACCAAGTTTTTGAGTGAGAAAAATGGAAAAAATATTCAACAGACGACACAAATTAATTCAGCACTGTAACGGTTAAACCTTTTTTCCATGATGTACAATTCTCTACTCCCACGGCATAGTGAAATGTTGCATCCAACAGATTCAACATATTCACTCTGGGGTCATTTTTTCAATTAACCCTTTCACCCCAGTAACTGGAATGGATTTTGATTTGTTAATTATCCAACCAATCCAATCATCATAAAATAATTTTCAGACTAGTCCATTTATGATAAGAGAGTGTTTTTGTTTCCAAAAATATGAAAATTACTTGCAAAAAGTGTGGTCCATTTATAAAAAGAGGGTGTTTTTTTCTCTAAAAAGTTTGAAAATAAGTCACGAGCAGGCTCATAGGATCTACACTTTTTGCCAATACAACTATACAGGCCTGTGGTGTTGAAAGGGTTAGAAATGTGTGTGGTGGTGGGGAGTTTGGCGACCTGTCTATAGCATCGGTATACTATTCTCTATTCTATCGGTATACTAATGTTATGTGAGTATTACGATTATTTGTAATCCTATTTTAGGGGAAGGGGCCAAGTGACATTAACGCTTACCTGATTGAAATGACGATCATTTGACAAGAATTACGTGATTCATCTGGCGCAAAAGTGAACACCATTTTTTTTCTACAGAAATAGCACTTTCAACAGGTAATATCTTATTTTTGTTAGTAAAGAATGAGCCAGAATGCACCAAATCACATGTACGTGATAAAAAAAATTCCGGGGAAGCATGCAACTGGACCAAGCTACCTCCCGCGCTCCGCGCGGTCGACCACCGCAGCGCTTTATTTTTTTTCTGGGGGACGGCCTGCTTGGGTGGAGTCCAAGTTGCTATTGAGTATCAACAACTATCCGGTATGTGTACGTTTTGACCACCCAATGTGTATATTTTGAATTCTCTGTTTACACACGTTTTTGTAGTGGGAGAGGGTTTTGGTCCACTCTCATTTAATTTTGGTCCGATATGTCCCGGGTCCAAACTGGCCATAGTCTGTAATGGAAGTAAATGAAGCTGTCACAAGCTGTTATACACAAAGTCACGACGTTTGCTAATTTTGGGTGAGGATTTATTTAAATTAGTAATGGTGACGGTCCCATAACTGCACCCTGTTGTACTCCAAATTAGATTTTGAGATTTTCTGGTCTGGGACACTATGAAAATAATTCTGAATGTATGGGATAGTGTAACAGTAAGGGTGCCATAGCTGATCCCTGTAGTACACTGTAGTGTAATGAACATATCAATGTGAGTGCCCCCCCCCCCCCCCCCCCCCCCCCCCCCCCCCCCCCTGGCCCGGGAATAGCGGGGCTTTTAATTTTGCGTCAGTTAAAGTCCGCTATGTCCCTGTGCAGGGCAATCTGGCTGGCTAAAACCCGGGTAAAAGGCCCCGCATTCTAAAGGTTAATATTCCCCCGGGTACATCCCGGCACAAGTTGGCTCCAGTTAATACCTGGGGGGGGGGGACTCGCATTGATAAGCGACATATTATAAATTTTGCAACCGTTTAAATTTCTAGAATCCCTGACCAACTCAATCTGTGTTGCCCTGAGAATTCAAACAAGCAAATACGATCGCTACATTTTGGATTGGTTACGTTTTGACCCGTAAGCCCACGGTTACCGGTATGCATCGTTTACTGGTATATATAGACAAGAAAACAACGATAATTTTGCATTACCAAACTGTATTTTTGTTCTTATATCATGTCACGCCTTGAGTACTAACGTAATTATTGTTATTTGCGTCGACACTGTGTATTTTAGAAGCTGTATTATTTGTTTTTTTCCTGCAAAATAAATGCGTGTTTTCAATTTGGTAAATTGTAGTTGTTGTTGTTGTACAGAATTACGGACGTGTCGGACCATGGTCGAGTCGATCTCGATAGAGGCTGTGGTCATCTCGGCCCATATCATGTGGACGGTTCTACCCATGTATTATGGTCCATGGCCCGACTTGACAAGCCAGGTCGATGTTTCATAGATAAAAAGAATGTGGAAAACGTGGGCATCACTCGCCGTCAGAAAAATGAAATGGCCGACGCTAGTCGACTAATATAAATCAGAATGAATGGATTTGACATGTTATATTATATAGGCCTTATACCTGTTCAATCAAATATTTCTGATGAAAGATCTTCAGATCCTCCAAAATTAGAATACATAAATGCTTGGAAACGTAAATAAGTAGCCATTATCAAACGCAGACATTGCGTAGCAGAGATCGCTGCCAAAGAAATCTTCTATTTTACGGCGATGTGAAGATCTGAGCACAATTTAAAAATATGCATATCTACACAATCTGGAATCACACTGAACCAATACGTATCACCGCTCACCAACAAGATGGACGGATTCCGATGATTGCGAGACTTTACTTACCCAAGTAATATTCACCACGATGCAGACAGCAATGAGAACCAGAAACGGATAGATGACGTCATAGATGTGTGCTGTTAGGTATATTCAATCACGCGATTTTTCATTGGCTAATATAATCGGCCACCCTCGGTGATTATCGGGAAGGACTTGTTCGGTATTGCGCGGGAAAAATATGTTATCTTACGGTCTCGGACGATCATGGACACAATTTACGGACAAATACGTCCATCAAAGCGTTGTTGGGTACTTGGTGCCAAGTAACCAACAATGTTTAGATGGACGCTTTTTAAATATATTGGCGTGTTGGGTATACCCAACAGGCAAAAAGTACCCAACAAGTCACTGTTGAGCATAAAAATTACCCAACAAGTGTCATCTCGTGCACACGGACGGACGGACGTGTTTACTTTCAGGTAACTATGTGGCTTATCACATGTTAAATATTAGCCACATAAAACGATTTTTAGCCACATAAAAGGATTTTTTAGGTGGCTAATTGTAACCAACCCTATCCTTTACCAAGTCCATAACCCTGTGGGGCTAGCCACATAAGTACCCTAATGTGTGCCCGGACGGACGGACGGACGGACGGACGTACCAACATTTTGGGTTTATGGGCTATTTGCTATATAAAAGATCAAAGGACTAGCCCCTAAACTTCAAAAGGTTTTATGGGCTAATGGTATAAGTTCAAAGAACTTCAAAGGAAACTAACCCTTACCCTAAGCTCCTAAACCCCTGATGTTTGCCCGGACGGACGGACGGACGGACGTTCTTACAGTACTATACTTATGTGGCTTATCACATGTTAAATATTAGCCACATAAAACGATTTTTAGCCACATAAAAGGATTTTTTAGGTGGCTAATTGTAACCAACCCTATCCTTTACTAAGTCCATAACCCTGTGGTGCTAGCCACATAAGTACCCTAATGTGTGCCCGGACGGACGGACGGACGGAACGGACGGACGGACGAACTTACATTTCGGACCTTAGGGGGTACTTGCTATATAAAAGATCAAAGGAAATACCCTGTAAGACACCATAGGCTTACGGGGTACGGATTAAGTTCCATTGTGTTCTAACCCTAACCCATTGTCTTAGACCACGCCCCCTACCCCATAAGTACCCTAATGTGTGCCCGGACGGACGGACGAACTGACGGACGGACGGACGGACGGACGGACGGACGGTCCAAACACTATATGCCACCTGTTTCTTCGAAACCCGGTGGCATAAAAATTGTTATTAATGAGCATGCCGAATATGGGGTCCTAAAAACTAGGATAGGTCGGATTACATGAACCACATACCGTATATTTATTGCCTGAAAATACTAGAGCAAGTGAGCTGGAGCTCACATATACCCCCGGCCTCTGCCGCCTTATAATGCTAATAAAAAAAGCAAAGATATATTGGTGTTTAACGGCCAATCAACAGCTAAGGTCATTTAAGGCTGGGCCAACGCGTTCGATCCCATATTTAACTTGCTAAATTGGGGTGAAAATCGGAACGGAATATTTACATCAAAAACTAGAAAATGTGTTCATAGAATACGGATGCCCCACATATTGCTTTGATAGTAAATGAGGCAAAATTCAAAGTCCTAAGGGAGATATAATCCATGGCTCAGTGCCAAAGCAAAAATAGAATTTCACTTTGTGCATCTTCACACCATAAAGAGCTACATACCAAGCATGAAGCCTCCAGCTATTACGGTTTAGAAGTTTTACAATTTACAAGGCAAATTTGTGAAATCTAAGTCGAAAAGGGGGAGATAATCCATGACCCGGGTCGTCAAATAAAACATTGAAATAAACTTTGTGCATCTACCGGTACTCATCATAAGGAAGCTACACACCAAGTTTGAGGTTTGTAGCTGTTACGGTTTGAATGTTTTACGCGTTAGTTTACTGAGATCGATAACGCGGTGCGGCATGGCATAAATCCTGACCGTAAATATTACGACTCCGTTTCCGGTTCATGTATGAAACCAGGAAATAAGAAATGAAATGAGTTTTAAAGCTATTTTCGCTGTTAATCTGACACGTTGTGATTGAAATTATCTGTAAATAACATATTATATTATGAAACAGTTGTCAATTATAGCATTCACATAGGAATTTATTTAGGAATTTATTTAGGAATTTATTTATTTTTAAACGCACTATGAGGGAGCGTGTAATAAAAAATGGGTGGGGTATTGAATATTAGCGACATGACAATGTCATTTGGACAATTTATAACGCGGTTTACCTATGCAGTGGTGGCGACCACTATTGTACATCTACCATATTATAAAGAGGCTCCAGTACAGGCCGTCAAGTGAGGGATTGGTACAAAAAAATAGGAAAATAGGAATTCAGACGGTGAAAAAATAGGAATAAAATAGGAAAATATAGTCTAAAATAGGAATAAAATAGTACTTTAAGATGGCTTCCAAACACATTTTATGGCCATCCTGACCATTTAATATTGTTTATAGATAATGTGTGTTGTACTGCTCAAAGACAATAAAATATAAACATGATTTTGACACATTACTTGTACTCTAATAATTAAAGTAATGTACATATATGTTAGCCTCCATACCGTCCCATTCAGCAAACCTCATCCACCCTCGTCTTTATGTTTTGAAAATATATATAAACAAGAGGGCCATGATGGCCCTAATTCGCTCACCTGACTCCATGAACACCAGAGGAGAATGTGACATTGAGTTCATGTGTTTTAAAAAAATTGTGCTATTTTTAGATGGCGGTCATCTTGGATTAAGCGATGACTCTCATTTTACAAAATCTGAAAATGCTTCACCCAGCATCGGCCATGTGGTTCCTGAGAAAAAGACGTTAAAAATCTTGAATAAATGGACCTTTTGGTGGCCATCATGGATGACATAATCATCCGATTCCGACAAATATTGCACCAGAGTGACCGCCTCATTGATACCTTCAATTTGATATATGACATGACCATTCAGTCAATAAAAATAAAATTTGACCCCAATTTGACCCACGGGCCACGCCCATTTTTGACCCCGGGGTCACCATTTTAACAACTTTCAAAGAGCAATGTACATCGATCATTCCTACCAAGTTTCGTCGAAATCCGGCTAGCGGTTCATGAGAAGAAGATTTTTTTAAGAATTTATGCTATTTTTAGACGGCGGCCATCTTGGATTAGCGATGACCTCCATTTTAACAAATCTGAAAAGGCTTCACACATGGACCATAATTTTTAAGTTTGGCTACCATGGGCCAAGCGGTTCATGTGAAGAAGAATTTTGAAATCTCTAATAAAAGAACGACCTTTTGACCTTTCGGTGTCCATCTTGGATGACATAACAATCCGATTTCGACAGAAAATGCACCAGAGTGATCGCCTCATTGATACCTTCAATTTGATATATGACATGACCATATTCGGTCAAAAATAAAATTTGACCCCAATTTGACCCCACGGGCCACGCCCATTTTTGACCCCGGGGTCACCATTTTAACAACTTTGAAAGAGCAATGTACATCGATCATTCCTACTAAGTTTCGTCGAAATCCGGCAAGCGGTTCATGAGAAGATTTTTTTTTAAGAATTTATGCTATTTTTAGACGGCGGCCATCTTGGATTAGCGATGACCTCTATTTTAACAAATCTGAAAAGGCTTCACCCATGGACCATAACTTTTAAGTTTGGCTACCATGGGCCAAGCGGTTCATGTGAAGAAGAATTTTGAAATCTCTAATAAAAGAACGACATTTTGACCTTTCGGCGGCCATCTTGGATGACATAACAATCCGATTTCGACAGAAAATGCACCAGAGCGATCGCCTCATTGATACCTTCAATTTGATATATGACACGACCATATTCGGTCAAAAATAAAATTTGACCCAATTTGACCCCACGGGCCACGCCCATTTTTGACCCCGGGGTCACCATTTTAACAACTTTGAAAGAGCAATGAACATCGATCATTCCTACCAAGTTTCGTCGAAATCCGGCAAGCGGTTCATGAGAAGAAGATTTTTTAAGAATTTATGCTATTTTTAGACGGCGGCCATCTTGGATTAGCGATGACCTCTATTTTAACAAATCTGAAAAGGCTTCACCCATGGACCATAACTTTTAAGTTTGGCTACCATGAGCCAAGCGGTTCATGTGAAGAAGAATTTTGAAATCTCTAATAAAAGAACGACCTTTTGACCTTTCGGCGGCCATCTTGGATGACATAACAATCCGATTTGGACAAAAAATGCACCAGAGTGATCGCCTCATTGATACCTTCAATTTGATATATGAAATGACCATATTCAGTCAAAAATAAAATTTGACCCCAATTTGACCCCACGGGCCACGTCCATTTTTAACCCCAGGGTCACCATTTTAACAACTTTGAAAGAGCAATGTACATCGATCATTCCTACCAAGTTTTGTAGAAATCCGGTTGGCGGTTCTTGAGAAGAAGACTTTTTAAGAATTTGTGCTATTTTTAGACGGCGGCCATCTTGGATTACGTAATGACGTCATTTTAACAATTTTGTAATCCCCCTACCTAAGGATCATGACCATGAAGTTTGGTGACCATAGGCCCAATGGTTACCGAGGAGAAGACGTTTGAAAATGTTAACGGAAAACGACGACGACGGACGACGGACACATTGCGGTAACAATAGCTCACATGAGCTTCGCTCAGGTGAGCTAAAAAATTGTTATTAATGAGCATGCTGAATATGGGGTCCTAAAAACTAGGATAGGTCGGATTACATGAACCACATACCGTATATTTATTGCCTGAAAATACTAGAGCAAGTGAGCTGGAGCTCACATATACCCCCGGCCTCTGCCGCCTTATAATGCTAATAAAAAAAGCAAAGATATATTGGTGTTTAACGGCCAATCAACAGCTAAGGTCATTTAAGGCTGGGCCAACGGTTTCGATCCCATATTTAACTTGCTAAATTGGGGTGAAAATCGGAACGGAATATTTACATCAAAAACTAGAAAATGTGTTCATAGAATACGGATGCCCCACATATTGCTTCGATAGTAAATGAGGCAAAATTCAAAGTCCTAAGGGAGATATAATCCATGGTCAGTGCCAAGCAAAAACAAAAATAGAATTTCACTTGTGCATCTTCACACCATAAAGAGCTACATACCAAGCATGAAGCCTCCAGCTATTACGGTTTAGAAGTTTTACAATTTACAAGGCAAATTTGTGAAATCTAAGTCGAAAAGGGGGAGATAATCCATGACCCGGGTCGTCAAATAAAACATTGAAATAAACTTTGTGCATCTACCGGTACTCATCATAAGGAAGCTACACACCAAGTTTGAGGTTTGTAGCTGTTACGGTTTGAATGTTTTACGCGTTACAAGGCAAAATTAGGAAATTCTAAGTCGAAAATGGGGAGATAAAGGGAGAAGTGTCTGCGGCGGACGCGGACGCGGCCCGCTGTCAAATCCATAGTATCCCCCGACGGAGTCCGGGGGAAACAATTATCGGGAAGAATATACACAACCACATGTCATAACAATTGCAATTCCAACCTTCAAGTTTACTGAGATCGATAACGCGGTGCGGCATGGCATAAATCCTGACCGTAAATATTACGACTCCGTTTCCGGTTCATGTCTGAAACCAGGAAATAAGAAATGAAATGAGTTTTAAAGCTATTTTCGCTGTTAATCTGACATGTTGTGATTGAAATTATCTGTAAATAACATATTATATTATGAAACAGTTGTCAATTATAGCATTCACATAGGAATTTATTTAGGAATTTATTTATTTTTAAACGCACTATGAGGGAGCGTGTAATAAAAGATGGGTGGGGTATTGAATATTAGCGACATGACAATGTCATTTGGACAATTTATAACGCGGTTTACCTATGCAGTGGTGGCGACCACTATTGTACATCTACCATATTATAAAGAGGCTCCAGTACAGGCCGTCAAGTGAGGGATTGGTACAAAAAAAATAGGAAAATAGGAATTCAGACGGTGAAAAAATAGGAATAAAATAGGAAAATATAGTCTAAAATAGGAATAAAATAGTACTTTAAGATGGCTTCCAAACACATTTTATGGCCATCCTGACCATTTAATATTGTTTATAGATAATGTGTGTTGTACTGCTCAAAGACAATAAAATATAAACATGATTTTGACACATTACTTGTACTCTAATAATTAAAGTAATGTACATATATGTTAGCCTCCATACCGTCCCATTCAGCAAACCTCATCCACCCTCGTCTTTATGTTTTGAAAATATATATAAAAAAATTGTTATTAATGAGCATGCTGAATATGGGGTCCTAACAACTAGGATCGGTCGGATTACATGAACCACATACCGTATATTTATTGCCTGAAAATACTAGAGCAAGTGAGCTGGAGCTCACATATACCCCCGCCGCTGCCGCCTCATAATGCTAATAAAAAAAGCAAAGATATATTGGTGTTTAACGGCCAATCAACAGCTAAGGTCATTTAAGGCCGGGCCAACGGGTTCGATCCAATATTTAACTTGCTAAATTGGGGTGAAAATCGGAACGGAATATTTACATCAAAAACTAGAAAATGTGTTCATAGAATACGGATGCCCCACATATTGCTTTGATAGTAAATGAGGCAAAATTCAAAGTCCTAAGGGAGATATAATCCATGGCTCAGTGCCAAAGCAAAAATAGAATTTCACTTTGTGCATCTTCACACCATAAAGAGCTACATACCAAGCATCAAGCCTCCAGCTATTACGGTTTAGAAGTTTTAAAATTTACAAGGCAAATTTGTGAAATCTAAGTCGAAAAGGCCAGGTCCATACCACACCAAAGTCACTTGGTCCCTTCCCCTAAACGTAATAGGATGACGAACAAGAACTGGCATCATTAAACAAAGCTAATCCCCTCGCTGGCAGCCTTAAATAAAAAAAATTAAAGTCCTCAGTGACCTTGACCTTGGACGGTAGGACGTGGGTCGTATGCAAAACAAAGCACCATCCCTAGACACACATTGTGGTCAAATATTATTAAAATCGGTGAACCGAAAATAAAATACAAAATCATGTCATTTGAACAGAAGTTAAAGTAATTATTAATAATGACTATGACATACAAACTTGTATTAATGAATTAAACATACGAGTTATTTATAAAATCATGCTTATTACGTTGTATAGTGCTCGCGATAGACAGACGCTTATTACAATGTATACTGCTCGCGATCAACAGGCGCTTAAAAGGATTAATTGATAATAAATAATGGTCACGTGTCCTGCCTATTCATGCGGACGATTAGCTGTTGATACGTGCATTATCTCAGGATGTGGGGTCACGTGATCTATTGTTTACACTGCAACAGTCATATTGATGAATGAAATTTACGATTTACGCGAGACATCATGATTGCCGTGGGCTGCAGTGTAAACAATAGACCACGTGATCCCATACCCAGATAATGCTGAATGTATTGTTTCAGATTGCGCACAAACACCAGTTTATTTATAGAACGCTAAATATTACACCTGTCGAGTAAAATAGAGAAAGGCGACTGAACACGCAACCATTTATTAGCGACAATTATGTGTTAACACGGATATATGTCTCATAACATTGACATTACTTGGTGACAAAAAGCGGTAGTTATCTTATTTTTAAATGTGGGAACTGGTTCAAGAACCTTCTAAACCCGGTATGACATGCGCGGTAGTTGTACTTTGATGACTGTCACAAACATCGCGTTTCTTCTTTTTTCTCTATTTTTTAAATATTTTTTTGGGATCCACGAGAGACCCGCGTTATAGTGGAGATCGCGCTATACATGATCGCGTTATAATGGAGCTGCAGTGTACTTGGATTTTTCTCCACTGTCAGCGCGGTATGGATGAGAAGAGTGGGAAAAAAAATTTCAGCAACCACAAGACCATAATATACTTCCTCGAGTGATCGGATAGGAACGCCGTTGTCATGCAGTTGTTTACCATAGCGATCTCGTTTGTAAGGATAGAAGTTAAAACAAAAAAGTTTTAGGTCCAGCCACGGCGCGACTCACAACACACGTCTCCGTAGAGTGGCGCCTTAGCCCACACAACCACCAAGGCTGTTATGAAATATAAACCTGAAGATAAACACTACCTAGTGTTGTGCAATATCGATAAGGTGAAATACACCCTATTAGAGATAAGAATCCATGGGTTATACTCAGTATAATACAGTAATCTGTCATACCTACCAACAACTTACATCCTATTAGAGATAAGAATCTATTGGTTGTACTCAGTATAATACAGTAATCTGCCATACCTACCAACAACTTACACCCTATTAGAGATAAGAATCCATTGGTTATACTCAGCATATATATAGCAATCTGTCATACATAGCAACAATTTACACCCTATTAGAGATAAGAATCCATACGTTATACTCAGTATAATACAGCAATCTGTCATACATATCAACAACTTACACCCTATTAGAGATAAGTTATCCATTGGTTATACTCACAGTATAATACAGCAATCTGTCTTACATAGCAAAACCTGTCATACATATCAACAATTTACACCCTATTAGAGATAAGAATCCATTGGTTATACTCAGTATAATGCCTACCATAAAGCAAATGAGAGAGTAAGCTAAGAGTTGGGGAATTTCCCTAAGAGGTTTGAGACTCAAGAAAGCTATAGCAGATAGGATAAGTGAAGCGCGAGCCGTCGTTCGCGAGGAGAGGCTGCGGCGTGCGGTTTTGACCGGACGACTGCCTGCCGACCTAAAAAAACGATCCGAGAAATTGGAGAACGAGACGACGGCCAGTTTGCGTGTCACCGCTTACGCGCAGCGTGTAAAAGACGATCCCTGCGCGCGCGGAAAAACACTCTTCAAGGTGGAATACAATAGGATTTATCAAAGTCTGGTGGGGAGACCTCCTAAGAGGAGGAGAGCTCGCCAGAGATTTGGTGGAGGAGGGTCCCAGGATTCTCGCCGAAGAAGCCGAAGTTAGGGAAACTGTTGATAGGGGTAGGAGGAAGATAGTCTGGACCTTCGAGAGGGGAGTAGACGGGGAGATCGCTAATCGCATAATGAATAAAATTCGCCCATAGATGACCACGGCATGTTATCTGAGGTATTCGTGCTCGTATCGTATAGAAACATCGAGACCGACGCTACTATGATCTTTCACAAAAACTCCCCGGGTAGTCCGTGGATAAACGAGATCGCCAAAGCTGAGAGTTGGATAGCCAATAGAGAGAAAGGACAAATGGACATCGACAAAGTCGATGGACCAAACACAAAATGGACCTTCGTTCGTTGGATATCGGTCGAGGTGAAGATGATCATCGATGCGCAACAACTTCTCATGGGAGCGGGAAAACTCCCCGATTTGTTAAGGCAGAAAAAGGGAATGTATTTTCCATCGACACGTATGATGAGTACTTGTGTCTGTTTAGGTGCATAGCCATCCACCGTGGAGGGAGACCCGACCGCTGTTGTGAGGAGGCACGAGCTCTAGCTCGCGAATACCTCGGACACGATAACGGACCGGGAAGTAAGGGAATCCCCCTGGATGATATTAAGAAGGTCGAACAGCACTTCAAGCTGGGCATTCGCGTTTACAAGCCCACTGACAACGGAGTGTTGTACCTCATGAAGTCTCCGGCAAACTACGATGCGGTTGGGGAGAAGATCATGATGATAGAAATGTTTGGAGGTCACTTGTTCCTCATCAAGAACCTCCGCAAGATGACAAACGAGTATGGGTGCACCGGATGCCAACAACGGTTCACAAAGTTGTGTAACATGCACAGGCACGCGACCACCTACATGGGTGGGAAGACGGTGGTGATATGTTCAGGTAAGAGGGTAGAGAGGCCGCAGTCAGCATACGAGAAGGCGTTCTACCCCAATGGGTCAGCGAACGCGATGTCGATTCAATGGTTGAGCAGAGAAGAGGAGAGGGTGGGAAAGCACATAAATCACGCGAGATGCGGTCACGGCGGCGAGAGGTGGGTGGCCGGCGATCCGGTCGACGGCTACTGTCACGAGTCCAAGACCGTGTTTCAGTTTCACGGATGCTACTGGCACGGGTGTCCGACGCATTGCAGGAGAGGTAACGCGAGATCGCTGTACAAGAGGATGAAAATTCAAGACGCCATGAGGGGGCCCGCCACTATCCACAATCGCCGCGCGAGGAGGAGACGACTCTGTACCCTCACCAGATAGTCTACGACATCGAGGCGTATCTCGACAAGTCGAAAACCGCCAAAGACCTGAACTTCGAGGTTGAGCACGTCCCTATATCGGTGTCGTTGGGGGATACGATGCACGAGGGGATCACCAACATCTGCGAACGAGATCCCGACACGCTGGTCGAGAAGTTCGTGACCGAGCTGCAGAGGAGAGGCAATGCCATCAGGGAGGGCGTTAGGAAGAATTATATGCCGACCGACATAGAGATGCAATCGAAACCTCAGCGAGAGAAGATCATCTCATCGATCGACCAAGTCCCGGTGGTGGGGTTCAACTGCAGAAGGTACGACCTGAACCTCATCAAGCAGTACCTTGTCGAGAAGGTGGCGGCCACCGTGAATAAGGTGATGGTCGGAAAGAGGGCCAGCACGACGATGTTTCTGTTTACCCCGGAGTTTAGATTTCTCGACATCATCCAGTGGTACTCAAAGTTGAAGGGGGAGTTCCTACTGACGCTGTCCAATCAATCTGGTCACCTCACCGTTCAGTGCGGAGACCACGGCGGGCAGCCTGGTCACCCACTCGGTCGATCGCGTATGAGGGTCTACAACTCTTTGGCATATTGGTGTCCGAACAGCCTCTCAGCTAGTTTTCGATTGAACCGCTCCACGATCCCCTGGTCCCGGTGGATGTCGACGCGGCCCAGTCTGACAGAAACGTCGTGTTTAGTCAACAGCTGAGAGACCGCGCCCATGAACTCGCGACCGGGATCGACCTGGAGAAGATTCAGCCATTTGAGAGGACTCCTCTTATATATTCGGGAAAGAGCCTCGGCCACCTCCTTAGACTCCTTCGTGGTCAGTGGCTCAGCCCCCTTATAGCGACTCGCTACGTCAACGACTGTCAGGGCGTACTTGTACATCTTGCGACCGACGCGATCATGAGGGAGAAACAGGAGGTCTGCTTGGTGGACTTCGTTCAGCACCGACACGTCGAATTTCTGGCGTGGAATATTGCGCGGTGCGGGCAAATACATCTGCCAGATGGCCTGCTTCTTGAGCCATTCTTTGGCGGCGTTTTCGGAAACCTTGGTCGCCTTGGGGCATAGGCCTTGGGGCATAGGTCGGGATTTACGATATTCGATGATGACGCTGCAATTAAAGTTTCCTCCGGTAGTGTTATTAACTTTGCAACAAAAGTTGCAGACCAAGCGACTTCCTTCACTGTTGTGACACTGTTAATAGAACTTGATTTATGATGAACAAGAAATGCGTCTGTCGAACGCGGATGCCACCTGCAGCATATTTGAGAAACTGTGACAAAGTGGTTAACAGAAAAGTGTGACGGACGGACGGACAGACGGACGTGCGGACAATATTGAGGAAGGGGCCATTTCCATTGTTCTAGAACAATGGAAATAGCCCTTTGTTATGAATAGAATAAGGGGCCAGACGGATATTTCAAAGGATCCTTTTGTGCTAAGCTCAGCTCCCTGGCCCCTTACTCTCGAATACCTGCCCGGACAGACGGACAGATGGACGGACGGACGGACGGACAGACAGATGGACGGACAGACGGACGGACGGTCCAAACACTATATGCCACCCATTTCTTCGAAACCCGGTGGCATAATGACGAGAAACTATATCCACACTTACCTTCAGGGACGGCCGACCCGGCATCCTTTAGGATGACCAGGATCGTCGAGACATAACAGATTCTCCAGCATGAGGGAGAGACGCGGACGGGCCATGCAAAAAAATATAGGCGAGCAGTCAACATAGTCAAGGGGGTGAGCACCGCGTTAACCTCAGCTTCCGTTGTAAGCGGCATGGGGAGTGTGTCTTTATTATCAACAATATCGCCGCGCCAGTCGTGGTGGTCTTCAGTGCGATAGCGGCGGGGGCGGGACTGCTTTGCATGACGACCACTCGTGAGCCGAAAACTAGAGGCCAAGAGTCGAAAGCACGACCGAATAGCGGGTCTCGCGAGGTCTAAGAAAAACAGTATCGACGTTATCGTGTCGAAAGCGATAGCCGACAACGATATATCTGATAGCGAGTTCAAACTGGTCGTCGAAGAGATGGCCAGGTACCTAGAGTTAAAGGGCACGATCCGGTCCAAGGCCTGACCACAAATTCTCACGGATGAAAACGTAACAAAACTCGTCATGAAGGGGAGGGCCGACGAGAGAAAAAATCTCCTTGCCTGTCTCGGGACGTGATATGCTTATTCGTGTGTCTGCAGCGGGCGGAGATCCCTCCACCATACAGTCCATCTGTTCCGTCGGCCCCTCGCTATAACAAGAGCTGTAGGAGAACAGCATAGCTCGACTACGAGGGTTGTCGATGTACACATAACTTGACAAAGAAGGTGGCTGCGGCCTACATAAAAACCTTAACCAAGGTTGACTAAAAACATTAACCAAGGGAAACTAGAAATGTGGCCTGTCGGCACACGAATACCCCCACTGGCAGCCAAAGAAAACGAGGCATTTTTGATTATAAGCCATTTAGCCGAGCGTTTAGGTTTCAAACGCATCAAGTCTGTGACCTTGACCCTGGGCATAGTGTGATAATCCATGCATCGGTGTAGAAGATATAGAGCGGAAGGGAATTTCAATAGGTTTGACATTTGACCTTCAACTATGACCTTGACCTTGGACGTAGGTGCGTGGTTATTGATCGAGACACACCTTCTCATCCTGAGAAAACATTTGTGCCAAGGCATTTGATAATCCATGCATCGGTGTAGAAGATATAGAGCGGAAGGGAATTTCAATAGGTTTGACCTTTGACCTTCAACTGTGACCTTGACCTTGGACGTAGGTGCGTGGTTATTGATTGCGACACACCTTCTCATCATGAGAAACATTTGTGCCAAGCCATTTGATAATCCATGCATCGGTGGTGTAGAAGATATAGAGCGGAAGGGAATTTCAATAGGTTTGACCTTTGACCTTCAACTGTGACCTTGGACGTAGGTGCGTGGTTAGCAATTTGATAATCCATGCATCAGTGTAGAAGATATAGAGCGGAAGGGAATTTCATAGGTTTGACCTTTGACCTTCAACTGTGACCTTGACCTTGGACGTAGGTGCGTGGTTATTGATCGCGACACACTTCTCATCATGAGAAACATTTGTGCCAAGCCATTTGATAATCCATGCATCGGTGTAGAAGACATAGAGAGGAAGGGAATTTCAATAGGTTTGACCTTTGACCTTCAACAGTGACCTTGACCTTGGACATAGGTGCGTGGTTATTGATCGCGACACACCTTCTCATCGTGAGAAACATTTGTGCCAAGCCATTTGGGAATTTCAATATTTTTGACCTTTGACCTTCAACTGTGACCTTAACCTTGGATGTAGGTGCGTGGTTATTGATCGCGATACACCTTCTCATCCTGAGAAACATTTGTGCCAAGGCATTTGATAATCCATGCATCGGTGTAGAAGATATAGAGCGGAAGGGAATTTCAATAGGTTTGACCTTCAACTGTGACCTTGACCTTGGACGTAGGTGCGTGGTTATTGATTGTGACACACCTTCTCATCATGAGAAACATCTGTGCCAAGCCTTGGACGTAGGTGCGTGGTTTTCCAAGTATGGTTGCTGTAGGCCCAGGAGTATTCCATATACAAGCTTGAGTAAAAAACGTAACCAAGGGGAGATAACTAAGTAATCCAAGGATAAAAGTAGGTCAAGGTCAAATATAGGTCAGGGATTATTGATGTACATCACTAGGAGATAAAGTTGTCCAAGTATGGTTGATGTAGGCCCAGAAGTATTCCATATACAAGCTTGACTATAAACATTAACCAAGTAATTCAAGGTTAAATGTAGGTGAAGGTAAAATAAAGGTCAGGGGTTATTGATGTACATCCCTATGAGAAAATGTTATCCAAGTATGGTGTCTGTATGCACAATAGTATTCCATCTACAAGCTTGACTAAAAACCTTGACCAAGGTTGAGTAAAAACCTTAACCAGGGGAATTAAGTAAGTAATTTAAGGTTAAATGTAGGTCAAGGTCAAATATAGGTCAGGGGTTGTTGATGTACATCACTAGGAGATGAAGTTGTCCAAGTATGGTTGGTGTAGGGCCATGAGTATTCCATCTACAAGCTTGACTAAAAACCTTAACCAAAGAGAATTAAGTAAGTAATTCAAGAGGAAATGTAGGTCAAGGTCAAATATAGATCAGGGGTTGGTTATTGATGTACATCACTATGAGAAAAGGTTGTCCAATTATGGTGTCTGTATGCACAATGTATTCCATGTACAAGCTTGAGTAAAAAGCTTAACCAAGGTCGAGTAAAAACCTTAACCAAGGGGAATTAAGTAAGGAATTCAAGGTTAAATGTAGGTCAAGGTCAAATATAGGTCAGGGGTTGTTGATGTACATCACAGGAGATGAAGTTGTCCAAGTATGGTTGGTGTAGGGCCAGGAGTATTCCATCTACAAGCTTGACTAAAAACGTTAACCAAGGGGAATTAAGTAATTCAAGAGGAAATGTAGGTCAAGGTCAAATATAGATCAGGGGTTGTTGATGTACATCATTAGGAGATGAAGTTGTGCAAGTATGGTGGGTGTAGGGCCAGTAGTATTCCATATAGAAGGTTGACTAAAAACCCATTAACCAAAAGGAATTAAGTAAGTAATTGAAGAGGAAATGTAGGTCAAGGTCAAATATAGATCAGGGGTTATTGATGTACATACCTATGAGAAAAGTTTGTCGAAGTATGGTGTCTGGATGCACAATAGTATTCAATGTACAAGCTTGAAAAAAAACCTTAATCAAGGTTGACTAAAAACCTTAACCAAGGGGAATTAAGTAAGTAATTCAAGAGGAAACGTAGGTCAAGGTCAAATATAGATCAGTGGTTATTGATGTGCATCACTAGGAGATGAAGTTGTCCAAGTATGGTGGGTGTAGGGCCAGTAGTATTGCATATACAAACTTGACTAAAAACATTAACCAAGGTTGACTAAAAACCTTAACCAAGGGGAATTAACCAAGTAATTCAAGGGGAAATGTAGGTCAAGGTCAAATATAGATCAGGGGTTATTGATGTACATCACTAGGAGATGAAGTTGTGCAAGTATGGTGGGTGTAGGGCCAGTAGTATTCCATATACAAGCTTGACTAAAAACCTTAACCAAGGCGTGACGGTGACGCCGACGCCGACGCCGGGGTGACAACATAAGCTCTACTTATTCTTCGAATAGTCGAGCTAAAAATCAGACTACATTTATAACAAGAGGGCCATGATGGCCCTAATTCGCTCACCTGACTCCATGAACACCAGAGGAGAATGTGACATTGAGTTCATATGTGTTTTAAAAAATTTGTGCTATTGTTAGATCGCAGTTATCTTGGATTAAGCGATGACTCACATTTTACCAAATCTGAAAATACTTCACCCAAGGATCTTAACTTACTATGAAGTTTAGCCAGCATCGGCCATGTGGTTCCTGAGAAAAAGACGTTCAAAATCTTGAATAAATAGACCTTTTGGAGGCCATCATGGATGACATAATCATCTGATTCCGACAAATATTGCACCAGAGCAATCGCCTCATTGATACCTTCAATTTGATATATGACATGAGCATATTTGGTCAAAAATAAAATTTGACCCCAGAGGCCACGCCCATTTTTGACCCCGGGGTCACCATTTTAACACCTTTGAAAGAGCATTCTACGTCGATCATTCCTACCAAGTTTTGTCGAAATCCGGCTGGCGGTTCATGAGAAGAAGATTTTTTAAGAATTTGTGCTATTTTTAGACGGTGGCCATCTTGGATTAGCGACGACCTCCGTTATCTTCTTTATAGGAATTAAATAAGTGTATAATTATGTCACTATTCCACCAGTTCTAAAAATTACGAGTGCCCGCTATACAAATACAAGAGGGCCATGATGGCCCTAATTCGCTCACCTGACTCCATGAACACCAGAGGAGAATGTGACATTGAGTTCAAGTGTTTTAAAAAAATTGTGCTATTTTTAGATGGCGGTCATCTTGGATTAAGCAATGACTCTCATTTTACCAAATCTGAAAATGCTACACCCAAGGTTCTTAACTTACTATGAAGTTTGGCCATCATCGGCCATGTAGCCTGTTTGTGGGAGCTGAAATATATGGGCTACCCGGAAAAAAAATTTAACAAGCTAAATTTGGTACCGTTGGAAAGACGAGTTTCTTGCCAATAACATATCCAAAATCCGCTAAAATCCGCTTTGGGGAAGCTTTTTTATTCAAGATGGCGTCCAATATGGCCGCTCGAAACGTGACAGTTTTGACTGAACAATTGAGTTACGCTTAAAACACAAGTTAGCACATCTCTCGTGGCCTAGTATCATCAGGTATATTATCTGAGACAATATTGTAGTACAACGAAGACATTTGACATTTGTTTTTATTCCATAAATCCAAGATGGCCGCCAAATGTCAACATTTTGCTAAAACAATTCCATATCTTTGCTATCCATTGATATATTTAACTGATTTAAAAAGATACATTCAGGTGTTTGGATACACATAATCGTTTTGGTTGGTCTATGATGTAATTCGACATTTGCTTCATTTGCATAAAGCAAAGATGGCCGCCAAATGCCAACATTTTGCTAACAATGTCGATATATGTGCTCCCAGTTGACATGTTTAACTGATTTAAAATGCGATATTCATGTGTTTGTATACACACGCTTATTTTAGTTAGTCTAGTATAACCAATTCTAATTTCTATATGTATTGATGGAGCACGCGCCCCGTGCACACAGTTGTATCCTCCACTGCATGTGCCCTTTGACTCATTGTTGTGTAATGAAAACATACACGGGCATAGCTACACATCAGCTCACACTCTGCGTTACACGTATACATGCAAACTTCCAGATTGGGATGATGATATGTTAACCCATTCAATACTACAGACCTCACTTCCAATGTTTCAGTGTAGGACCAGATGATACGGCTCAGTATAGTTTAGATTTGTGGAAAATACCCCTATTCTGGCGAATGGACTGGTCTAAATTTGCCAATGGAAGGCAGCATGTCATATAGATAGGGGTGAATGGGTTAAAGCTCCACACTATACATCGCTGATATTTTAACGCCCGTTGGATCATCATAAACAATATTGGTACTTTTAAATGGTAGCGTTGTTAAATGGTATAAATTTTGTCATGTCCTGACACGCAGAAGGCTTCTATTTGATTCTCTTCTTGCTCACTCGATTAAGACTTTTGTTTTAGTATTTTCTGAAATGTTCACCTGATTGTCCGCATTATGGCCGAAGTACCTGATGGAGACAGTAGTTTACAGGAGGACGAGTGTGTGTTGACGGTCGAGGCACATTTCAGAAGAGATGGCCAGGTACCTAGAGTTAAAGGGCATGATCCGGTCCAAGGCCTGACCACAAATTCTCACGGACGAAAACGTAACAAAACTCGTCATGAAGGGGAGGGCCGCGAGAGAAAAAATCTCCTTGCCCGTCTCGGGACGTGATATGCTTATTCGTGTGTCTGCAGCGGGCGGAGATCCCTCCACCATACAGTCCATCTGTTCCGTCGGTCCCTCCATACAGAACATAAAACTTTTTCGGGCCCCGTTACACCACCGTGACTTATCAAAAACTACACATCAGATCGGTTCTATGTTTCTAACTGACTTTCTGATTTGAATTATTACTAAACGATAATACTTGCGAGCACGTAATTCCTTGCTAACCAGTCGATGAGTAGCGCGAGTGCCACCGCATGGTGGACATAGCAGTGACTCAGATCTGGTCCTTACCCCGCAATGCCTACATGGGCAAGGCGAAATGGACCCTCTTCTCATCCATGCCCGGTGATGCTTGCAATACTCGTAAATACCGGTACGATGACACCTCTCGTGACTACCTGTCTTCAACCACGCACAATTAACTAGAACCATTGTGTGATTACATATACTGAGTATAACATAGGGAGGGCTTATCTCTAACATGGTGTCAGAGGTGGTGACATCACCATCTCATTGATAACTTCCAGTCGAGGAAGTATATGGTCTCGTGGTTGATGAAATTGTTTTTCCACTCTTCTCATCCATACCGCGTGGACAGTGGGGGAAAATCTAAGTAGTATAAGGGAGTCAAAAATGATACCACCTTCCTGATGGGAGCCACCGTGCGTAGCGCGGGGCTTCCAGAGGGAGGTGGTATCATTTTGACTCCCTTATACTACTGCAACGTTTATCTACTGCGCCAGTAGCTCGCACAAACAGGAGAGATAAACGATAACTAATTCATTGCATGGCTCAGCATAGGTGTCAGAGAAATCTCAATATCACGAAAATACAAACGAACCGCAAATCTCTGGTTCCGGTAACCCGACCGACCCTATCGTTTTACACCTGACAGCAAATTTTTTTTCACCAAAAAGTCCCGGAAAATTGTCCGTACCATGATATAAATTATTTTGCAGGACACAAGACGCTTACCTTTGCGCGATAATTATAATAAACGTCTGATTGATCAATCTTCATCAATGCAGAAACAACAACACGATTATGGCTGTAAGCATTTTGGCAGTATATTTCTGCCAAAATGCAGCCATTTTGAAGGCATTCGCACATTAAGATCAGTGCCAAATGCCATGTCTTTTCAGGACTGTGGCGGGTCTATTACCCGGAGCCAATCGACGGCGCATCAGTTGTAGGTGTTGTAAAGTTTGCAAAGGTATCAAATAAACATTGGACATAAATTCGAAGCTGAAGCGAAGTTTTATCTTATGATTGAAGTCCGACTAAATGACCTAGCTACAATAATTCGCCTTCAATATGTTATCTACGGCTACAATTTGACCCATTCAAAAAATGTGAGCAACCCAAACCTGTTGCACGTAAGTCAAAATTTAGTAAACTGTATATTTCATACCTTTAAAGGCCCTGAACGGCTCAGTATTACAATTTTCCGATTTTTTCAAACACAAAAACATGTTTGGCAACTGATTTAGTACACAAAACTAACATATACTGCCTAATAGATACATCTCAAGTCTTGAGATTTACATCTTAATAGCAATGTGAAGACAACAAAAACTTGTTTTGTGTACCACTCGGTGCAAAATGTCAATATTGACAATTTTATTTCCGTAACACAACGGAAGCGAGTCGATAAACTCCGGCTATCGGAATTCAACGGCGGCCACGAATCGGGTAGTTGAGGAGTTGACCCGAGCGTCTATCGGAAAATCGATCGGGCTTTGAAACACGCACCTGCTGTTTGTTTATCAACAAATATTGATATTTTCATCGACTACAAACTCATTTTTGTACCAAAATGAATGCAAACAGTTTCAAAGTGTGTGTAAATAGAAACCTGTTGGATGTATGTGTGGGAAAATCCAATAGGAGGCCAAATTCGGCAACTTGAGCCGTATAGGGGCTTTAAACAACTAATCCTTCATGTAGGCCTAGTAAATTGCAAAAAAATAATGGAACGGAAATCATTTTCCCATGGAAGCCATCTTTTCTCTTGTTGTTGTTCAACATTCAACATCACGAAATGAAGCTTACATATTTGCAAGATATACATGTAAATGTCAGATAAACACCTTGACACGGTAAAATAACCAATTTCTGCATGAGAATGTTCTTTATTAATAATTTATTGATACAGCTTTGACAGTTTTATATTGCTAACATATTAAACACGCCGAATAACCGATTGCAAAAATCACTCTTCCATGTGTTACATTAAAGAGATGGGATTAAATTGCTACCCTCGCGAGAGGTATGGAGCGGGGTAGCAATTTTGTTTCTAGTTATGACCATGTGGTGTGGTGTCTGTATATACATCTGTGACCGATTTTTTTTATGCGGACCTTACAACATATGCAACTTTTGTAGATAATTTGTAATAGGCTAAACTAAAATACGGACGCATTTGCCATATGCTCACAGACTTGAAATTGTCAAGAACTTGCTATAAAAATCAGACTACATTTATAACAAGAGGGCCATGATGGCCCTAATTCGCTCACCTGACTCCATGAACACCAGAGGAGAATGTGACATTGAGTTCATATGTGTTTTAAAAAATTTGTGCTATTGTTAGATAGCAGTTATCTTGGATTAAGCGATGACTCACGTTTTACCAAATCTGAAAATACTTCACCCAAGGATCTTAACTTACTATGAAGTTTAGCCAGCATCGGCCATGTGGTTCCTGAGAAAAAGACGTTCAAAATCTTGAATAAATGGACCTTTTGGAGGCCATCATGGATGACATAATCATCTGATTCCGACAAATATTGCACCAGAGCAATCGCCTCATTGATACCTTCAATTTGATATATGACATGAGCATATTTGGTCAAAAATAAAATTTGACCCCAGAGGCCACGCCCATTTTTTACCTCGGGGTCACCATTTTAACACCTTTGAAAGAGCATTCTTTTTTTTTTTTTACTAAATGGTTTATTTTCAATTTTTAAATAAATCATGTATCATGTACATATTGTATAACAAAACATGGATGAAATCACATGACATGTTACTAGAAAAGATCATACATAATGTATTTAGAAAGTGAGCTTATTTAAGAAGAGTTTTTTTAAGAAGAGAGTTATAGGAAAGAGAGAAAAAAGATAAAGAGGTCTTCCTTCTGTTCTCGTAATTCGTAATACATGTGATGTATAACGTTTATGTCAAATATTTTAATATTGTGTGACTTTTAGTGATAATAGCATGTAATTAACTTTGCTACGCTTGGTACATATTGATCGTCTTTTTATTTTATTAATATTTCGTTTGTGGGTGTTAAAAGTTGAAATTACCCCATTTTATTATATGCAGATCTAGCTTGTCTTTCATTGTGGCTATTTCTTTTTCAATATTGATTCGTCTTTTCAAATATTTCATGAAGAAGTTAAATGACAATTCTTGTTTTTCATATTTACATTTAATGAAGAAATACTTTGCAAGTATGATAATGAAATTAAATTGTTTAGCGATAAGGTTTGTTTGGTTTACACCAAATGATATCGTATTAAAGTTCATTTCGTAAACCACACCTCTTTCATTTAAGAATGTTCTTAGTTGTGACCATACATGTTGTACGTTTGGGCATTCCCAGAATAAATGTTTTATATTTTCCACATTCATGCTGCAAAAATCACATAAACTACTTGGTACCATGCCACAATTAAGTAATAATTTATTTGTGCCTATGATTCTCATTAAATATTTATACTGAAAATTCCGTAGTGTGGTATCTATTGTAAATTGCATACAAGTTGTGTATATATTTTTCCATTCGAAATTAAAATCGGGAAATTCATTCGTCCATTTCTGCTCTGATTTTATTGATTCTATGTTTTTTTTGTTTGTTTGTATAGTGTATAGAAGTTTATTTGCTCCATTGCTTGTCTGTACTTTTTGTAAAATAGGTTTCAGAGTTTGTACGGTATTTATGTTTTCTGTTTTAATTTTTTCTTTCCATTGCAGATTAATATTATTTACTAAACCTTGGTATTTGATAAAATCATCTGCCTTAATATTATACATTTCCGCAAACTCATTAAAACCGATAAAATTTTGTTTACTCTATAATCATATAACTGTTCTATAAATTTAATACCCCTTTCGTGCCAAGATTTGATGTATATTGTTTTGTTTTGATACTTTATGTTAGAATTATTCCATATAATTTTCTTTTGAAATACTTTCGTTTTTTTCTGAGAAATTGATGTTAGCCCATGATGACAAAACATTGAATAGGAAAGTATGTTCTTTACATAAGTGTTTTATATCCTGTGGTTTTATATTGCATTCGAAAAGTAGTTTCCCACCAAATGGTTCAAGTTTCTGTGTGTATAGCAGTTTCCACTGGCCATGGTTTTTATCATCACATATTCTTTTTACCCATGATGCTTTTATCGCTTTTATAAAACTGTCTATATCGACCATCTTTAACCCCCGTGTTCATATGTTTGAATTATTGTGTTTCCGCTTTATTTTATCGGGTTTTCCATCCCAGAGAAAATCAAACAATTTCATTTTAATTGTTTTAATTATGCTATCTGGTGGGTCAGGTAAGACTGTTAATGGATATATCAATTTCGGAAGAGCAAATGTTTTGATCGCAGTAATTTTACCTAATAAACTTAGTTTTTCTTTTTTTCCATGTCTCAAGACTTTTGACGAACTCTTTTATCTTCGGAGTAAGGTTTAGTTCGTGCATATTTTTATTATCATTTGAAAAAGTAATGCCTAATGTCTTTGCGCTTGTTGATGTCCATATAAAATGCTTTGTAGGGCAAAAAATTAGTGTTGTGTGTTTTTTTAGGGAACCCACCCGAAGAACTGTAGACTTTTTTGTATTGAGTTTGAGGCCCGAAATTTTACTGAATTCATCTATAAGGTATACTAATGTTTCGAATGATTTTTGTGTACCATCTAATATAAATGTAGCATCGTCAGCAAACATTGTCTTTTTAAGTTCTATGTTACTTATTTTTACCCCAGTTATATCTTTTTCATTGTCTATTGCTTTTGATAATAATTCTATTGCAATTATGAATAGGTATGGTGATAATGGACAGCCTTGACGGACACCTCGGCTTATTGAGAAAAAATCTGATAAGAAACCGTTATTTGTAACGCAACTTTTTGCATCTGAATAAAAAAGTTTAATCCAATTAATAATATCGTTGCCGAAATTAAGATATTGCATGACCGTTAGAAGGTATTCGTGTTCAACTGTATCAAAGGCTTTTTCAAAATCTGCAAAGAATAATAAACCCGGAGAATTACTTTCATTCAAAAAGTCTACCGATTCGCATAATGTTCTGATGTTTTCTCCAATGTATCTCCCCTTAATGAATCCAGTTTGTGAATGATCTATTATTGATGGTAATACTTTTTTCAGCCGGTTTGCAATAGCTTTTGTAGCAATTTTATAATCGACATAAGAGGGATATCGGTCTCCAGTTTGTAAGAATGGATAAATCATGTCTTTTTTTGGTATTAATGTTATTACTCCCTGTTTTTGTAATTCGCTCAAGTTTCCCTTCTCTAATGAATAATTCATGGAATTTATAAAATACTCTTTGATATCATTCCAGAATAGTTTGTAAAATTCAACCGTAATACCATCTGAACCTGGACTTTTGTTATTTTTCATTTCCTTTATGCAATTCTTACATTCATATTCAGATAACATGCCTTCACAATTTTGTTTCTCTTCTTCCGATAGTATATATTCATTATTATTCGGGAAAAAATCATGATTAGTTGCTTGCATGTCTTTTTTTGTATATAACTTTTTATAATATTCTTGCTGCTCATGTAGTATTTCGTTGTCCTGAGTAATAATATTATTATTTATATTCAGTCTAGTTATAGTATTTTATTTTCTGCCCGTTTCTTTTCGAGATTAGAAAAGTATTTTGTATTCTTTTTCTCCACCCTCTATCCATTCAGCTTTGGTTCTTAATATTATTCCTCTAACCCGTTCTTCGTGTATATTATGTAGTTGGTCCTTCTTATTATTTAGTTCTGTTAAAAGGTCTTCCTCGTATTAGAGTATTCTGATTCTAATTTATTTATTTACATCCGTCAACTGTTTTTTCTATATTTACTGTTTTTTTTTCTTTTCTATTGAAGCAAATCTTATAGTTTCGTTTCTAATCGTTCCTTTTATTATCTCCCATAATGTATTAGGATTTGCACCTTCATTTGTTTCAGCAACTAAAGAAATATTTTGTCTAATATTTTGTTGATATTCGGCATTTAACAGTAAGCTATTATTTAATTTAAAGTAAACCTGGACCTCGTTTATTAGATTGTGTATGAATCGAGAAAAATACCATTGAATGATCCGACTTATATCCTGTAGTAATCTTACTATTTGCTACACGATTTATTATGTTTTCAGAAATTAAAAAATAATCTAGTCTGCAAAATATTGGCGGCTTAGTATTTGAATGCCATGTATATTTTCTTGAATTGGGGTTAAGAATTCTCCAAATATCGAGTAGATTGAATTTATTCATGATAGATAATAATTTGTCTCGGGTCTTTTTATTAGTATCTTTTCTTCCATTTTTCTTGTCAAGATCCGGGTCTAAAATTGTGTTGAAATCTCCACCTACTATTAATGTATCAGTTTCGAAAGATTCTATATAAGTATCCATATTTTGGTAAAAGTTAAAGCTGTTTTCATTCGGACCATATAAATTAATTAGTGTATAATCATTTTCTGATATACTTATTTTTAGAACTTGCATTCTGCCGGTTACTGCTTCGATATATTGTTGTATTGTATACTCAAAAATTGGTGATATTAGAATACCAACCCCTTCTTTATTACTAAAATTTCCACTGAAATAAGCATCGCCGTCCCTTATTCATTTTCCCATTGTATTTTATCATTTGCCGTAAAATGTGCTTCTTGAATAAAACAAATAGCAAAATCATTTTCTTTAATCCATTGCATCAGTTGTAAGTGCTTGCTTTTTGACCCCATACCCTTTACATTAAAAGTTCCTATTTTAATATCCATGTCGTTATGCTGTAAAGTTGCTTATATATGGAACCAAGCGTAGCGTACAATTGACCTTAGATACAACATTCTAAACTTGAACAGAAGGAAAGTAGACATGGTTGCTAGGATTGTATTAGTAATGAAATGCCACTAGGGTCACACAAACAATTAGAAAGGCGATCATATTCGTTCACAATAAATGCCCCCATCGGTGTCCATGATTTACAATTAATAACAGTATTAAAGATTCTGCGTATCAGATATGTACGTGAAGTAATGGCCCCAATTAAATGAACAACATTCTTAGTGTAGATCTTAACATTATGTAAAACCTTTAAAAATACAGTCTCTTTAAAACGAAGCCCGTGGAGTACAAATTGTATATTTAAATTGTGGGAACACCGATGGATACAAAATCAATTACATTGTACTATTCAATAGTTTCGCATTGAAACAAACTCATATGTAATTTTTACATTACATCGATTATTGATAATTAATGTTAAAGACAAAAACTATATTTGGTTTCCCCGCCCCTTGATTACAAAAGTTATCTGAGCATGCAACCACCACCTGGACGTGAAAACCAGCCGGCCGACAAGCATAATCTGAGCACAGCTCAGATTCAACCAGTCAACCCTAGATAGACTAGATATAATTTGTCAATTTATCATAAATTAGATAATTAATAATTAACAAATACATGTATGTTAACTTCGAAAATGATATTTAAAGGTACTTGTATGTTTGTCCCAGGTTAACACGACTATTTTCTTGCACATCTATCAGGAAAAAAACAACAACAACTAAACTGTATATTTCTTAGATAAAAGAAGAACCCAATTCATTCCCATAATGGTGTGTAACAAAGGCAAAATCGACCCAGAGTGTCTCCATCTCCATATAGAGGGGAGAGAGAGACCTGGGGAAATACAATGATCAATTTATACATGTATATAATCCTCACAAAGTGGTAAAGCGAAAAACGAAAGTATGTGAGGATAATATTATACATGCATTATATTGTTAAATTTCTACTTTCACATGTGGTAACTATAGGAAATATCTTCGAATTCATATCATTACCTTGTAGAGCATTCTACGTCGATCATTCCTACCAAGTTTTGTCGAAATCCGGCTGGCGGTTCATGAGAAGAAGATTTTTTAAGAATTTGTGCTATTTTTAGACGGCGGCCATCTTGGATTAGCGACGACCTCCGTTTTAACAAATCTAAAAAGGCTTCACCCATGGATCATAACTGTGAAGTTTGGCCACCATGGGCTAAGCGCTTTGTGTGAAGAAGAATTTTTAAATCTCTAATAAAAGAATGACCTTTTGACCTTTCGGTGGCCATCTTGGATGACATGACCATCCGATTTCGACAAACAAAATACCAGAGCGATCGCCTCTTTGATACCTTCGATTTCATATAGACATGACCATATTCGGTCAAAAATAAAATTTGACCCCAATTTAACCCCGGGGTCACCATTTTAACACCTTTGAAAGAGCATTGTACATCAATCATTCCTACCAAGTTTCGTCGAAATCCGGCTGGCGGTTCATGAGAAGAAGATTTTTTAAGAATTTTTGCTATTTTTAGATGGCGGCCATCTTGGATTAGCCACGACCTCCGTTTTAACAAATCTGAAAATGCTTCACCCATGGACCATAACTGGCGGTTTGTGAGAAGATTTTTTTGACAATTTGACCTACTTTTCAACGGCGGACATCTTGGATTTGGTGATGACCTCCATTTTAACAAAAATGGACAGGCTTCACCCACAGACCATTACAGTTAAGTTTGGCCAATATCGGCCAAGCAGTTCACAAGAAGAATACGTTTGAAATCTTTAGTAAAAGAACAACTTTTTTACCTTTCGGTGGCCATCTTGGATGACAAAATCATCTGATTTAGACAAAAAATGCTCCAGAGTGATAGACTAGTCGATACCTTCGATTTGATATATTATTTTATAACCATATTCGGGCAAAAATATAATTTGACCCTAGTTGACCCCTCGGGCCACGCCCATTTTTTGACCCAGGGGCCACCATATGAACAAATCTGAAACAGCGTTAACTATCAATCATTCACACCAAGTTTCGTCGAAATCGGCCTGGAGGTTTGTGAGAAGAAGATTTTTTGACATTTGACCTACTTTTCAACGGCGGACATCTTGGATTTGGTGATGACCTCCATTTTAACAAAAATGGACAGGCTTCACCCACAGACCATTACAGTTAAGTTTGGCCAATATCGGCCAAGCAGTTCACAAGAAGAATACGTTTGAAATCTTTAGTAAAAGAACAACTTTTTTACCTTTCGGTGGCCATCTTGGATGACAAAATCATCTGATTTAGACAAAAAATGGTCCAGAGTGATCAACTAGTCGATACCTTCGATTTGTATATTATTATGACCATATTCGGGCAAAAATATAAATTTGACCCCTAGTTTGACCCCTCGGGCCACGCCATTTTTGACCCAGGGGCCAACCATATGAACAAATCTGAAACAGCGCTAACTATCGATCATTCATACCCCAGTATCGTCGAAATCAGCCCGGCGGTTCGTGAAGAAGATTTTTTAAGAATTTGACCTACTTCTCAACGGCGGCCATCTTGGATTTGGTGATGACCTCCATTTTAACAAAAATGAACAGGCTTCAACCACAGACCATTACAGTTAAGTTTGGTCAATATCGGCCAAGCAGTTTACAAGAAGACGACGTTTGAAATCTTTAGTAAAAGAATGACCATTTGAACTATCGGTGGCCATCTTGGATGACGTAATCATATGATTTAGACAAAAAATGTTTCAGAGTGATTGTCTCGTCGATACCTTCGATTTGATATATTACATGACTATATTCGGTTAAAAATAAAATTTGACCCCTATTTGACCCCCTCTCGGGCGACGCCCATTTTTGACCCACGGGCCACCATATGAACAAATCTGAAACAGCGCTAACTATCGATCATTCATACCAAGTATCGTCGAAATCGGCCTGGCGGTTCGTGAGAAGAATATTTTTTAAGAATTTGACCTACTTTTCCATGGCGGCCATCTTGGATTGTCGATGACCTCCATTTTAACAAATCTGAAATGGCATCACCCATATATCATCCCTGTGAAGTTTGACCAATATCGGCTCAGCAGTTCGGGAGAAGAAGATGATTGAAAATGTTCACGGACGGACGGACGACGGACGACGGACGACGGACACTTTGCCATAACAATAGCTCACATGAGCTTTGCTCAGGTGAGCTAAAAACACGCCACAGTGCCGACCTCCAGACACTTCCGGCCCGAAAGTCATAGTCGCGTGGTCAAAATTCCCGGCGTTCCGACTGACAATGTGGTCGCCGGAGTGATCGTGTCTAAAATCAGTCTGCGTCCAATTCCCGGACTGGCCCGGCGTTCCGACTGACAATGTGGTCGCCGGAGTGATCGTGTCTAAAATCAGTCTGCGTCCAATTCCCGGACTGGCCCCGAATGAGAACGTCGCCTAGGCCGGTGCTGGTAGGAAATGCTTTCTGTCTCCAGTCCGCGTCTTTTGAAACGTTAAATTCGTCGTATGCGTTGGAAATGGGATCCCAGGCGTCGTCTTGAGGTAGTGAAATACCTAGTTCTTTGAGAATCCTCCTAATAGTATAATACGCATGAAAGTTGTAGACACTTCGGAGCATGACATTCTTGGATGTCAGATGGTCTTTACGTGAAACTCCACACCCGGCTGTTGCGCACCATACAGCGAAATTTATTTGGTTCTGCCAAAACTGCATCGGTATTGCTTTCCACCCGTTTACCACCTCCATCGTAGTAATCTTGGGCAGCCTATATTGTTCAAAGATGTTAGGGAAATTGGTGACAAAGCCACTGTCTGGTCTAACCGTTACGGTTGGGTGTACAAGGTGGTTAACAACGTCTTTTTGCGTGTATTTACCTCCGACCGCGTACTTTGCATTAGAATTAAAGCTAAATGCTTTGGTATCCATTGAAAGATATTATTATACCCACTTTTTTTGGGAAAAAAAATGGGTATATTGTTTTCGTCACGGGTGTCCGTCCGTACGTCCGTCACGTTTCTTGTAACTCGAAAAACTTTTTCACCTTCATACCTACGCGCCTGATTTTTGGTATGTAGCTTCGTTATCATGTGCAGATGCGCAAAGTGAATTCGGATTTTTCATCCGACCCTCCATCATGGATTATCTCCCCCTTTCGGACTCAGAATTTCCCATTTTTTCCTTGCAACTCGAAAAACTTTTTCACCTTATCCTTACGCCATATTTTGCTATGTAGCTTGTTATCATGTCAGTCGCAAAGTGAATTCGGATTTTTTCATCCGACCCAACCATCATGGATTATCTCCCCTTTTCGGACCTCAGAATCCCATTTTTCCTTGTAACTCGAAAAACTTTTTCACCTTATACCTAGCCTCATATTTGCTATGTAGCTTCGTTATCATGTGCAGATGCGCAAAGTGAATTCGGATTTTTCATCCGACCCTCCATCATGGATTAACTCCCCCTTTCGGACTCAATTTCCCATTTTTTTTTCCTTGTAACTCGAAAAAACTTTTTCACCTTCATACCACGAGCCTCATATTTGCCTATGTAGCTTCGTTATCATGAGATGCGCAAAGTGAATCGGATTTTTTATTTCCCGACCCCTCCATCATTGGATTATCTCCCCCTTTCGGATCAGAATTTCCCATTTTTTTCCTTGTAACTCGAAAAAAATTTTTCACCTTCATACCTATGCGCCTGATATTTAGTATGTACTTTCGTTATCATGTGCAGATGCGCAAAGTGAATTCACATTTTTGATCCGACCCTCCATCATCGATTACCTCCCCCTTTCCGACTCAGAATTTCCCATTTTTTCCTTGTAACTCGAAAAACTTTTTCACCTTCATACCTACGCGCCTCATATTTGCTATGTAGCTTCGTTATCATGTGCACATGCGCAAAGTGAATTTGGATTTTTCATCCGACCCTCCATCATGCATTATCTCCCCCTTTCGGACTCAGAATTTCCCATTTTTTCCTTGTAACTCGAAAAAAAATTTCACCTTCATACCTACGTGCCTCATATTTGCTATGTAGCTTCGTTATCATGTGCAGATGCGCAAAGTGAATTCAGATTTTTGATCCGACCCTCCATCATGCATTGTCTCCCCCTTTCGGACTCAGAATTTCTCATTTTTTCCTTGTAACTCGAAAAACTTTTTCACCTTAATACCTACGAGTCTGATATTTGGTTTGTAGCTTCGTTTTGATGTGCTGATGCGCAAAGTGAATTCGGATTTTTTATCTGACCCTCCATCATGGATTACCTCCCCCTTTCGGACTTAGCATATGGGGAAAGTGGGTATATTGCGATGGCGCGCCATCGACTTTTTCTAGTTATGTTTGCTACTATCACTAATGTTCAAAAAGGGAGTTGTGAACTTCAAAAGTTAATAGACAACTGCTGCGGACAACGCCGGGTAGGCCTTAGATCAATCACCTTCACGGTAGGCTGGCAAAAAATCGAAACAAGCTATACTATCATAGCCTCAGAGCCTACACCTACAGGGGGCTCCGGTAGTAATGCAGAAGTGCTTAGACGCCTTCAGGAAGCAAGTACCTTATTATGTCCTGGCCTTTGGGGTTCCAAGATGTCCAAGCTTTAATCGCGACGCGTCTTCCTCGTTTGGCCACTCTCTCAATCTCAAAAGCCACGGGGCTTGCGACATTGTCTGTTGATAAAGAAATACAGATGTCCGCTGGGTTGGGCTCAATGTTAGGATTTAATTTATATCACCCTTCCTACGAGGGTTTTAAGAAGTTTAAAATGGGCATTCACGTGGGTGATAATCCGGTGGACTTCGCCGTCACGAAAACTCTCGGGGTGCACCTGGATCGGGTGAACACATCATACAACACGGTAGACGGCACTCCCAGCACATTACTGAAAACCGTGCCCGCCAGCGACTGCTTCTTTGGGGAGACTGTGACCTTAGACTTCCCACACCCCGAGATGAAAGTTTTGGAATCTGGACACATCCACGAGTTGAAGATTTCTATTCTTGATGATAAAGGGCGAGAGTTGAAGAACGATTATCCGATTTCGGTCGTCCTAGAAATTTCAAATTAATTAATTTTATAATTTTTTAAAATTAATTAGAATTAAACGCATGTTCGTAATTTATATATATATATATTATCAACATTATTGAAAATGAGTATATACGGACCAGGTAGTTCTTCCAATTCCAATCGGGATTGGGTAACAAATTCAAAGAATTTGGAACCGGCAGAAGGGGGATTCATCCCGACAGAGGGCGACTTTTTAACTACCCAAAAAACAAAGGCCTTGATCAATAGAACTATATCGGTGGCCACGGACGAGATTCACAAGAGTCTACTATCACAACTTAGAGAATATGCCCTGGCTGTGAATACACAAAGTCGTGAAGAAACGCATACGGAACTAAACGAACTAGGAAAACAAATAACCAAATTTCGAAAAGAGGCCCGGTTGGGGATTGATAAAGTCCGAGAAGACCACCAGGCGGACCTTACGGAGGCTTATGATGTGTTGCGCTTAGAGGACTCTCTCATCAGAGAAGCGGCACTTACTGAATTAGACGGGGAAAGGGAAAATAATCTATTTTCGAAAAGAGACCCGGTTGGGTATTGAGGGAGTCCGAGAAGACCGCAAGGCGGACCTTACGGAGGCTTATGATGCGCTGCGCTCAGAGGACTCTCATCAGAGAGAAGCGGCACTTACCGAACTAGGAAAACAAATAACCAAATTTCGAAAAGAGGCCAGGTCGGGTATTGATAAAGTCCGAGAAGACCACCAGGTGAACCTTGCGGAGGCCATTGCGGAGGCTTATGATGCGTTGCGCTTAGAGGACTCTCTCAGCAAAGAAGCGACACTTACTGAATTAGACGGGAAAATAGCCGAATTTCTGAAAGAGACCAGGTTGGGGGTTGAGGGGGTCCGAGAAGACCACAAGGAGGCCATTGCGGAGGCTTATGGGGCGTTACGCTCAGAGGACTCTCTCAACAGAGAAGCGGCACTTACTGACCTACACGAAAAAATAACCGAATTTCGAAAGGAGGCCCGGTTGGGGGTTGAGGGGGTCCGAAAGGGTATTGATAAAGTCCGAGAAGACCACAAGGCGGCCCTTGCGAAGGCTTATGAGGTGTTGCACTCAGAGGACTCTCTCATCAGAGAAGCGGCGGTTGCTGAACTAGACGGAAAAATAACCGAATTTCGAAAGGAGGCTCGGTTGGGGGTTGAGGGGGTCCGAACGGGTATTGAGAAAGCCCGAGAAGACCACCAGGCGGCCCTTGCAAAGGCTTATGAGGTATTGCGCTCAGAGGACTCTCTCATCAGAGAAGCGGCGGTTGCCGAACTAGACGGGAAAATAACCGAATTTCAAAAAGATGCCCGGTTGGATGTTGAAAAAGCCCTAGAAGGCCACCAGGCGACCATTACGGAGGCTTATGATGCGTTGCGCTTAGAGGACTCTCTCAGCAGAGAAGCGGCACTTACCGAACTAGACGGAAAAATAACCGAAGTTTCCGATAAACTGAAACATGCTCGTAGAGCCGCGACCAAAGCGCTTGAGGAGACCGCTGAAAAGGTTCGTGCTGAGGCCCATACCTCTATCGGGGGGCTTGCCGGATTGTTAAAAACAATGAAAAGCAAAAAACGGAAAAAACGTGTGATAACAGTTTGGGCTGAGAAGCGGGGCTCATTGGTTGAGGGGCTCCCTGAATATTCGTTCGGTGCCAAAGCGAGTAATAAATGTGGGGGATACACCATGACAGCTCCAGGTACACTTCTCCGAATGGCGGTCTGCTCGGTTAATGCTAATGGTAAACCTGTGGGCGCGGTCACGATAAATCTCGTAGATAGATGGGGTGGGGAAGAACGGGCAATTGGAGTCACTAAACCCGCTGGAGATAGTTCGTCGGTGGTTTTGTTCGCCGGTGATGATCTAATTAGACTTTCTGAAGGTAGTGTTATTAACTTTATTACGAAAATCGCTGACCCAGCGAGTTCTTCCACTATTGTCTCATTACTAATTGAACTTAATTTGTAAATACTAATATATTGAAAATCATGAACGAATCACCGCTTCCAATTGTCAATACCACTCCATCAACACTGTGTCCAATTAACGAAAGAAGTTCAGATTTTAGGTTAAACTAGAAATGGACGCTTGTCGACAAGCGCATGTGTATCCCCCTCCACAGATACACAAGTAGTTTGAAAAAAGGGTGTTCGAGTTATGCTCCGGAGACAAAATCAGTGACGGAAAAACAAAGGGAGATAACTAAAGAATTAGTGATGCAAGAGTTGTCATTCTTGCGGGACACACCTTTAGGGTCGTGGTCTATGCGTGAAGTTTCATGAAAATATTCCAAAGGGTGTTCGAGTTATGCTCCAGACACGAAATCAGTGCACGAAACAACAAAGGGAGATAACTAAGAAATTAACGACGCAAGAGTTGTCATTCTTACGTGAGACACACCTTTGGGTCGTCTTCTATGCATGTGTGAAGTTTAATAAACTAGAAAATGTGTTCATAGAACACGGATGTCCCACATATCGCTTTGATAATAAATGAGGCCAAATTGCAAGTCAAAATTTTCTTTTACCTGAGCGTTAAAGTTTTTAAAGCACCAAGTATGTGACCTTGACCCAGGCTTGGCGGGGGCAGGACAAACGTGGATTTGGCACAGGGCGTAGAGGACCATTAGAGCAATGCATATATGAAATATGAAGCTGATCCGTGAAAGAAAAACAGAAATTATAAGATATTACCTAGCTTATGATGTTTAACCTGGGCTTGGCGGGGGCAGGACGAACGTGGATTTTGGCACAGGGCGGTAGAGGACCCATTAGAGCAACGCATATATGAAATATAAGAAGTTGATCCGTGAATGGAAAGAAAAATTATAAGATATTTACCTGAGCATTAAGTTTTTGAAGCACCAAGTATGTGACCTTGACCCTGGGATTGGCGGGGGCAGGACGAACGTGGATTTGGCACAGGGCGGTAGAGACCACCATTAGAGCAATGCGTATATGAAATATGAAGATGATCCATGAAAGAAAACAGAAATTATAAGATATGTTTTAAAGTTTTTGAAGCACTAAGTATGTGACCTTGACCCTGGGCTTGGCGGGGGCAGGACGAACGTGGATTTGGCACAGGGCGGTAGACGACCATTAGAGCAACGCGTATATGTAAATATGAAGTTGATCCGTGAATGGAAATAAAAATTATAAGATATTTACGGAGCGTTAAAGTTTTTGAAGCACCAAGTATGTGACCTTGACCCTGGGATTGGTGGGGCAGGACGAACGTGGATTTGGCACAGGGCGGTAGAGGACCATTAGAGCAATGCGTATATGAAATATGAAGATGATCCATGATCCATGAAAGAAAACAGAAAGTATAAGATATTTACCCAAGCGTTAATGTTTTTGAAGCACTAAGTATGTGACCTTGACCCTGGGCTTGACGGGGCAGAACGAACGTGGATTTGGCACAGGGCGGTAGAGGACCATTAGAGCAATGCGTATATGCGTGTTCGAGTTATGCTCTGGATACACAAAATCAGAGCACGAAACAACAAAGGGAGATAAGTAAACAAGAATTCCGCGGAATCAGATGCCTCGCCTTGTCCCGCCTTGACCTCGAGCCTGGGCCCGAAAGCAATTTTCACTGGCCCGAACATATTATACAATTATTGACTAGTGAACCATAGAATATCAGATTATATTCTATGGCTCACTAGTCAATAATTGTTTTATTATATGATAACATTCTGTATATAGCACTTACGACCTTATGCTACTAGACAAAAATTGAAAAAGAATTTGAAAAAAAAAATGAAAAAAAAAAATGGAAAAAAAGTTTAAAAATTAAAAATAATAATGCTTGCTACTGGAGCCCAGAATTTTGTTTAATACGGTAGTCCTATATTTATCTACATATATCTGCACAGGTCCACATAATGCCACAATATTTTCAACACAGTTTACGGAAATGTAATATAATCATTTACCTGTATAAATTACCTGTAAGTGGTCAGTGGTCAGTTGCACATGCTAGCACATGCACAGGTGAATAGTCTGTATATAGCACTTACGACCTTATGCTACTGGACAAAAATTGAAAAATAATTTGAAAAAAAACAAGAAACGAAGCAAAGCCACGAAGGCCAGGTTTTTTCCAAGCATAGACACTTGGATAACATAATTGTACCCACTTTTTGTAGACTAGATGGCCATGGCCTGCATGTCGCGCCTTGGGGCGAGGCATGGACACTAAAAAAATAGATATAGTAGATGGAAAAACTTTAACCAAAAAACTTTAACCGAACACACGGACGAACGGACGGACGTATGCCAAAATGCCGACGATATCGCGCTTTCCGCAAGCAGGTGTGACAATGATGATAAACACCCATGTGAAGTATCAAGGTATTGGGTGAAGCAGTTGCAGAGATATAGTACACGAAAAAACTTTAACAAAAAAATTCAAAGTAATTTGAAATTGACATAGGGCACAGGATCGCGCTTTCCGCAAGCAGGTGCGACAATAATGATAAACACCCATGTGAAGTATCAAGGTATTGGCTGAAGCAGTTGCAGAGATATAGTACACGAAAAAACTTCAACAAAAAAATGCAAAGTAATTTGACCTTGACATTGGGCACAGGGGCCGCACGGTTGGGGGTTAGAATGAAAATATGGATGATGATAAACACCCATGTGAAGTTTCAAGGTAATGGGCGAAGCAGTTGCAGAGATATAGTATAACAAAAAAGTTTTAACCAAAAAACTCTAACCAGACGTACGTTAAAAAGTTAACGTTGAAAATGGCTAAGTCAATTACGTAGAAATAATAGGTGAAGGTAAAAAAAATGGTCACATGTTGGATAGTTGTATGTGGTAGGCACCCCTTGGTTATGAAGCTGTGAAAGTTTGGTGGTCCTAGGTGGTACAGTACCAAGAAATGGACTTAAACACGAAAACTTAACATTGTAAACGCGAAAACTTAACATTGAAAATGGCTAAGTCGACTGCGCGTAAAAAATGGGTGAAGTTATAAAAAAAAAGTAACATGTTGGATAGTGATATGTGGTGGGTACCCCTTGATTATGAAGTTGTGAAAGTTTGGTGGTCCTAGGTGGTACAGTAACAAAGAAATGGACTCAAACTTAACATTGATTGTGGACGCCGCCCACCGCCGCGCCCGCCCGCCCGCCCGCCGCCGCCCGCCCCAACGCCCGCCCGGCATTTATCTACATATATCTGCACAGGTCCAGATAATGCCACAATATTTTCAACACAGTACCCAATGTAGTAATTTACCTGTATAAATTAGCTGGTCAACAGTGGTCAAGCACTGGACATCTGCACATGCTAGCCCATGCAAGCACATAGTTCTCCCAGTTTCTATTGTTCTCTCTACAGGTAAGGTGTACAGAGCACATGAGAAAAGGTGTACAGAGCAGACGAGAAAACAGGTCTTCATGCATTATTGTCCAGTTTGTAGAGTGCGCAAAACAAAAAAGGGAGATAACTGAAAAATTAGCTACGCAAGAGTTGTCATTCTTGTGCGCGACACACCTCCGGGTCGTGGTCTATGTATGTGTGAAGTTTCATGAAAATATTCCAAAGGGTGGTCGAGTTATGGTCAATCAGTGCGCGAAACAAAAAAGGGAGATAACTCAAAAATTAGCTATGCAAGAGTTGTCATTCTTGTGCGCGACACACCTTCGGGTCGTGGTCTATGCATGTGTGAAGTTTCATGAAAATATTCGAAAGGGTGGTGGAGTTATGCTCCGGACACGAAATCAGTGCGAGAAACAAAAAAGGGAGATAACTCAAAAATTAGCTATGCAAGAGTTGTCATTCTTGTGTGCGACACACCTTCAGGTCGTAGTCTATGCATGTGTGAAGTTTCATGAAAATATTGCAAAGGGTGTTCGAGTTATGCTCCGGACAAGAAGTGTCTGCAGCGGACGCGGACGCGGACCGCGGAGCGGACGCGGCGCGCTGTCAAATCCATAGTATCCCCCGACGGAGTCCGGGGGATACAATAATATCGTCGCTATGCAGGATATTTTAGTTAGAGAATATAGAAATAGAAAAAGATATGCTAAAAAATATAAGCGCGCAGCGAATATAGCTGAAGCATCTAGTACGGTTCTGGCAAGTTTATCTGTAATGAGTGGTGCGGGTACTGCTGCAACGCTATCTACAATTGTAACGGTTCCACTTGCAGGGGTTTTGAGTGGAATTACCGTTTTATCTGGAATACTTTGTATGGTAATTAGGGCGTCGGGTGGAAAACTCGAGAAAAAATGTAGAAAACATGATAGAATATCCGTTCTCGCCAGGTCTAAGAAAAATAGCATCGACGTTATAGTGTCCAAAGCGTTGGCCGATAAGAAAATATCAAATTTAGAGTTTGAATCCGTAGTGGAAGAAATGGGGAGATATGAAAAATTAAAAAATGATATTAGAATCAAAGCACAGGCCACCATGCCCAAGCTTGAGTGTACTGATTGGGATAAATTTAGGGTAAAACTTGGAGATAAAGTCGGAGGAAATTAATATTTTTATTAAATAATTAATTTTATAATTTTCTTTAAATTAATTATAAAATTAATTATAAAATAAATTATATTGGTGCAGTAAACAATTTATTAATTAATTTTAGGAAAATTATTAACAATTTAAAAAAAAAGAAAAAAAGTTTTAGGTTCAACGAGGCTCGAACCCGCGCCAGCAAACCCCCGACTTTGTTGGTGAAAATAGTTGTGTTTTATTTGCTTTCTTATATTAATTAATTATTATGTTTTCTATGTAATTATAGGGGATGTTCAGCTTTAAGTTATTAATAATTTTATAATTTAAAGAAAATTATAAAATTAATTATAAATTTAATAAAATAATGAACCATCCCGTAAATTCGTTAACCTCTCTAAGTGTTTATAAATAACCTGTGTACACACCGCCTGTGTAAATCGATAATTGTACAACACAAGGTAATGTTTATCATAACAGCCTTCGTGGTCGTGTGGGTTAAGGCGATAATGTATAGAGACAAGGGTCGTGGGTTCGAGCCATGGTGGGAGCTAAATCTTTTTTATTTCTATCCCTATAAATGTGGTCGCTATGGTAAACAACTGCATGACAACGGCGTTCCTATCCGAACGCTCGAGGTTGATGAAAAATAAATTCAGATTGCCAGTTTACATACCATCGATAAGGAAAAATACACTCAAAGTATGACAACGGTGTTCCTATAAGACCGCTCGAGGTTGATGAAAAATAATTCCAGATAGCCCGTTTACATACCTTCGATAAGGATAAATACACTCGGCTATAAATTAATTAGTAGTTTTTTTTTTCTGTTCAATAATAATTTTTCAATATCTTTATAAGCGATATCGTAGAAATGTACATTCGTAAACGAATCGTTGGGTTTTAACAATTTTAAATAATACACCTTAGTTTCATATCCGATACACATTATCCGTCTTAATGTTTGTATTTGCCTCTTGTATAGTTGACATAATTGCCGGTATAATATTGTAAATGCAACGTTTTTATCGGAGCGTAATAAATTACGCTGGTATTTCATGTATTCGATATCGCCTAGTTTTCTCATTTTATAGAATTTATATGTAGGACTATAACCCCCGTATTCTTCGTAAACTTCTTCAACACAGGCATTAAAAACTTTCAATTCCAATTGTATTGTATTATCCATTTTCTCTAATAATATTTTATAACCTATGAAATGTATCTGTTCAATTGGACGTGAAAAAAACATGATGTATTTATGACACCAATATATTTTTTCAAAAGTCAATTACCAATATAATTGGGACTCATTTTGACTCCCTCTTTTCAAAATTATTTTCTCCAAAAATTCATAAATTTGCTGTCGGGAGACAATTTCCTCGTTAACCAATTTTTTGATTTTTCGGGGGTGGTGGGGGTATTATAAAGGGTTATAAATGATATCACGGTAAGTGGTATCATTTTGACTCCCTTACTACTACTTACCTTTAACAATTTTGTAATCCCCCTACCATGAAGTTTGGTGACTATAGGCCCAATGGTTACCGAGGAGAAGACGTTTAAAAATGTTCACGGACGACGGACGGACGATGGACACATTGCGGTAACAATAGCTCACCTGAGCGAAGAGCTAAATATGAAATTGAAATGATTTGAGTAAAACTTTCTTGAGAGCAAATTCATCAGTCGTCAAGAGATTTGTCGTTGCGTCTCGTGACCAGACTCTGGTCGACTATGAAAACATATTTTATTATCCCCTCGCTGATAGGCAAGAGCTAGGGATATAGCGTTAGTCCATGTACTCAGCAACACCTTTCATTCTTCAATAACTTTTGAACCGTTTCACCCATTTTTATAATATTTGGCCACAATGTGTGTCATGGGATGGTGCTTTGTTTTGCATATGACCATGTCCGACCACCCAAGGTCCAGGTCACTGAGGACTTGTCTTCACATTGTGTGTAAGGCAAATGTCTTTATTCAGTAGTTTATGAACCGCTGCATCGATTTTGTTAAAATTTGGCCACAATGTGTGTCTAGGTATGGGCTTTGTTTTGCATACGACCCACATCTGACCGCCCAAGGTCAAGGTACCTTTTTTATATTTTTATTTATATCAAGACTGCCAGCGAAAGGATTAGCTTCATTTAACGATTCCAGTTCTTGTTTTATCAGCGTTTCAAATAACATTAAATATGAAATGTGGTTTTAATGTCTATATTTGCAATAGTACTATTAGGCCCTGGGCGTACCGGCATAAAATAGGGTTTTTAGTACCATCTCTGCGCACCAAAGATTTTTGTTACCAATGTGATTAAACATATATACTCTATATATTCCCGTATGATAGACCTCCAGAAGTAGTAGCTTAAGCCTAGTAATTTGCATAAACAAGATGGCCGCAAATGAAAAAGTTTGTTTGTTTATTGGTGTTTAACGGCCTATCAACAGCTAAGGTCATGTAAGGCCGGGCAAACAGGTTCGATCCCGTTTTAACCTGCTGCATTGGGGGGAAAATCCCAAAATCAGAACGGAATATTTACATCGAGATACAACATATTCAGCCCTGAAATTAGAATAACCTGACCTGGTGCCAGGTCCATACCGCACCAAAGTCACTTGGCCCCTTCCCCTATTTAAAAGTAATACCGGTAGGATTACTCTTATAAGGGGTATAACCAGATTCAACTGTCACATACAAAATGCCAAAGACGTATGTGAGGGCCAAACCAGGTCTCCAGTCGGGATTCCGGTAAGGATGAACCCCGATCGTTAAATTACCCATCGCGTGCTCCCACCTGCCACCCACCAATGAAAAAGTACGTTACTACATGTAGGGGCATATCGTGTTGTGGAAACAGTTTTAAAAGCACAAATACCCATAAACTTCAGGCATTTAATACTTCATGCTAAATGTTTATCAATCCATTTTATTAGGAATATGATGTACAGAAACCAATATGGTTGCATTTTGCAAATCATGCGATTTTGGGACTGTACAGGTGTTTTATTATTAAAAGTGTAATATCCTCTACCAACGCTCATTAGTAATAATATATCTGTCTTCAGATTGGAACACATCGTATCATGTGTTATTCCACTTTGTATTTTGTCTCATGCATTACCATGCACGGCGTACTGTGCAATAAGAAACGTTTATATGAGTAACAACCTGTACACAATTCATATGACAAAATCGAATTTAAGCGAAATTATGTAATATAGCCAATTAATATAATATAACATACATCATGCATATACTTTCAGCGAAAATTTACCTAACCTATACGCGAAATTACCGCCAACTAAGGCTAAACGAAAGTTATAAGTGTCGACACTACACTACTGTTGTACACTGTTCAGTTATTACCACTTTGTGTACATAAACATGTAATATAGATGACAATCCATGCAACCAACATTTGATATGAATATCAGGAGTACATCTCATGGAAACATGATGGCAAAGCAAGCAAGAGGGGTAGCATGTGTACCCACGACTATCGCCGAACACGTCTATCAAAACAACGTATACTAAGCGGTTCACGTTCTATTTCTAGCTGATTGTGTATTTGTGGGACAGTGTACCGCTAATCATAGAATCCATTTTAGTGCCAATTCAATACTCGACCTACATGCACGTATTTGGTACATTATACTTATTTTCCAGGCCAGTAAATGATGTTCGGTCTATCGGATGTATTATTTTCTATTTTCCATGCACATGCATGCTTAACCGAACTTAAGTGAATCAATATATGTTTTAGTTTTCGTGCAGATGGGCTATTAATAAGTACAACCCAATATGGAATGGATATGCCATTCGCTCATGTTGCACATTCATTGACATAAACTATTTGTATACACAGACGAGTTTCTGACTAATCAACCATATGTATGTTAATTGTTCGACTTGCATGCCACGTACCATGATACAGATTCCAAACGGGTGGCATATAGTGTTTGGACCGTCCGTCTGTCCGTCCGTCCGTCCGTCACACTTTTCGGTTAACCACTTTGTCACAGTTTCTCAAACTGGCCATAGCATCTACATAAGTTGCTTAATCGCTTCAATACTTCAACACTTCATTCATTGTATGTGTGCCACACCTGCCTTTTCATAATTTATATGACCTTCGCCTTTTGACCTTCACCAGGTTACTTAAATGACTTAACCACTTTGTCACAGTTTCTCAAATATGCTGCAGGTGGCATCCGCGTTCGACAGACGCATTTCTTGTTTGTTTTTATTTAATCCACTACATTTGCCATTCGACACAGCATTGTCCTACTTCCTAATGCACCTGCTAATTTGAATTTCACACAAATTCTTTGTTGATTAGCGGTAGCGGTGCAACGTCTTTGACTGACCGTAATGTGCTATAATTACCACCGCACATAGTTATTGATCTCCCAATTAAGGGCTTCAGACAGACATTTAATACCAGTTAATTGGTAATTTAACTAATTTTTGAAGAGACATTGAGAACTGAGAAGTTCTCATGTCTTGCCTTTAAGTATGACACATTTCTCTGGTAATTTCATACCACGTTTTACACGTCGTTACTCTGACACTTGATTAGCTACTTCACCATATCTATACATCACGATGGGCCGAATCAGAAACTCATACTCTGCTAAAGAGAAGCTCAACATCATCAAGTATGCCGAAGCCCACGGGAACAGAGCTGCTGGTCGTCAATACTCCGTCGGGGAATCGTCTATCCGTGACTGGCGCCGCATGAAATCCGAATTAGAGAGCATGCCGAAATCCAAGAAGGCCAACAGAGGGACATTGGAGAAATATCCGGAGATTGAGGGACAAGTACTGACCTGGGTGCACGACCACCGAAAACAGGGAATTGCTGTTTCTACCGTCGAGATTCGACTACAGGCTCAGCTCGTCGCCAGGAAACTTCACCAACCTGCGTTCAAGGTTTCAGCAAGCTGGTCATATGGATTTCTATGCCGCCACCACCTATCTATTCGCCGACGCACCCACATCGCCCAGAAACTTCCAGAGGACTACGAAGACCAACTACTAGAATTTCAGAAATACATCATCAAGCAGAGGAAACTACACGACTTCGACCTTTCACATATCGGCAACGCGGACCAGACGCCATTCACTTTCGACATGCCAGCGGAAACGACGGTCAACGCGAAGGGGGCGAAGAACATAACGATCAACTCCACCGGAAACAAGAAGAATTGATTCACCGTCATGTTGGGCTGCACGGCTGACGGGGGCAAGCTACCGCCATTCATCATCTTCAAACGGAAGACGCTGCCGAAATGAAGCAAATGGCCTACCAACGTCCTCGTTAGATATGTGCCAGTGGGTGAAGGAAGCATGGGAGGAGATCGACCCGACGATGATTCAACACGCCTTCAAGAAGTGCAGCATCAGTAACAACATGGACGGCAGCGAAGACGACATACTATGGGAGGACCCGAAACAGACCGAGACCACCACCGAAGCAGAGGACACATCGGCAAGCGACTACTACGAAGAGACACCGAGATCGATGACAGACGAAGACGTCCAGCGAATGTTCAATGAAGATAGCGACAGATCCGACTTTGAGGGTTTTAACGAGGGAGATCTACAGTAGAGCCCATCCAAACAGCCCTTCTCAGGGCTACCAACAGCCCTTTTCAGGGCTACACCAACAAATCACGAAATAAACCTTTCAATTTGCCACCAATCTGCACTTACCTCACCCGTACGTACCCATACTTTTTGTGGTGGATAACACTATGCGTATTTTAACGTCGTAACGGGCACCTGTCACAAATCGATGTTTCCGTTTCCGGAAAACATTACTTGCTCTCTTCGAACAAAAAAATGGGTAAAACTGGCGCAGAAATCGGCTGAAAAAATGTTTGAAATTTATGTTCCTACTTATAACGCGCAGGGTGACTTCTGGATTAAAAATGTGGCTGAAAAAATGCGCGCAATACACGGCTAAATACGGTACACCAAGTTGATGTCTACTGTATTCCTATTACGACCGCATACTAGTAACATTGGCTGAACGAGCAATTGCCGTAAATTAGTAGTTAATTTAATTACTGATAATAAATATAGAGTATTAACACTATTACATAAACACTTTAAATAACCGGACCATTGTGCATGCATATATAGCAGATACTGATTCTATGAAATTTGCATTAAATATTATTTTCGGCCAAAAATATTAATATCCAAATGTGTGGGTCGGTCTCCATGTTAGCACCATTAGTCTACACATATCTACGTACATTGTAACAACACAACGGCTGTACGCATATTTTAAATATTAAACAATACAATACGTAGGTAGCAACCGTATTTTGGGCAGACATATATTACCAATACAAACAGTAGATGTGTCCAACAGATCAACTCGATTAACAAATGTTGTATTCAAAATCTGACCTTTCTGGGTGTATAATTATTGACTAATATTTTTACAATTATTTTAAAGACGGGCGGACAGTAATGTAATATATATACAACTAATACTTCCAACATATATGAGTAGGAAATATCAGTCTAAACAGCATTGCAACGTTTAATTTCGGATGTACTCATTGATATAGTCAGGGCCTATCAATTAACAGTTAATAGTCAACTCAGATATAGTATAGTGAGTATGCCAATTTATGTACATATACATACTTGACAAAATGCCTGTAAAATGGCGGCCATCTTTGATTTATACAAATTATAATGATATTCCTTTAAAATATGAGAAGTAAATCTTTTAAAATCTCTCACCTCGTATGTGTCATAAATTGTTATCATTTCCCTTCTGGTATTACTGGTACAAAATGATGCAATTTCTGTTAGCAGATTAACACTGGCCGCCACCATTTTTCTTATATATTTAAATGTTAATTATCTTCTGACATATGCCATTATTAGCATGATTGTGTATAATCATCTTGTGAGCCCGTCTATGCTGCCTGGTATCGAAGCTATTCATGACAAGCAGTGTGTGCCAACTGATCCGCATAATCAGCACAATTCGTATAAAATGGCGGCCATCTTGGATTTATTGAACATGTAGATATCACAAAATAGCCTGGTAAACCGGTGGATGCAAAATATTTATTACTTATCCAAAGTTGGTTGGCAAATTCCCTTCGTTTATACATGTACAATACATCTAGAGAGAAAAATAATGTAATTTTCAACAATTACTGCCATCTTGTTTGTGGAACTTAACAAGTGTGGATGTTTGCCATTATGCTTCTAACACATGCAATGTTCAGGATACATATATCTGAATGACTGCTGCCCGTATTACCTCAGAACTAGAGTTTGGTACCCACATTGATAGCACGTCTTTGTCAATTTATTTACATATTTTAGGAAATTCCTGTAAAATGGCGGTCAACTTGGATTTTCACAAGCTCGGTTCAAGCTTATATCGATTGTTATATATTTGATAATGTATTAGCTATTAAATAAATTAAGATGCGCCAATATGTTCCACAATGTAATATATATCCTATGGTAGCCGATGCTTTTTTTCACTGGCGGCCATCTTGTTTATGCAAATTAGTGGGCTTAAGCTACTACTTTGAAAAGTCTATCATGTGGAAATATATACAGTATAAATTATGTGTCTAAACACATTGGCACCAGAAATCTTTGGTGTGCTCGGATGGTACCGACAACCCTAACACGCCCATGGTCTATAAGCTCTGATAAGAAAAATAAATAATTAAGCATGGAAAGTATGTTTACCGAGGCATACCTCATGAATCAGGGAGATTATAACCTCTATGTATATCAATTAAAATCAAGCATTTATTAAAATAAAAAAAATTTCCTACCTACCTACCCAACTTTTTTCTGGGACATTACCGGTGTCATATAGAAAAATGACCCCCCTGAAAAATGACCCGCGGGTCATTATTCCGCTATAGAATATTGACCCGGGGTCATAATTCCGCTATAGAATATTGACCCCCCCCCCCTGTGGTAAAATGACCCCCCCCCCCCCCCCCCCCTCCCCCACTATGTAATTTTTTTTTTGTCACAAAGTTACAGAAAGTGTATGGTATCATGTACAAACATAAAAAAAAACACACTTGCGACCCCTAGCACCAGGGAGGGTGGGGGGTCAATATTCTATGGCCGTGGTAAAATGACCCACCCCCATGCAAAGATTTATTTGGGTTCTTATGGGTCACAATTAATTCTAATTGATAATACAAACATAAAAAACACACACTTGGGATCCCCAGCACCAGGGAGGGGGGGGGGGGGTCAATATTCTATGGACGTGGTAAAATGAACGCACCTATGTAAAGATATGTTTTTGGTCTTATATGGGTCACAATTCATTCTAATTGATAATACAGAGTTCTGAAAGTGTATGGTATCATGTACAAACATAAAACACACACACACTTGGACCCCAGCACCAGGGAGGGGGGGGGGGTCAATATTCTATGGCCGTGGTAAAATGACCCACCCCATGTAAAGATTTATTTGTGTTCTTATGGGTCACACTTAATTCTAATTGATAATACAAAGTTCCGAAAGTGTATGGTATCATGTACAAACATAAGAAACACACACTTGGGACCCCCAGCACCAGGGAGGGTCAATATTCTATGGCCGTGGTAAAATGCCCCCCCCCCCCCTCCCCATGTAAAGATTTATTTAGGTTATTATGGGTCACAATTAATTCTAATTCACACACACTTGGGACCCCCAGCACCAGGGAGGGGGGGAGGGGTCAATATTCTATGGCCGTGGTAAAATGACCCACCCCATGTAAAGATTTATTTGTGTTCTTATGGGTCACACTTAATTCTAATTGATAATACAAAGTTCCGAAAGGGTATGGTATCATGTAAAAACATTAAAAACACACACTTGGGACCCCCAGCACCAGGGAGGGGGGGGGGGGGGGTCAATATTCTATGGCCGTGGTAAAATGACCCACCCCATGTAAAGATTTATTTGTGTTCTTATGTCACACTTAATTCTAATTGAATACAAAGTTCCGAAAGTGTATGGTATCATGTATACATAAGAAACACACACTTGGACCCCCAGCACTAGGGAGGGGGGGGGGGGGGGGGGGGGGGGGGGGGGGGGCGGGGCGGGGGGTCAATATTCTATGGCCGTGGTAAAATGACCCCCCCCACCCCCCCCCCCATGTAAAGAGATTTTATTTAGGTTATTATGGGTCACAATTATTTCTAATAAGAAACACACACTTGGAACCCCCAACACCAGGGAGGAGGGGGGGTCAATATTATATGGCCGTGGTAAAATGACCCACCCCCATGTTTATAAGATTTAAAGATTTGGGATTTGGGTTCTTATGGGTCACAATTAATTCTAATTGATAATACAAAGTTCCGAAAGTGTATGGTATCATGTACAAACATTAAAAACACACACTTGGGACCCCCAGCACCAGGGAGGGTCAATATTCTATGGCCGTGGTAAAATGACCCCCCCCCCCATGTAAACATTTAATTGGGTTCTTATGTGTCTCAATTAATTATAATTGATAATACAAACATAAAAAACACACATTGGGACCCCCAGCACCAGGGAGGGGGGGGGGGGTCAAATATTCTATGGCCATGGTAAAATGGTTTTAAAATGACCCCCCCCTCCCCCATGTAAAGATGTATTTGGGTTACTATGGGTCACAATTAATTCTAATTGTTTTATACAAAGTTCCGAAAGTGTATGGTATCATGTACAAACATAAGAAACACACACTTGGGACCCCCAACACCAGGGAGGGGGGGGGGTCAATATTCTATGGCCATGGTAAAATGACCCACCCCATGTAAAGATTTATTTGGGTTCTTATGGGTCACAATTAATTCTAATTGATAATACAAAGTTCCGAAAGTGTATGGTATCATATACAAACATGAAAAACACACACTTGGGACCCCCAGCACCAGGGAGGGGTCAATATTATATTGCCGTGGTAAAATGCGTTTAGTTCAAACTTTAACAAAAAAATTCAAAGTAATTTGACCTTGACATTGGGCACAGGATCGCGCTTTCCGCAAGCAGGTGCGACAATGATGATAAACACCCATGTGAAGTATCAAGGTATTGGGTGAAGCAGTTGCAGAGATATAGTACACGAAAAAAACTTTAACAAAAAAATTCAAAGTAATTTGACCTTGACATTGGGCACAGGGGCCGCACAGTTGGGGGTTGAATGAAAATATGGATGATGATAAACACCCATGTGAAGTTTCAAGGTAATGGGCGAAGCAGTTGCAGAGTATAGTATAACGAAAAAGTTTTAACCAAAAAACTCTAACCAGATGTACGTTAAAAAGTTAACGTTGAAAATGGCTAAGTCAATTACGTAGAAATAATAGGTGAAGGTAAAAAAATGGTCACATGTTGGATAGTTGTATGTGGTGGGTACCCCTTGATTATGAAGCTGTGAAAGTTTGGTGGTCCTAGGTGGTACAGTACCAAAGAAATGGACTTAAACACGAAAACTTAACATTGTAAACGCGAAAACTTAACATTGAAAATGGCTAAGTCGACTACGCAGAAAAAATGGGTCAAGTTAAAAAAAAAGTAACATGTTGGATAGTGATATGTGGTGGGCACCCCTTGATTATGAAGCTGTGAAAGTTTGGTGGTCCTAGGTGGTACAGTAACAAAGAAATGGACTCAAACACGAAAACTTAACATTGATTGTGGACGCCGCCCGCACCCGCCCGGCTTTCGCCAATCCAATAGCCTGGATTTTTTTTCAAAAAACCTGGCTAAAAAATCAAAGTAATTTCACCTTGACATTGGGCACAGGGGCCGCACGGTTGGGGGGTAGAATGAAAATATGGATGACGATAAACACCCATGTAAAGTTTCAAGGTAATGGGCGAAGCAGTTGCAGAGATATAGTATAACGAAAAACTTTAACCAAGAAACTTTAACCAGACGTACGTTAAAAAGTTAACGTTGAAAATGGCTAAGTCAATTACGTAGAAATAATAGGTGAAGGTAAAAAAAAATGGTCACATGTTGGATAGTTGTATGTGGTGGGCACCCCCTGGTTATGAAGCTGTGAAAGTTTGGTGGTCCTAGGTGGTACAGTACCAAAGAAATGGACTTAAACACGAAAACTTAACATTGTAAACGCGAAAAGTTAACATTGACTGTGCGGAAAAAATGGGTCAAGTTCAAAAAGGTAACATGTTGGATAGTGATATGTGGTGGGCACCCCTTGGTTATGAAGCTGTGAAAGTTTGTTGGTCCTATGTGTTACAGTACCAAAGAAATGGACTTAAACACGAAAACTTAACATTGTAAACGCGAAGTTAACATTGACTGCGCGGAAAAAATGGGTCAAGTTCAAAAAGATAACATGTTGGATAGTGATATGTGGTGGGCACCCCTTGGTTATGAAGCTGTGAAAGTTTGTTGGTCCTATGTGTTACAGTAACAAAGAAATGGACCGAAACACGAAAACTTAACATTGATTGTGGACGCCACCCGCCCGCCTGGCTTTCGCCAATCCAATAGCGTGGATTATTTTTCTCCAAAAAAACCTGGCTAAAAATGGAAAAAAAGGTTAAAATGATTTTTTTTCCAAAAAAAACCTGGCTAAAAATGGAAAAAAAAATTAAAAAAAAAAAGTTTAAAAATTAACAAAAAAAATAATGCTCGCTACTGGAGCCCAGAATTTTTATAATAGTCCTATATGTATACATATCATATCTGCACAGGTCCACATATTGCCACAATATTGTCAACACAGTTTACGGAAATGTAATACCCAGGTATAATAATTTACCTGTATAAATTACCTGTAATAATTTAGCTGGACATTTAGTGGTCAAGCTGGAAATTTGCACATGCTTGCACATGCAGAAGTGTTCAACTGGAGAAGGCTATTGTTGTCTCTACAGGTAAGGTGTACAGAGCGCACGAGAAAACGGGTCTTCATGCATTAATGTTCAGTTTGTAGCATAGAAAGAAATAGAGTTTGACCTTGACCCTGGAGCCCGGATTTTTTTTAATAGTCCTATGTTCATCTACATATCATAGTAAAGGTATGTATAAAGTTTGATGACTGTAGCTGATAAGGTGTTGAAGTAATGACCGTAACACGAAAACTTAACATTGAATGATGACGACGACGACGACTCCGGAAAAGCAAAACCTATGTCTCGCTTTCCGCTTTGCGGGCGAGACAAAAATAGGAAAATAATTCTTATTTCCCAGTATTTCCCACCTAGAATCTTATTTCCCGCGGTGGGAAATACCGCCCCAGGAAATACCGACCAACCCTGTCCAAGTGTGTGTTTCTTATGTTTGTACATGATACCATACACTTTCGGAACTTTGTATAATCAATTAGAATTAATTGTGACCCATAATAACCCAAATAAATCTTTACATGGGGGAGGGGGGGGGTCATTTTACCACGGCCATAGAATATTGACCCCCCCCCCCCCCTCCCCCCCTCTCTCTACTCTGGTAAATGGGAATTGGCCTAATATTTTGTGGCCAGTGTCATCAGCAAGTATATTGTCACCCTCTAGAGCTTAAGAAAACACCACTGGTCTTAAAACAACACCTGGAATTAATTACAGGTAGATTTATGGTACACATGGTAACCCTGCCATGTTCTGCAAGATGGAAAATCCAGCAAATAAGTCAACTTAACATTTCCAACCAGTATAGGCAAGAGTATCAGTATTTATATGTATTTTAGTTTAGATTCTAATGTAGGTAATTGTGACCCATAAGAACACAAATAAATCTTTACATGGGGGTGGGGGTCATTTTACCACAGTCATAGAATAATGACCCACCCCCCCCATCCCTGGTGTTGGGGGTAAGTGTGTGTTTCTTATGTTTGTACATGATACCATACACTTTCAGAACTTTGTATTATCAATTAGAAATAATTGTGACCCACAAGAACCCAAATAAATCTTTACATAGGGGTGGGTCATTTTACCACGGCCATAGAATATTGACCCTCCCTGGTGCTGGGGGTCCCAAGTGTGTGTGTTTTATGTTTGTACATGATACCATACACTTTCAGAACTTTGTATTATCAATTAGAATTAATAGTGTCCCATAAGAACCCAAATAAATCTTTACATGGGGTGGGTCATTTTACCACGGCCATAGAATATTGACCCCCCCCCCCCCCCCCACCCTCCCTGGTGCTGGGGGTCCCAAGTGTGTGTTTCTTATGTTTTTACATGATACCATACACTTTCAGAACTTTGTATAAACAATTATAATTAATTGTGACCCATAATAACCCAAATAAATCTTTACATGGGGGGGGGGGGGGTCATTTTACCACGGCCATAGAATATTGACCCCCCCCCCTCCCTGGTGCTGAGGGTCCCAAGTGTGTGTGTTTTTAGTTATGTTTGTACATGATACCATACACTTTCAGAACTTTGTATTATCAATTAGAATTAATTGTGACTCATAAGAAAAAAAAATCTTTATATAGGGGGGGGGGGGGGGGGTAATAAACTTACCACGGCATCCAGAATAGATATTCCCCCCCCACCCCCCCCCCCCCCCCCTCCCGGTGCTGGGGATCCCAAGTGTGTGTTTTTTATGTTTGTATTATCAATTAGAATTAATTGTGACCCATAAGAACCCAATTAAATCTTTTCATGGGGGTGGGTCATTTTACCACGGCCATAGAATATTGACCCCCCCCCCCCCCCCCCCCCCCCCCCACCCCCCCCCACCCGCCATGTGCTAGGGGTCCCAAAGTGTGTTTTTTTATGATTGTACATGATACCGTACACTTTCGGGAACTTTGTGACAAAAAAAAAATTACGTAGTGGGGGGGTCATTTTACCACAGGGGGGGTCACTATTCTATAGCGGAATAATGACCCGCGGGTCATTATTCCGCGCGGGTCAATATTCTATCTGACACCGGAACCAAACAACTTTTTGTTTAGGCCTTAGGGTCAGTTTTGTTGTTTTTAGAGCATTTTGAAGGAAATACGTGATATCCTTCAAGGGATATAAGGTCAAAAGGTGAAGGTCACATTAAGGGCAGCATGGATGTGTGGCATTTGTCCACAAGTATACTGTGTTGAAATATATAAATAATCCTTCAAGGAATAGAGAAGTTATGACAGAATTGAGAAACTCCGGCGAACTTCTTAATGAGGGAAAAAGTTCAAAGTTGTGATGGTCAAAAGGTCAAGGTCATATTAAGGGCAGCATGGATGTGTGGCATTTGTCCACAGGTATACTGTGTTGAAATATTTAAGTAATCCTTCAAGGGATATAGAAGTTCTGACATAATTGAGAAACTCCGGCAAACTTCTTAATGTACCGGACACACGGACGGACGTTCACACAGACCACACAGTCCAAACACTATATGCCTCCGGCTCTACCGAGATCTGGAGCATAAATATGAAAATTACAAATATCACAAAAGAGGTCTGTAGTGTTGGAAGGGTTAATGGACCCACTATCAGAATTATCACACCTATCCCACTTCCTAAAACAGCATAGATTCCCTCAGATCCAGACATTGATCCAGGACTCTCTGATAATTTTCCCTATATGTTTAATGTAATTTACATGCGATGGCTCAAAATGAAACTCCTCAAAAAATTTGATCCCTCCTGCGGACTCATCTCGAAAGTCATGTCGAAGTTTGTGTTTGGCTAATTTTCACACCTCCGCGTCCGACTTATTATGATCAAAGGCCACGCCGCACTCTACCTGTCTATGAAATGTGGTTTCTTGTCAAGTGCAGTTAATTGCCTAAAGTGGTGCAATTTGATTGCGATCAACGATATACGGCGATTTATTAAATATTCTGGGCTTCGGCCACTCGGCGCATTTAATAGAGTCTGTCGTAAGTCATTGGTCGTTTTTCGTGGTAAGTCATGGTTTATACTCGAGTAACCCGAGTATCACAGGAACAACCAGAGTCGTTGCCTGGGTTCAAGTCAAGTTGGAACCCTAGTAACCCACGTTCTAGTGGTCCTCGTGTTATTCGTGCGGCTACCAGGGTTCGAGTTACAAAGAAAAACGCCCATTAATAATACCGCAATTCCTAGTTAGGCAGAGATGACTGGTCGTGACAAAAAGAAGAAGCTCAACTGAATTTCCGATCAGTACAGCATTAAATCGTCCTGCACATTTAGTTCAGGACGTGAAATGTTCGTCCTCGACAACTATTCATGATGCATAATATAGTGAAATAGTAAACCCATATCAAGTTGCAGGAGTCTGCAAGTTATTCAGAGTTTACACTGGTCACAAATACAGTAAAGCACGTTTTGTTGCATAGCAACATTTTACGATTCATGACTGATTCAAGATTTGTTATGGGCACCGTATAACATCGTTTGAGCTGAGCCCATACACCACTGTTTTGAGTGACGTCACAACCATCTGCGACATTAATTATGTGCACCACTATTTATAGTAAATACTGGAGTTTTCTCTTCTGATAATAATTGAAATAAAGACAGTTTTGTAAATACATTTAAATACAGTTTATTTAATTTCACATGATAACTTTAATCTGCGAATAAATACTAGTATCATCTAAAACATGGATACACTCTATTATGCTTCCTTTTTTTCCTAACGGGTACCGTAGTCGACAAATATACCAAAATCGAATGCGATCAATCGAAAAAAATATGCAGTCCCGTGGAATTTCAAGCCATCGCGATTTCACTGTATATCAATAACCAGATGGCCGCGGCCCGCATGTCGAGCCCGCCGAGGCATTTGATGGTCTCAGAGTGTATTTATTTGAAGTTTGAATTAAGGGTTGTGGAGATATAAGGTATGTAAAAGCTTTAACGCAAATTTTAAAGTCATTTGACCTTGATCTTAGGCATGTGGGCCGCATGGGTGGGCTATAGAATGAAAATATGGATGATAATAAAGAATTATTTGAAGTTTGAAGTAAATCAGTAAGTGTTGTGGAGATATAAGGTATGTAAAAACTTTAACAGAAATTTGACCTGGACCTTCGGCATGTGGACCACATGGGCAGGCTATGGAATGAAAATATGGATGATGTGAAGTATTGGAAGTTGGAAGTAAATTGGAGTCACAATTGTGGCGATACAAGATATGTAAAAACTTTAACGCAGATTTTATAATAACGCAAACTTCTAAGTCATTTGGCCTTGACCTTGGGGCACAGGGGCCGAATGATTATATGGATGATGCCCAATAAGTATACGAAGTTTCATTTAAAAATCTGACTTACGGTTACAGAGATAGTAGGTATGTGAAAACTTTAACGCAAATTTTGACAGAAACTTTAACGCAAACTTCTAAGTCATTTGACCTTGACATAGGGGCACAGGGGCCGCATGAGTGGGACACAGAATGAATATATGGATGATGACCAATAAGGATATAAAGTTTCAAGCAAATCCTTGACCATGGGGCACAGGGGCCGCTGAGTGGGACACAGAATGATTATATGGATGACGCCCAATAAGTATACAAAGTTTCAAGCAAATCTGACTTACGGTTAGAGATAGTAGGTATTTGAAAACTTTAAAGCAAATTTTGACAAAAATTTAACGCAAACTTCTAAGACATTTGACCTTGACCTTGGGCACAGGGGCCGCATGAGTGGGATACAGCATGAATATATGGATGATGACTAATGAGCATATGAGTTCAAGTCAATGTGACTTAGAACAGCAGAGATATAAGGTATTTAAAAACTTTAATGCAGATTTCGGACGGACGCACGCATTGTGATCACTATGTCTCGTTTTCCGCAAGCGGGCTCGACAAAAATCAAGCATTTCATAAAATAACTAGAAATGTGGCCTGTCGGCACACGAATGCCCCCGCTGGCAGCCAAAGAAAACAAGGCATATTTGAATGTGGATTTGTCACAGGGTGGCAGAGGACCATTGGAGCAATGCGTGTGTGAAATGAGAAGCAGATCAGAGCAAGGAAACAGAAATTATAAGCCATTTACCCGAGCGTTAAGGTTTCAAATGCACCAAGTCTGTAACCTTGACCCTGGGCTTGACGGGGGCGGCACGAATGTGGATTTGTCACAGGGTGGCAGAGGAGCATTGGAGCAATGCGTGTGTAAAATGTGAAGCAGATCCGAGCAAGGAAACAGAAATTATAAGGCATTTACCCAGCATTAAGGTTTTGAACGCACCAAGTCGGTGACCTTGACGCTGGGCTTGGTGGGGGTGGCACGAATGTGGATTTGTCACAGGGTGGCAGAGGACCATTGGAGTAATGCGTGTGTGAAATGTGAAGCAGATCCGAGCAAGGAAACAGAAATTATAAGGCATTTACCCAGCGTTAAGGTTTCGAACGCACCAAGTCTGTGACCTTGACCCTGGGCTTGGCGGAGGGGGCACGAATGTGGATTTGTCACAGGGTTGCAGAGGACCATTGGAGCAATGCGTGTGTGAAATGAGAAGCAGATCCGAGCAAGGAAACAGAAATTATAAGCCATTTACTCGAGTGTTAAGGTTTCAAACGCACCAAGTCTGTAACCTTGACCCTGGGCTTGGCGGGGGCGGGACGAATGTGGATTTGTTACAGGGTGGCAGAGGACCATTGGAGCAATGCGTGTGTGAAATGTGAAGCAGAAATTATAAGGCATTTACCCAGCTTTTGATGTTTTTTTAGCATTTTGAAGGAAATGCGTGATACCGTATTTCGCTGTGTATTGCGCGCACTGGCGTACAACGCGCATCTATATTTTGGGGGGAAAAAATCGGGGAAAAAAATAGTTTGTGTCAATAGCGCGCAGCAAATTTTCACAAAAAAAATCGGCGGAAATTCCGTCCCGAGTATAAGACAAGAAACGAGGCAAAGCCACGAAGGCCTGGTTTTTTCCAAGCATAGACACTTGGATAACATAATTATACCCACTTTTTGTAGACTAGATGGCCGTGGCCTGCATGTCGCGCCTTGGGGCGAGGCATGGACACTAAAAAAAGAGATATAGTAGATGGAAAAACTTTAACCAAAAAACATTAACCGGACACACGGACGGACGGACGGACGGACGTATGCCAAAATGCGGACTATATCGCGCTTTCCGCAAGCGGGTGCGACAATGACGATAAACACCCATGTGAAGTATCAAGGTAATGGGTGAAGCAGTTGCAGAGATATAGTACACAAAACAACTTTAACAAAAAAATTCAAAGTAATTTGACCTTGACATTGGGCACAGATGGTTGATGATAAACACCCATGTGAAGTTTCAAGGTAATGGGCGAAGCAGTTGCAGAGATATAGTATAACGAAAAACTTTAACCCAAAAACTTTAACCAGACGTACGTTAAAAAGTTAACGTTGAAAATGGCTAAGTCAATTACGTAGAAATGATAGGTCAAGGTAAAACAAATGGTCACATGTTGGATAGTTGTATGTGGTGGACACCCCTTGGTTATGAAGCTGTGAAAGTTTGGTGGTCCTAGGTGGTACAGTACCAAAGAAATGGATTTAAACACGAAAAGTTAACATTGTAAACGCGAAAAGTTAACATTGAAAATGGCTAAGTCAACTGCGCTGAAAAAATGGGTCAAGTTCAAAAAAAGGTAACATGTTGGATAGTGATATGTGGTGGGCACCCCTTGGTTATGAAGCTGTGAAAGTTTGTTGGTCCAATGTGGTACAGTAACAAAGAAATGGACTCAAACACGAAAACTTAACATTGATTGTGGAAGCCGCCCGCCGCCGCCCGCCGCCACCCGCCTGCCCGCCAATCCAATAGCCTGAATTTTTTTTCAAAAAAAAACCTGGCTAAAAATTGCTTTCCGAGTTCACATCCACAATGCTGAACGTGTGCTGATAGGCTCTCTCGATGCTGCTAATCGGTGACAAAAAGATCGCCAAAGGTCAGCTTTATTATTCGAGGCATAAATTAGACTTTATATGGTCTAAAATTATGTTGTATTTATTGGTATTTACTGATTAGTATGCTTCTTAAAAATTCACGATGCATGTAATAAATTTATTGAACCTACTTACGAAGAAATTTGTTGTATATATAATTCCACTATATTGACCATTCGTGTATAACATATTACCCGTAATCGCCAGCCAACACACAGCAGCCATGTGTCAAACTGCTTCCCCAAGGTGATATTAAAATAACACAACTAGTGACCTGCACATGAGAAACGGGCCATAAACAATTCCACCCAGCCAAATATTGACACTGGACACACAGGTGATTCTAGTTTTTAGTGAATCACCTGTGACTGGACACACAGTCGATATACGTAGGTTCAGATAGTGTGTATTCACTGTTTATTGATAAGGTTGAAAAATAGACATAGCGGTCGCCGATATTATACGGTACTACTACTACCTGAATACACGACAGTCCAGCATAGACCCATATCAGTGTATGCGCAGGCGAATCAGGGGCTATGCTGGTCGCACATGTCATAAGGTACCAAAAACTTCAAAGTAATTTGACCTTGACATTTTGCACAGGGGCCACACAGGAGCGGGGTAGAAAAAAAAGATAGATGATGATAAACACCCATGTGAAGTTTCCAAGTAATGGGCAAAGCAGTTGCAGAGATATAGTATAACAAAATAACTTTAACAAAAAAACTTAACCAAAAACTTTAACCAAAAAACTTAACCAAAAACTTTAACCGGACACACGTACACACACGTACGTACGTACGCCAAAGTGCCGACTATATAGCGGGGCGCGGGGCCGACAAAAAGTAAGCGCTAGCGGGCGCGACAAAAAGTAATTTGACATTGGGCACAGGGGCCGCACGGGTGGGGGGTAGAATGAAAATATGGATGATGATAAACAGGCATGTGAAGGTTCAAGGTAATGGGCAAAGTAGGTGCATAGATATAGTACATGAAAAAACTTCAACCAAAAACTTTAACCAAAAACTTCAAAGTAATTTGACCTTGACATTGGGCACAGATGCCGCACGGGTGGGGGGTAGAATCAAATTATGGATGATGATAAACACCCATGTGAAGTTTGAAGGTAATGGGCAAAGCAGTTGCAGAGATATAGTATAACGAAAAACTTTAACCAAAAAACTTAACCAAAAACTTCAAAGTAATTTGACCTTGACATTGGGCACAGGGGCCACATGGGAGGGGGGTAGAATGAAAATATAGATGATGATAAACACCCATGTGAAGTTTCAAGGTAATGGGCAAAGCAGTTGCAAAGATATAGTACAACGAAAAACTTTAACCAAAAACCTTAACCAAAAACTTAACCAACAAGAAATGCGTCTGTCGAACGCGGATGCCACCTGCAGCATATTTGAGAAACTGTGACAAATTGGTTAACCGAAAAGTGTGACGGACGGACAGACGGACGTTCTTACAGTACTATACTTATGTGGCTTATCACATGTTAAATATTAGCCACATAAAACGATTTTTAGCCACATAAAACGATTTTTTAGGAGGCTAATTGTAACCAACCCTATCCTTTACTAAGTCCATAACCCTGTGGGGCTAGCCACATAAGTACCCTAATGTGTGCCCGGACGGACGGACGGACGGACGGACGGACGGACGTTCTTACAGTACTATACTTATGTGGCTTATCACATGTTAAATATTAGCCACATAAAACGATTTTTAGCCACATAAAAGGATTTTTTAGGTGGCTAATTGTAACCAACCCTATCCTTTACTAAGTCCATAACCCTGTGGGGCTAGCCACATAAGTACCCTAATGTGTGCCCGGACGGACAGACGGACAGACGGACGGACGGACAGACAGACAGACAGACAGACGGACGGACAGACGGACAGACGGATGGACAGTCCAAACACTATATGCCACCCGTTTCTTCGAAACCCGGTGGCATAAAAAACTTAACCAAAAAAACTTAACCAAAAAACTTAACCAAAAACTTAACCAAAAAACTTAACCAAACCAAAAAACTTAACCAAAAACTTTAACCAAAAACTTTAACCAAAAAACTTAACCAAAAACTTTAACCGGACACACATACGTACGTACGTACGTACGTACGCCAAAGTGCCGACTATATCGCGCTTTCCACAAGTGGGCGCGACAAAAATGCGGGTGAAACAGTGCGCGCAATACACGGCGAAATACGGTATTTGGTAATTAATGTGACCATTAAGGTCAGCATTTGTCCACAAGTATGATGTATTGAACTATTAAAGTAATCCTTCAAGGGCTATAGAAGTTATGACAGAATTGAGAAACTCTGGCGAACTTCTTAATGTGTGAAAAAGTTAAAAGTTGTGAAGGTTAAAATGTCAAGGTCATATTAAGGGCAGCATGGATGTGAAGGTCAAAAGGTGAAGGTCACATTAAGGGCAGCATGGATGTGTGGCATTTTTCCACAAGTATGCTGAGTTGAAATATATAAATAATCCTTCAAGGAATAGAGAAGTTATGACAGAATTGAGAAATGCGGACAAACTTCTTAATATGTGAAAACGTTCAAAGTTGTGAAGGTCAAAATGTCATGGTCATATTAAGGGCAGCATGGATGTGAAGGTCAAAAGGTGAAGGTCACATTAAGGGCAGCATGGATGTGTGGCATTTTTCCACAAGTATGCTGTGTTGAAATATATAAATAATCCTTCAAGGAATAGAGAAGTTATGACAGTTTGTTTGTTTGTTGGGGTTTAACGGCCTATCAACAGCTAAGGTCATTTAAGGCCGGGTCAATGGGTTTAGTACTAAATCCCATATATTACCTGTACAAGTACATGTTACATGTTCAAGTACATGTACAAATGGGGGGAAAATCCCAAAATCAGAACTGAATATTTACAATAACAAAACTATATATTCAGCCCGGAAATCAGAATAATCCTGATCTGATGCCAGGTCCTCGCCACACCAGAATCACTTGGCCCCTCCAAAAAGCAGTAGGATCAGTAATAATCTTACTACTTTTATAATGGTCAATAACCCAATTCAACTCCCAGGTAACAAAAGAGCCAAAGATAAAAACGTACCTGAGGGCCAAACCAGGCAAATCGTGATTCCTATAAGGAGGAACCCATACTGTTAATTTACGCCGTCTCATTCGCTCGACCACCACCCGCTATGTTATGACAGAATTGAGAAACTCTGGTGAACTTCTTAAAGTGGGAAAAAGTTCAATGTTGTGAAGTCAAAAGGTCAAGGTCATATTAAGGGTAGCCATTTGTCCACAGGTAAACTGTGTTGAAATATTTAAGTAATCCTTCAAGGGATATAGAAGTTCTGACATAATTGAGAAACTCAGGCGAACTTCTTAATGTACAGGACACACGGACGGATGGACACACGGACCACACAGTCCAAACACTATATGCCTCCAGCTACCGAGACCGGGGGCATAAAACTATCAAAAATACTTGCAAAAAGTGAGCATCCTGATGGACAGGTTCATTTGGATCTACATGTACATCTACAAATGTCACAAAAGAGGTATGTAGTGTTGAAAGGGTTAATGGAGCAAAACTACTCACCCACTATCACCACTATCACCACCACTATCACCACTGCACCTGCAGTTATTATCATAACATTGTGATTTCCCTCTGATCCAGACCTCTCTGAAATATAGAGATTATAAGATTACTATCTGTTTCACGAAAGGAATTTTACAGCCATATAAACAATGCAAAAACAATATTTTTTTCAGTATTACTAAATTTTATTACAATTTAAGAATGAGCCTTCTTTTGATGTCGTGAAATTATGTCAAATGTTGATTTTATTGCGAAAAATTGATTTGTCTATGGGAAACTAACATTGGGGAAAAGAGCTGGTGCAGGAGTCAAAACAAGAGCTGTAGGAGAACAGCATAGCTCGACTACGAGGGTTGTCGATGTACACATAGCTTGACAAACAAGGTGGCCGCGGCCTGCATAAAAACCTTAACCATGGATGACTAAAAACCTTAACCAAGGGAAATTAAGTAAGTAATTCAAGGTTAAATGTAGGTCAATGTCAGATATAGGTCAGGGGTTATTGATGTACATCACTAGGAGATGAAGTTGTCCAAGTATGGTTGCTGTAGGCCCAGGAGTATTCCATATACAAGCTTGACTAACAACCTTAACCAAGGGGAAATAACTAAGTAATCCAAGGGTAAAAGTAGATCAAGTTCAAATATAGGTCAGGGATTATTGATGTACATCACTAGGAGATGCAGTTGTCCAAGTATAGTTGCTGTAGGCCCAGGAGTATTCCATATACAAGCTTGACTATAAACCTTAACCAAGTTTGAATACAAACCTTAACCAAGTGGAAATAAGTAAGTAATTCAAGGTTAAATGTAGGTGAAGGTAAAATATAGGTCAGGGGTTATTGATGTACATCCCTATGAGAAAAAGTTATCCAAGTATGGTGTCTGTATACACAATAGTATTCCATCTACAAGCTTGACTAAAAACCTCAACCAAGGTTGACTAAAAACCTTAACCAAGGGGAATTAAGTAAGTAATTCAAGAGGAAATGTAGGTCAAGGTCAAATATAGATCAGGGGTTATTGATGTACATCCCTATGAGAAAAGGTTGTCCGAGTATGGTGTCTGTATGCACAATAGTATTCCATGTACAAGCTTGACTAAAAACCTTAACCAATGTTGACTAAAAACCTTAACCAAGGGGAATTAACAAAGTAATTCAACGTTAAATGTAGGTCAAGGTCAAATATAGGTCAGTGGTTGTTGATGTACATCACTAGAAGATGAAGTTGTCCAAGAATGGTTGGTGTAGGGCCAGGAGTATTCTATCTACAAGCTTGACTAAAAACCTTAACCAAGGGGAATTCACTAAGTAATTCAAGGTTAAATGTAGGTCAAGGTCAAATATAGGTCAGGGGTTGTTGATGTACATCACTAGGAGATGAAGTTGTCCAAGTATGAGTATGGTTGGTGTAGGGCCAGGAGTATTCCATCTACAAGGTTGACTAAAAACCTTAACCAAGGGGAATTAACTAAGTAATTCAAGGTTAAATGTAGGTCAAGGTGAAATATAGGTCAGGGGTTGTTGATGTACATCACTAGGAGATAAAGTTGTCAAAGTATGGTGGGTGTAGGGCCAGGAGGAGTATTCCCTATACAAGCTCGACTAAAAACCTTAACCAAGGCGTGACGTGACGGTGACGCCGACGCCACGCCGACGCCGACGCCGACGCCGACGCCGACGCCGCTACATAATCTCTAACTATTCTTCGAATAGTCGAGCTAAAAATAAATAAATGCAAATTGACCCTGAAACCAGGCTAGATAGCTTGGAAATGACCTGAGAAAACAAAGTTAGATTTTGTAAATCGGCCCACTAGTTCTGAAATTAGAAACATTTCCCTATGTTAAATCTCCATAGACATCTTCACTCTGTGTCACTCTGTGTGAAGATGTCTATGGAGATTTAACATGGGGAAATTGTTTTTTCGCAATAAAATCAATATTGAACAAAATTTCACGAAATAAAAAGGGCTCTTTCTTAAATGATGTTAAAATTTAACATTATCAATAAAAATATTGTTTTTGCATTGTGTACATACATGTACAGTCGAACCTGTGAACAACGACCGGCAAAGGGAAGTGGCCAAAGTGGTCGTTGTTGACAGGTGGTCGTTGTTCCAAGGGTCGAACATTTACCCAGTTTCACAACAAAGTCGGCCATGTCTTTAGCATTCTATTGTAATATATATGCATGCTTTTCATCAGTTAAAAATTGCACGAAAATGGCTAAAATAGTCAATTTATTTTGTTTTGTCATCTTGTTGTTAGTGTTCTGAACCAGCCTCGCTTTGGAAATTATATACAAAGGGGAGTAATTATCTTCACGATAAGTATAATCTCGCGGCCCGCTTTGGTGCACCATTTAATAGCTTGTCGTAATTACATGCAAGTGGTTTTAATTTAGCATGACCATTAGTATTTCACACACCACCAGTTGAAATTAATAACGGTCATATAGTCGTATTAAAACGATAGCCTATGTGGCGCGGCCTGTGAAAACCGCGAGTTTTTTTGTAACAAAAAATATTTCATTGAATGCGTCAAGTCCAGTCCAAATCAGGAGAGAACACCAGGCTTATTTGCTTTCTGTCCAATGTACTGTATACTTACTATCCTGGTCGAGCCCGAATATTTAAGCAGCCTATGACGAATTGGCAATGTCCGCTGACGTAATTACTGATGTTTTTAATTAGAGATTCGCGAGCACTGTAAACCAACCATGTAAACCACGGCAGACTACGCGAATCCACTGCCTGGTCTGGTCGCTAATGCAATAAGTCGGGATTTGTCGGAGATCGAGACCCAATTCATATAAACACGTTTGTCGTGTTAGACTGGTACCCGGTCGCTAGGAATAACGCTATACATGCTGAGCATCAGACAGGGTACCAGTCTAGTGTGGACTACGTGACTGATGTCAGCAACCGCGTGTATTGATCTTTGATATGGCCTTGTGCCCCGATGTGTGAAATTTACACTCGACACACGCCGTGTGTTTGAAGTCTTAGTTTGTCACTGTAGACGAATCAGCATCGTGTAAACACAGTTTACCAGCTAATGATCGAGTTTTATGACTTGCGCAGAATTGCATTATGCCTATTGGAATACACGACACAGAATACATATCGGGAATTACCGTTAATGGAGTTATGCAATATTTTTCATTGAAAAATGTCGCCGAGTTTTGTGATGAAAGGAAAATCGGCGATTGCGATGTTATTTTTATTGGCCGACAAAACATGACTTGGTCGCTAATGGTCGCTAATGGTCGCTGTTTGCAGTAAAAAATGCCACGTGGGAACGAAAATCGCTGGTCGCTGGTCGTTGTTCGGAGGTGGTCGTTATTCCAAGGTCTTTTAAAGAACAAATTGGACGGGGGGGTTTTAACTGGCCGTTGTGGACAGGTGGTCGCTACTCACAGGTGGTCGTTAACACAGGTTTGACTGTAGCTGTAAAATTTAGGCAGATTTCGTGATATCAAGTGTATTAGACTCGGCTTCGAAACTGTAAATGTGATTAGAGACAAATGATCGAGACGTGATTAGAGACAAATGATCGAGACAAATTGTCTTCCTATTGTTGAAAGTATCAAGTCAAATCCAATAGCTAGGTGAAGTTGTATTTAGACCAGAACGACGATAAGTGGTAATATAGTTGGGAAGTCAGGGAGGGCTCATAGTGCAAGGTTATGTGATAATCAATTGTTATTTACAATATAATACACAATGAAAATATGTATACAGGATACATTGATATACAAACATTACAGTACGATACATCAGTACTGCTCAACTAGAACAAGTGAGCAGAGGCTCACAGATACCCCCGGTCCCCACTTGGACTGGCAAACAAAAACTTTAACGCAAATCTTAAGGACAGAAATACTTCATCTCTTTTGAATATATATGGCGGAAACAAAGCTGATGAGCATTTTGACCTTTCACCTCTAAGTATGACCTCGACCTTGGAGTGGGTATTGACTGTGACACATCGCCTCATCAATTAGTTCATTCACCGGTTTAGAAGATATACAGCGGAAACGAAACCTCATGGGCAGTTTTGACAAAATTTCCAACAGACCGACAGACAGACAAGCTGACTAAAGTCAAAATAAAATGCCAGATGTTAGTACGAGTCGCATGGTAGTCGGCGATGCTATAAAGGATATTCGGATAAGGAAAGTCAGTCACCGGAAGCGGTGTTCAGGAAATGATGTTCCCGGAAGTAATGATGGAGTTACTGGAAGTGGAAATGGAATTCTGGAAATGAAGTTCCAATAGTGTTACCGTATGTGGTATACTGGAATTAACCCTTATACCGCATCTTAATATTTGGTCGGCTGCTCTTTATTTTCTATTTTCCATTTTTATCATCAAAAACATGCTTTGACAACACTTTAGAATAATTTCCATTGGAAAGGATTCTGAAGTGCTGGTAAAAAATATTTTTATTGAGAAATAAGGCAAGATATAAAAGCAACAGCAGACGACAATTGTTGTGTGTAGCGGTCTATGGGTTAACATTCCAGAAACGATGTTCCAGTATCAAACTAACTGGAAGTGGTATGCCGGAAGTGCCTAGTATAATGGTGAAATGTGAACTTCAGTGTGTACGTGCGTGTGTGTGCGTCTGCGTAAATTATGTATGAATGTATTGCCCTAAAAACAGGTTACTATCCCAGAATTGCTATACAGATTCACTTGCTCTGCCCTGGATTTACCCACAACAAGTGAAATCAAAGTATCTCACCTCGGGCGCAAGAGGCTAAAATTAAAACGGACGAATAGACAAACCGACAGGCAAACACGCATACAGACGGAATGAAATATGAACAAGAGAAAAGTCGATGGCGTGCCATCGCAATATACATGTACACTTACCATATTTCCAACTCCGAAAAGGGGAGATAATACACAAGACGGTAATCTAATAAAAAATCTAAATTCAATGCCAGCTATTATGGATTAAACGTTTTAGGTTGCAAGTCCAAATGGAGGAAATAATCCATGACCCTGGGATCATTTACAACAAGAGTTGTCGGAAGACAACGAAGCTCGCCTGTTGGCAGCCTTCACTCAAACTTGGCACAGTTGCATAAAAAAACATGTATATTATATATAATTGACCTTGGGTTAAGGGGCGTGCGTTGGACCTTGACATTGGAGTCAGTGGTGCAGGTGGGTCGTGGGTTTGCTATAGCATAATATAGCATATTAAAATGAATGCATGTATGAAATATCAATGAGCTCCCTGAAAACAGAAGTAAAACAAAATTTAACCCAACGCTAAGTTTATGAACGCACTAAGTTGGTGATTTTCTACAGCATGATAGCTATTCACATGAGGAATGCATGTATGAATGTGCTAAGTTTGTGACCTTGGGGAAAGGGGTGGGGGGTGGGTCATGGATTTGCTGCAGCACAATAGAGGATCATCAGATGAATGCATGTATGAAATATCAAAGCGTTCCCTGTAAAGAAACAGAAGTTAAACAACATTTACCCCAACGTTAAGTTTATGAACATGCTAAGTTTGTGACCTTGACCTTCGGGTAAGGGTTGAGTGGTGGGTTGTGGATTTGCTACACCACGATAGAGGGTCATCTGAAGAATGCATGTATGAAATATCAAGGTGTTCCATGAAAGGAAACAGATGTTATAAGACATTTGGGGTGGGCGGTGGGTTACGGATTCGCTATAGCACGATAGAGTTTCATCAGATGAAGGCATATATGAAATATCAAGGCGTTCCATGAAAGGAAACAGATGTTAAGACATTTACCCCAACGTTAAGTTTATGAATGTGCTATGTTTGTGACCTCGACCTTGGGGAAAGGGGTAGGGGGTGGGTCATGGATTTGCTGTCGCCAATAGATGATCATCAGATGAATGCATGTATGAAATATCAAAGCATTCCCTGTACCGAAACAGAAGTTACACAACATTTCCCCAACGTTAAGTTTATGAACATGCTACGTTTGTGACCTTGACCTTGGGGTAAGGGTTGGGTGGTGGGTTGTGGATTTGCTATAGCATAATAGAGGGTCATCTGAGGAATGCATGTATGAAATATCAAGGCATTCCATGAAAGGAAACAAATGTTATAAGACATTTACCCCAAAGTTAAGTTTATGAATGTGCTAAGTTTGTGACCTTGACCCTGGGGTAAGGGGTGGGCGGTGGGTCATGAATTTGCTATAGCATGATAGAGTATCATCAGATGAATGCATGTATGAAATATCAAGGCGTTCCATGACAGGAAACAGATGTTATAAGACATTTACCACAACATTAAGTTTATGAATGTGCTATGTTTATGACCTTGACCTTGGGGAAAGGGGTGGGGGGTGGGTCATGGATTTGCTATAGCACGATAGAGTATCATCAGATGAATGCACGTATCAAATATCGAGGTGTTCCCTGTAAATAAACAGAAGTTATAACTAGACTAGAAATGTAGCCTGTCGGCACACGAATGCCCCCGCTGGCAGCCAAAGAAAACGAGGCATATTTGATTATAAGCCATTTACCCGAGCGTTAAGGTTTTGAACGCACCAAGACTGTGACCTTGACACTGGGCTTAGTGGGGCCGGGACGAATGTGGATTTGTCAGAGGGCGGTAGAGGACCATTGTAGCAATGCGTGTGTGAAATGTGAAGCAGATCCGAGCAAGGAAACAGAAATTATAAGCCATTTACCCAGCGTTAAGGTTTTGAACGCACCAAGTCTGTGACCTTGACCCTGGGCTTAGCGGGGGCGGGACAAATGTGGATTTGTCACAGGGCGGTAGAGGACCATTGGAGCAATGCGTGTGTGAAATGTGAAGCAGATCCGAGCAAGGGAACAGAAATGATAAGCCATTTACCCAGCGTTAAGGTTTCGAACGCAACAAGTCTGTGACCTTGACCCTGGGCTTAGCGGAGGCGGGACGAATGTGGATTTGTCACAGGGCGGTAGAGGACCATTGGAGCAATGCGTGTGTGAAATGTGAAGCAGATCCGAGCAAGGAAACAGAAATTATAAGCCATTTACCCAGCGTTAAGGTTTCGAACGCACCAAGTCTGTGACCTTGACCCTGGACTTAACGGGGGCGGGACGAATGTGGATTTGTCACAGGGCGGTAGAGGACCATTGGAGCAATGCGTGTGTGAAATGTGAAGCAGATGCGAGCAAGGAAACAGAAATTATAAGCCATTTACCCAGCGTTAAGGTTTCGTACGTATGTACGGACGTACGGACGTACATTACATACGTACGGACGCCGGTAACACTATATGCCCCCCTCACCATTCGGTGGCGGGGGCATAATAAGGCATTTACCCAGCGTTAAGGTTTCGAACGCACCAAGTCTGTGACCTTGACCCTGGGTTTGGTGGGGGCGGCACGAATGTGGATTTGTCACAGGGCGGTAGAGGACCATTGGAGCAATGCGTGTGTAAAATGTGAAGCAGATCGGAGCAAGGAAACAGAAATTATAAGGCATTTAGCCAGCGTTAAGGTTTCGAACGCACCAAGTCTGTGACCTTGACCCTGAGTTTGGCGGGGGCGGCACGAATGTGGATTTGTCACAGGGCGGTAGAGGACCATTGGAGCAATGCGTGTGTGAAATGTGAAGCAGATCGGAGCAAGGAAACAGAAATTATAAGGCATTTACCCAGCGTTAAGGTTTCGAACGCACCAAGTCTGTGACCTTGACCCTGGGCTTAGCGGGGGCAGGACGAATGTGGATTTGTCACAGGGCGGTAGAGGACCATTGGAGCAATGCGTGTGTCAAATGTCAAGCAGATCCGAGCAAGGAAACAGAAATTATAAGGCATTTAGCCAGCGTTAAGGTTTTGAACGCACCAAGTCTGTGACCTTGACCCTGGGCTTAGCGGAGGCGGTACGAATGTGGATTTGTCACAGGGCGGTAGAGGACCATTGGAGCAATGCGTGTGTGAAATGTGAAGCAGATCGGAGCAAGGAAACAGAAATTACAAGGCATTTACCCAGGGTTAAGGTTTCGAACGCACCAAGTCTGTGACCTTGACCCTGTGCTTAGCGGGGGCGGGACGAATGTGGATTTGTCACAGGGCGGTAGAGGACCATTGGAGCAATGCGTGTGTGAAATGTGAAGCAGATCGGAGCAAGGAAACAGAAATTATAAGGCATTTACCCAGCGTTAAGGTTTCGAACGCACCAAGTCTGTGACCTTGACCCTGTGCTTAGCGGGGGCGGGATGAATGTGGATTTGTCACAGGGTGGTAGAGGACCATTGGAGCAATGTGTGTGTGAAATATGAAGCAGATCGGAGCAAGGAAACAGAAATTATAAGGCATTTAGCCAGCGTTAAGGTTTCGAACGACCCAAGTCTGTGACCTTGACCCTGGGTTTGGCGGAGGCGGCACGAATGTGGATTTGTCAAAGGGCGGTAGAGGACCATTGGAGCAATGCGTGTGTGAAATGTGAAGCAGATCGGAGCAAGGAAACAGAAATTATAAGGCATTTAGCCAGCGTTAAGGTTTCGAACGCACCAAGTCTGTGACCTTGACCCTGGGCTTAGCGGGGGCGGGACGAATGTGGATTTGTCACAGGGTGGTAGAGGACCATTGGAGCAATGCGTGTGTGAAATGTGAAGCAAATCGGAGCAAGGAAACAGAAATTATAAGGCATTTACCCAGCGTTAAGGTTTCGAACGCACCAAGTCTGTGACCTTGACCCTGGGCTTAGCGGGTGCGGGACGAATGTGATTTGTCACAGGGCGGTAGAGGACCATTGGAGCAATGCGTGTGTGAAATGTGAAGCAGATCGGAGCAAGGAAACAGAAATTATAAGGCATTTACCCAGCGTTAAGGTTTCGAACGCACCAAGTCTGTGACCTTGACCCTGGGCTTAGCGGGGCGGGACGAATGTGGATTTGTCACAGGGCGGTAGAGGACCATTGGAGCAATGCGTGTGTCAAATGTCAAGCAGATCGGAGCAAGGAAACAGAAATTATAAGGCATTTACCCAGCGTTAAGGTTTCGAACGCACCAAGTCTGTGACCTTGACCCTGTGCTTAGCGGGGGCGGGACGAATGCGGATTTGTCACAGGGTGGTAGAGGACCATTGGAGCAATGCGTGTGTGAAATGTGAAGCAGATCGGAGCAAGGAAACAGAAATTATAAGGCATTTACCCAGCGTTAAGGTTTCGAACGCACCAGGTCTGTGACCTTGACCCTGTGCTTAGCGGGGGCGGGACGAATGTGGATTTGTCACAGGGCGGTAGAGGACCATTGGAGCAATGCGTGTGTGAAATGTGAAGCAGATCGGAGCAAGGAAACAGAAATTATAAGGCATTTACCCAGCGTTAAGGTTTCGAACACACCAAGTCTGTGACCTTGACCCTGTGCTTAGCGGGGGCGGGACGAATGTGGATTTGTCACAGTGCGGTAGAGGACCATTGGAGCAATGCGTGTGTGAAATGTGAAGCAGATCGGAGCAAGGAAACAGAAATTATAAGGCATTTACCCAGGGTTAAGGTTTCGAACGCACCAAGTCTGTGACCTTGACCCTGTTCTTAGCGGGGGCGGGACGAACGTGGATTTGGCACAGGGCAGTAGAGGACCATTACAGCAATGCATATATGAAGTATGAAGATGATCCGTGAAAAACAACAGAAATTATAAGATATTTACCTGAGCGTTAAAGTTTTTGAAGCACTAAGTATGTGACCTTGACCCTGGGCTTGGCGGGAGCAGGACGAACGTGGATTTGGCACAGGACAGTAGAGGACCATCAGAGCAATGTGTATATGAAATATGAAGCTGATCCGTGAAAGCAAACAGAAATTATAAGATATTTACCCGAGCGTTAAAGTCTTTGAAGCACCAAGTATGTGACCTTGACCCTGGGCTCGGCGGAGGCAGGACGAACGTGGATTTGGGACTGGGCGGTAGAGGACCATTAGAGCAATGCGTATATGAAGTATGAAGCTGATCCGTGAAAGAAAACAGAAATTATAAGATATTTACCTGAGCGTTAAAAGTTTTTGAAGCACTAAGTATGTGACCTTGACCCTGGGCTTGGCGGGGGCAGGACGTGGATTTGGCACAGGGCGGTAGAGGACCATTAGAGCAATGTGTATATAAAATATGAAGCAGATCGGTCGAAGGATGAAGAAATTCTGAGACATATACCCGAGCGTTAAAGTTTTGTGACGGACGGACGGACGGACGGACAAGGGTACCACTAAATGCCCCCTCCACTATCGTGGTGGGGCATAAAAAGACATTTACTCCAACGTTAAATTTGTGATGTTGATCTTGGGGAAAGGGGTGGGGAGTGGGGGCGGGGGTCATGGATTTTGCTGTAGCACAATAAGAGGAATCATCAGATGAATGCATGTATGAAATATCAAAGCGTTCCCTGTAAAGAAACAGAAGTTACACAACATTTACCCCAACGTTAAGTTTATGAACATGCTAAGTTTGTGACGTTGACCTTGGAGAAAGGGTTGGGTGGTGGGTTGTGGATTTGCTACAGCATGATAGAGGGTCATCTGAGGAATGCATGTATGAAATATCAAGGCGTTCCATGAAAGGAAACAGATGTTATAAGAGATTTACCCCAACATTAAGTTTATGAATGTGCTCAGTTTGTGACCTTGACCTTGGGGTAAGGGGTGGGTCATGGATTTGCTATATCACAATAGAGTATCATCAGATGAATACATGTATGAAATATGAAAGGAAACAGATGATATAAGACATTTACCCCAACGTTATTTTTAAGTTTATGAATGTGCTAAGTTTGTGACCTTTACCTTGGGGAAAGGGGTGTGAAATGGGTCATGGATTTGATATAGTACGATAGAGCTTCATCAGATGAATGCATGTATGAAATATGAAGGTATTCCCTGTAAATAAACAGAAGTTACACGAGTTAAGTTAAGGCGTTCCATGAAAGAAAACAGATGTTAGAAGACATTTACCCCACTGTTAAGTTTATGAATGTGCTAAGTTTCTGACCTTGACCTTGGTGTAAGGGATGGGCGGTGGGTCATGGATTTGCAATATCACGATAGAGTATCATCAGATGAATCCATGTATGAAATATGAAGGTGTTCCCTGTAAATAAACCGAAGTCACACAACATTTACCCAAACGTTAAGTTTATGAACATGCTAAGTTTGTGACCTTGACCTTGGGGTAAGGGTTGGGTGGTGGGTCGTGGATGTGCTACAGCATGATAGAGGGTCATCTGAGGAATGCATGTATGAAATATCAAGGTGTTCCATGAAAGGAAACAGATGTTATAAGACATTTACCCCAACGTTAAGTTTATAAATGTGCTAAGTTTGTGACCTTCACCTTGGGGTAAGGGTTGGGTGGTGGGTCATGGTTTGCTACAGCATGATAGAGGGTCATCTGAGGAATGCATGTATGAAATATCAAGGCATTCCATGAAAGGAAACAGATGTTATAAGAAATTTACCCCAACGTTAAGTTTATGAATGAGCTAAGTTTGTGACCTTGACCTTAGGGTTGGGTGGTGGGTCATGGATTTGCTACAGCCTGATAGAGGGTCATCTGAGGAATGCATGTATGAAATAACAAGGCGTTCTATGAAAGGAAACAGATGTTATAAGAAATTTACCCCAACGTTAAAATATATGAAGGCGTTCCATGAAAGGAAACAGATGTTATAAGACGAAACTACGTAGGTACGAAATAGCCGAAATTGTCCGTGATATTTACAGACTTTTTCATGTTTTCTGACAATACAGTTAGCCATATTTGGTTGAAATAAACCCGTGTTTGCATGTGTTTGTTTGTCTGGTTGAGAGTATTCGGAGGGAGTTAACTATACCGGCCTTTACTTATCCGATATTTTCCGAGAATGGTCGCTAAAACGAGGATTTCGAGTCAAAATGGACGATTTTGCATGGCCGTTGGCCGCGTTAGACAGGTTCACGCTTAATACAGGTGCATTTTAGAGTAATTTTCATTGGGGGGAAACAAAATGGCCGCTTAACGAAGGGAGACGCTTAATACAGGTGGCCGTTAGTACAGGTGCGACTGTATATTATTTACAATCGTAGTATATACAGAATTATACAAATGGGATTGGATTGAAAGCAAGCTTATATAAATCCTCTCCCTGACATGTAACTTGGTATCACAGGCTGCAAGAACCAGGACATAACAAACATAATTAGTACTGCCATTAGCATAAAATGGGATTTTATTCTTGCTTTATGCTCATAGTTTCTGCTTCCTGCGATACCCGGTAGATGTATTATAGATGACAATATATAAAACAAAAATAGAGAAATAAATCCACTGCAGCAGTTCGAGAAAAAAGAATATGTTCACGCACCAAGCCACCCATGCCCACATTAAGTCTTGGTTGTCGTGATGATGTACAAAAGCAGACACAGTGGAACCCCTCCAAACCGAACACCCTGGGACGTCCCCAGGGCGTCCGGCATAGAGATGTTCCACTGTAAATCAGTCATATTGAAGCGACCCAGCCGGTTACCATTGAAAGTTGTCGCTATTGTGTAGGAAGTCATGTAAAATAGACATGTAATCCCACTTCATTTTTACTTACATTTGGGGCGACTGTGCGAGGCTACCATTTAATCTATCAGACTTACCACGATTCCTCACCCATGCCTAGTTATTCACCAAAGTTCATAGTTCATCTTTATTGACCTCATAATTCCTGAATTCCATCCTGTTTCCCATAACATACAATATTCTTGACACATTTCTACCAAGTAGCCGCCATTTCTACTGGCTGTGCTTGTTTTGGCTCGTGTCTGATCGGAACATTCCGTCCATACAATCTAGCCAATCACGGTGCGGGAACTTGGACAAGTTACATAAGTCACGAAACATGTCCAACTCGGCATGACAAATCCTATAAATAGGAGCGATTTCAGCGACTCTGAGACTTTTGTTCCGAGGTCACTCCGAGCAGACACAACCTGGTACGAATCCGACACGGTGCTATTCCCGTCATTTAGGCATCTTAACACTTATTTACCACTTCCATTACTTGAAATTCATTGTTTAACTATGTCTCTGTCACTCCAGGGTGTTAAAGCTAAATACTAGCGTAGTGCAAAATGTGCACGTTTTCCCGTTACCCCACCCATGCATCTTACATAGGACGTAGATTCTCCAGTTTACAAGATCAGCCCTACGCCCCATCCAACCACCCCAATCCCTCCACCCAGCCTTATTCCCACCCCAGCTTTGTGATCCCCGCTGTGTGACTCCCCACCCAGCATTATTCCCACCCCCGGTTTCGTGATCCCCGCTGTGTGACTCCCCACCCGCATTATCCACCCCCAGCTGTGATCCCCGCTGTGGTGACTCCCCCACCCCCAGCATTACCCACCCCCGGTTTCGTGATCCGTGTGTGACTCCCCACCCAGCATTATTCCCCACCCCCAGCTTCGTGATCCCCGCTGTGTGACTCCCACCCAGCATTATTCCCACCCCGGCTTCGTGATCCCCGCTTGTGACTCCCCACCCGCATTATTCCCACCCCCGGTTTCTGATCCCGCTGTGTGACTCCCCACCAGCATTATTCCCACCCCCAGCTTCGTGATCCCCGCTGTTTGACTCCCCCAACCAGCATTATTTTTTTTTCCCACCCAGCTTCGTGTTCCCGCTGTGTGACTCCCCCACCCAGCATTATTCCCACCCCGGCTTCGTGATCCCCCGCTGTGTGACTCCCCCACCCAGCATTTATTTCCCAACCCCAGCTTCGTGATCCCGCTGTGTGACCCCCCACCCAGCTTAGTCCCCCACCCCCAGTTTGTGATCCCCGTTGTGTTGACTTTCCCAACCCCAGCAATTATTTCCACCAGCTTGTGATTCCCCGCTGTGTGACTCCCCACCAGCATTATTCCCACCCCCGGCTTCGTGTCCCTTTCTGTGTGACTCCCCACCCAGCTTATCCCACCCCGCCTTCGTGATTCCCCGCTGTGTGACTCCCCACCCCGCATTATTCCCACCCCCAGCTTACGTGATCCCCGCTGTGTGACTCCCCCACCCAGCATTATTACCCACCCCCGTTTCGTATCCCCGCTGTGACTCCCCACACACATTATCCCACCCCCAGCTTCGTGATCCCCGCTGTGTGACTCCCCCCACCCAGCATTATTCCCACCCCCAGCTTCGTGATCCCCGCTGTGTGACTCCACCCAGCATTATTTCCCACCCCCGGCTTCGTGATCCCCGCTGTGACTCCCCCACCCAGCATTATTCCCACCCCAGCTTCGTGATCCCCGCTGTGTGACACCCCCACCCAGCATTATTTCCCACCCCCAGCTTCGTGATCCCCGCTGTGTGACTCCCCCACCCAGCATTATTTCCCACCCCCAGCTTCGTGATCCCCGCTGTGTGACTCCCCCACCCAGCATTAATTCCCAACCCCAGCTTCGTGATCCCCGCTCCCGAGAGCGCTGTGTGGACTCCCCACCCAGCATTATTCCCCACCCCCAGCTTCGTGATCCCCGCTGTGTGACTCCCCCCACCCAGCATTATCCCACCCCCGCTTCTGATCTGTGTGACTCCCCCACCCAACATTTACCCCCATTTCCACGTGATCCCCGCTGTGACTCCCCCACCCCCAATCCCAGCATTATTTCCCACCCCCAGCTTCGAGATCACCGCTGTGTGACTCCCCCCCACCCCCCCCCCCCCCCAGCTTCGTGATCCCCGCTGTGTGACTCCCCCACCCCCCCCCCAGCATTATTCCACCCCCAGCTTCGTGATCCCCGCTGTGTGACTCCCCCCCCCCCCCCCCCCCCCCCCCCAGCTTCGTGATCCCCGCTGTGATTCCCACCCAGCATTATTCCCACCCCCAGCTTCGTGACCCCGCTGTGTGACTCCCCCACCCAGCATTACCCTTCCCACCCCCAGCTTCGTGATCGCCGCTGTGTGACGTCCCCCACCCAGCATTATTCCCACCCCCAGCTTCGTGACGCCGCTGTGTGACTTCCCCCACCCAGCTTTTATTACCCCCCCCAGCTTCGTGACCCCGCAGTGTGACTCACCCCAGCATTATCCCCCAGCTTAGATCCCCGCTGTGTGACTCCCCCACCCAGCATTATCCCACCCCCAGCTTCGTGATCCCCGCTGTGTGACTCCCCCACCCACATTATTTCCACCCCCAGCTTCGTGATCCCCGCTGTGTGACTCCCCCACCCAGCATTATTTCCCACCCCCAGCTTCGTGATCCCCGCTGTGTGACACCCCCACACAGCATTATTCTCTCCCCCAGCTTCGTGATCCCCGTTGTGTGACTTCCCACCCAGCATTATTTCCCACCCCCAGCTTCGTGATCCCCGCTGTGTGACTCCCCCACCTAGCATTATTTCCCACCCCCAGCATTGTGATCCCCGCTGTGTGACTGCCCCACCCAGCCTTATTTCCCACCCCCAGCTTCGTGGTTCCTGCTGTGTGACTCCCCCACCCAGCATTATTCCCACCCCAGCTTCGTGATTCCCCACCATGACTTGGGTTGGCGTTAGTGTGATTTTCCGCCAGATTTTAGCATAAATCTAGTCCGTGTTTACATGCGCTAATATCCTTTCTTGAGTCTGCTTACCCCCACAGTCGCCTGTTGTGCTTTTGTATCTTGCCATGTGTACATTTCATATTAGTCATTATCTGTCCATAATCAGATCACCCTCATCGTTGTTATCATAGTTTGTCTCCACTCTTTAATTGTACACATCGAGTAATACTGCATGTTAGAACTGTTCTCAAAATATCAGATGTTAACGAAATCTCGTCACTGTCGTCTTTTCATTGCCAAGTAGATATAGTCGTTCAATTTCCCTACCCCGATTCACGAGGGCCCGCTACCATTCCCCTGCGTGAACAGGAAATATCTGGTTTATACCGTATTGCGGAAGACGGATACGACATAGGGACGTTACAATATGACCACTCCAACACCTCTTTGCATGCTTTGCAATCACTAACAGACTGTACCATCAGCGATAAATACAAATAAAACCCACCAGAACTAGAACTATCACAGGAGTGATCATAATACCCCCACAAAGAGTTGGACTTACAAATAGCTTAATATTAGAGTTTTATAGGTTTTATAGGCCTTAGAGATGTGTGACATTGACCTTTTACCTGCGTACGTGGTCAATGAAAATGAGATAATGCGAAAACATTTGAAAATTCATTCATCAGTTATAGAGGATCTTACATGAGTAATGGATTAATATGATTTTGATTAAAAACTCTGTGCCGAGTTTGTCAAGAACGCAATGAATTAATTTAATAAAAATAGAAAAAATGGCTAAGTTAAAAGGATGATATTTTTGTAAAAAAAATATTTGTTCGGCAAAAAAGTGTGTATAGTTTCAGATCAATCCACTGAACGGTTTCAGAGGAGTTGTGTACACAAATTATGCAGTTTATCTGTCTGCCGCCTGCAATAGGTTTGACCTTTGACCTTCAACTGTGACCTTGACCTTGCACGTAGGTGCGTGGTTATTGATCGCGACACACCTTCTCATCCTGAGAAACATTTGTGCCAAGGCATTTGCTAATCCATGCATCGGTGTAGAAGATATAGAGCGGAAGGGAATTTCAATAGGTTTGACCTTTGACCTTCAACTGTGACCTTGACCTTGGACATAGGTGCGTGGTTATTGATCGCGACACACCTTCTCATCATGAGAAACATTTGTGCCAAGCCATTTGATAATCCATGCATCGGTGTAGAAGATATAGAGCGGAAGGGAATTTCGATAGGTTTGACCTTTGACCTTGACCTTGGACGTAGGTGCGTGGTTATTGATCGCGACACACCTTCTCATCATGAGAAACATTTGTGCCAAGCCATTTGATAATCCATGCATGGGTGTAGAAGATATAGAGCGGAAGGGAATTTCCAACAGACCGACCGACGACAGACCGACAGACAAGCTGACTCCTATGTACCCCCTCAAACTTTGTTTGTGGGGATATAATTACCCACACAGTCATTTACAAGGTGTCCGGCTTACAGAGTTTCCACCGTACCATTTAAAAGTGACTTGTATTCTCTATGTACATTCTTACAGCTGTAAATATTGTTTTGTTAGTAGGATCGTCCAGTTGTATATTACCATAGAGTATAGTATGGAGGGTCGGTTGACAATAAGCCTGTATATCATCTATTAGTTGGTTTCTATGAAGTGCATATCTTGGACAGGAGAAAAAGTAGTGAGTGGCATCTTCAACTTGACCACAGATACAATTTGGTGACAATATTTTGTTGAAATGAGAAGAAATGAGTTATAAAAGAGTTGTTCTGGATCGTATGGTCTGTAGGTTGTCAGCATTTCTTAAATTGTAACGAGTAGTGTCTGTTTCAGGCGGAAGGATATCCACAAGGTAATTAGGTGAAATGCCGTTTTTCATTTTGTAAAAAAGCGACAGTTTATGTGAATGTCGTCTATTTTCTAATGATTTCCCAGCAAATTTCAGCATATATTGAATCGATTGAAATTAGCCGAGTTGCACCTGTAGCTATACGGGCAGCTTCAATTTGGATTTTTCCCAATCCATCTTTCTCATATTGAGTACAATTATCCCATACGATATCAGCATATTCTAACAGAGGTCTAATAAAGGAAAGGTAAATTATTTCAAGACATTTTCTATCTAGTATGTATTTTAGTTTTCTCATAATGTATATTCTACGGTATGCTTTCCCTGTTATATATTCTATATGTTGATGCCATGTTCCTTCATTGTTAAAGTATATACCTAGGTGTTTGTGGCTCTCAACTTCTGAAACATTAACATTATTCATCAATATTGGGGAATGTGCTGGTCTGTTACGTTTCCGTGATATAAGTAGTGATTCTGTCTTCTTAGGGTTACATGTAAATGTTACAAGCCATTTATTAGACTAATTGGTAATAGTTTTAAGATCGGAATTAATGGTCCTAGTAGCAGTTTCGGGAGTGTCTACAATAAGGTATAAGCTGGTGTCATCAGCGAAGAGGCGTATATTGGAGCTTATGTCCATAACAATATCATTTATGTATAGGAGAAATAACAATGGTCCGAGGATAGAACCTTGTGGGACACCAGCTCTAATGTGGTTCCAGTTAGACACTCCTGGCAGCACAACCCTTTGTTTCCGATTACTAAGGTAGCTGACGAACCAGCCATGAATGTTATTAGTAACACCTGCCGCAGTTAATTTCATAAGCAGACCGGTATGCCAGACATGGTCAAATGCTTTGCTGATATCACAAAATACAACCCGGACTTCTTTTCCATCATCTAATGCACGACAGAACGCATTATAAAGGAAGGTCAGTTGGTTTACAGTTTAATCACCAGGTACGAATCCAGACTGTAAAGGTGTTAATATATTGTTGTCTTTGAAGTGATTGTACAAATATTTAAAAACTGCCCTTTCAAGTACTTTACTAATAGTATTGAGCAAGGATATGGGGCGATAATTCAAAGTGAGAGAGGGATCTCCAGCCTTAAATATAGGACATACGTTGGCCTTTTTCTACTCGTCTGGAAAGTGTCCACATTGTATAGATTTATTAACAAGAGTGCCGAAGGTCACAATATACGCCCGTCGAGGCAAGGCCAGTTAACAAGGGGAGATAACTCACTGACAATTAATAAGGTTCTTGCCGTGATAAACATGTATATTGAATTTGGTCACGATCTGTCAAAATAAATAGGCTTCTTCGTCTTGCCGTGATAAACATGTATACCGAATTTGTTTATGATCGGTGAAGTAGAACTGGAGTTATTGCGTGGACAAGGATACAGAGTGCGAAAATTAAAAATGGCTGCTGATATAGTGAGTGGTGGTTGTATATGTTTCTATTATTAATTTACTTTTTCTTATTTTAGACTTAAGGGAATTAGGCTCAATTTGAAAGACAAAGACACATGTTGATTCTACAATGTAATATTCCCAAGAGCTCCCTGGCAACCCAAACAATGCCCTTTATACTCAGCAATGCGGACGCTATAGAAAACATGTCTGACCACTGCCTCAAAATGCTCACAATCAGACTTTTCCTGAGAACTGTGTTTGTTCAACACAGTTCAAATTGCTATAATTAATTACCAATTGAATGCAAACCTTAGATATTTTACATGCACATTTCATCCATTCATCTACATACACACTGCAAATATCAATGACAACATGAAATTAGAACTATGTCTAAATTGGCTTTTAATACGAATATCAAAGTCAATTTAAACATCGGACTGTCTTCTGAATCATATTTGGAACCATCTGTAATATGCAAATGACTGTAAACAACTACATGTTATAGTATTATGTTTTAACTCGGTGTAGCTCAAATACTAGTCATCAATGTACAGTCTCAAAAGAGTTATTACATGATCTATGAAATTGCATAATAACTTGCAGACAACAATTCAGAATTGCAACAGCAATCCTGCATTCATTCAGGGCTTAAAAATTCACTCGCCCCGCTCGCCATGGCGAGTCAATTTTCGTGTTGGTGAGAGGATTTTCTTGTCACTGGCCCGATTTGGCGAGTGACAAATCGGGAAAGGTCATTCTGTATTTTCCGAAAATTTAATGTTTACATTAGAAACCGGGATATTGATCAATTACAGCAGCCCTGTACTCGACAATTGGATGTTCAGACAGTTGCTATGCGCTCGGCGGATAGTTTTTACACACTCCTAAAACAGACCACGCGTCTCGTTCTGCTGACAGTGTGCCTCGTGTGTTTTAGTAAGGGCATTATCACCAGATGCAATTTGTGCAGGGCGTGTCGCTGGAAGTGTACTGCGTTAACTACACACTTTTTACGATGGTCAGCGTACACTTGCGCTAATAATAATCAGCAAATATACTGAATTAAAATAGTTCCAAGACGCTACATACATAGCCACTGCAAAATGAATCTGTGTATTGGAAACGCTTAATAAAGTTACAAAGCATCTGGACAATTGATGCGTAGATCGTCTTCTAAATAATGATGCACCCGCGTTTTAATTAAAATTGTGGTTGTGACGAGAAATGGGACTTATTGGATTTGTGACCAGTGTATGTCCTGATCAAATAGCACACCCTCCAGCTCCTGTAGTCTGATAATAATCTATATTGCATGTTGGAAGCATGATGAGCGTTTCATTGATGGAATAGTGAACAGTGCAGATCCTGATCAAACTGTGCGGATGCACAGTGCCACAGGCTGATCTGGATCTACACTGGTCACAGAACCCATAAGCCCCATTTCTCCAATCACAGCCACAAATAACACTTGTTCTCATTATATTTCTTATTGCATAAAATAATTTCAGAAAGCATATAAACATGTTATGTACTATTCTATTGGATGGTTCTAAACAAGTTAATTGCCTAAGCTTTTTCGAAAAGGTATTACTACTTCTTGCATTTTTCTAAAATGTTGGGCAAGTAGCTTTTTGGTCTGGGCGAGTAGATTATAATTGAACTTGCCCGGCTGGGCAAGTACAAAAAGTGAATATTTTTAAGCCCTGTCATTGTATGTGACCCCAAGCTATTTGACCAGGGCATAACGCCCATTAAAGAGGTCTGGTTTCTCCAGAGAGTTACTCAGAGGTCATGACCTGATTCCATATGAACAAAGAACTTGGTATGGTTCAAATGACTATTCAAAACATGTATATTCGCTATTACCAGCCCTAACTTGTAATTATTTCATAATCTCAGTATGTATCTGGCAACCAGTCTAGTCCCAGACTGGACAATACATCTGCATGGTTCAGTCAAGGTTTCTACTGTTTGCCATTCAGTCCATCAAAATGGTACACTATAACACTGCCAAGGGTCGATAAGTCATAAGAAATTTTTCAAAATCAATAGACTTATTCGTCTTGCCGTGATAAACATGTACATGTATACCGAATTTGGCTACGAGCGATAAAGTAGAACTTGAGTTATTGCGTGGACAAGGATACAGAGTGCAAAAAATACAAATGGCCGCCAAGGGGAGATAAGTCATTGGAAATTTTTCATAATCAATAGGCTTCTTCGTCTTGCCATGATAAACATGTATACCGAATTTGGTTACGATCGGTTAAGTAGAACTTGAGTTATTGCGTGGACAAGGATACAGAGTGCGACAACAAAAAATGGCCGCCAAGGGGAGAGGAGTAATTGGAAATTTTTGAAAATAAATAGGCTTCTTCATCATGCCGTGATAAACATGTATACCGAATTTAATTACGATCGATGAAGTAGAACTTGAGTTATTGCGTGGACAAGGATACAGTGCGAAAAATAAAAATGGCCGCCAAGGGGAGATAAGTAATTGGAAATTTTTGAAAATAAATAGGCTCCTTCATCTTGCCGTGATAAACATGTATACCGAATTTGATTACGATCGGTGAAGTAGAACTTGAGTTATCACGTGGACAAGGATACAGAGTGCGAAAATAAAAATAAAAATGGCCGCCAAGGGGAGACAAGTCATCGGAAATGTTTGAAAATAAATAGGGTTCTTCGACTTGCCGTGATAAACATGTATACCAAATTTGGTTACGAGCGGTGAAGTAGAACTTCAGTTATCGCGTGGACAAGGATAGAGTGAAAAATAAAAATGGCCGCCAAGGGGAGATAAGTCAACGGAAATCAAAATCAATAGGCTTCTTCATCTTGCCGTGATAAACATGTATACCGAATTTGGTTAAAATCCGTCTAGTTATTGCGTGGACAAGCTGTGCCCGCCCGCCGCCCGTACAAGATGAATACATAATACGTTCCGTTTTTTCAAACGGGCGTATAAAAAGGTCCTTTAAAGGGACAGCTAGTTCAGATTTTAATTCTTTAAGAATGCGATTATTGACACCATCTGGGCCAGATGCTTTCCCTAGAGGTAAGTTAGATAATATATTATGTATATCTATTTCACTTAGAGTGATAGATTCAAGAGTATTATTCATTGCATATGGTGTTAAAGTAGGTAGGTGTGAAGGGGGATCTGGTAAAACTGCTTGGTCACGGAAATAGTTATTATTAGCCGATCTATTTATAGATCGGCTAATATATTGGTTATCCATCGAATTCTGAAAAAGTTTGTAGGAACCCTTTTCTCCGCTATTCGGTAATCTACGAACGCGAATTTTTCTGTATCACTTCCAAATTGCATCAACCGATAAAGTTTGCATTTTTGGCAATTATCTCCGTTTAAAACTTTACTTATAGCCAAATAACACAATTTTGAATACGTAATGAGCTGAACGCGGAAGAGATTTAACCCGGAAGTTATTGTTGTTGAAGTCCATAGTTGGCTCTAATGGCCATATACGCCAACATACGCCGATTATTGGGCTAATTTAAAGCTTTTATTTATTAAACAGAACAAGTTTCAGCCACGTATAATCGCGTAAAATGTGTTTATTCGGCTAATTTATAATCGACCTCTGCTCAAAATCTCCTTACTAGCAACCCCAGCATTTTCGGGTTTATCCCAGCATCTCGGGTTTATCCCATTGGATCGCGTATGCGCGTCATTTGACGCTAGTTAATATTCACAAAATTTTCCACCAATCAAAACGAAGAATTGCCCTTCATAGCGAACTTTGTTTACGTATCATGCAGGGATGCATCCAGCACGCGCGATTGCGGCAATCCCCCTTAATTATTGTCAATGCCGCAAATTATTGATTGTCTTGCGCCGCCCGACATCGCGCAAAAAATCACGGATGGGGCACATTAGGCCAATCTGGGCATGTGCCTGAATACGCAGGAGCGTGCATCTATTTTTAGATGACACTGTAACCGCTAGATATATATAGCTCTGGTAGCTCCGCCCACTCGCTTGCTGCCACAGAATTCGGACAAACACACAGTGACTACAACTTTGTGTATTGCGGAGTGTAATTTGTAGATAAATAGAGCATACAGTACAGGTGTTACGCTGGAATATTTCGCAACATAATGGTGACAACAAAACATTGCTGCTATGGCATTGCTGCTATTGGATGGATTTGGGAACGGGTTTCCAAAACCTGCACAAAATCGAGAAAAATTTCAACGCTGGGTACAGAACTGTGGTCGAAAATAGTTTACCATTGACAATGTTACCAGAGACACCTACATATGTTCGATGCACTTTACCCTGATTTGATCGGCTAATAACATCATGCTCTGCATGACTTTTCATTGAGAATGTTAGCCTTTTCTGTACTATCATTAATTATTGTTCCATTATGTTGTAGTGGTGGAATTGTTTTATTTTCATTTTCATTGATAAAATGTTTCAATACGGACCACCAATCTTTTGAACAGAGTTGCCCTGACTTTAATGTATTACTTATCCCGTCATGATAATCTTTCTTGGATGCCCTTATCGCTAAAATGACGTATTTCCGAAGTTTATGAAATTTTAACCAGTGCGAGTTATTATTTGTTTGTTTTGCCTTATGATAGAGCCGTTTCCGTTTTCTAATCATCCTCTTTATGTTAGTTGTTATCCAAGGCAAATCGGACTGTCTAACGAGTATATCTTTATTAGGAATATAGATCTCGGCAAGTGTAATAATTGTATAAATAATATTATGTGCATATTCATCATTGCGATATTAAGTCATCCCAGTTTATTCTGGAGATATCCCTGCATAACATGTCATAATCACCGTTCTCATATTTCTATATTTTACGTTTAAATGGCTTAACCTTAGGCTTGGCTTAAAAGGCCGAAAATGGGACAATGAAACCGAGTCTCTTGCGGTAAAAATGGATCGGCTACTCCGCTCATAACTATAGTCTTTATTTGTTACGAAAAAGTAAATTGATAATGGACTGTGAATGTTCAGTGAAGTGTGTTATGGAGGATATACACTGCGTTAAAGCAAATTGTGTACAAATAGATGTTATCTTTCTGTTCGATTGGGCATTTAAGGTATTATAGTTAAAGTATACTTCGCTTGATAAATATGCTGAGCAATTTTGGTGAAATTGGCTACAGGTTGAGATGATCCACTGTACCTGTTGTCTGTGAGTCTGGCTGGTTTCCTGGCTGGGGTCCTGGCTGGGTGCCTGGCTGGGACTTTGGGGTTGACGAGGGGTCAACGGGACCCTGAGTGTCAGGTGGGTCTGCCGTCTGTTCTGTTCTAAAAATAAAATAGTGACTATCAAGCTAGAGTTTGTCATCAAGTTTATCAGGTGGTCTAAGAACTAGAGATGAAAGTGAATGGGTTTAAACATCCCAGCAATAGCTAATAGTCCTGCCGAACTACCACAGGACCCGGACTTGGCGTATATATAATGGGGTTTTGGTGATTTTGCATCTTCAGGAAATTTATTATTGGAATCCGATGGATGACACTCTGTCACCCTTGAGCATTTTTCATAATCCAAGATGGCGTCCAAAATGGATGCCCAAAACAACAAAACCAGGTGTTTGAGTCTTAATAGTCTGAAACCAAAACATAGTTCTGTAATAGATTATATATTGCTTTTAGGCATGCACTGTGGACATTAGACATATGTCTTATAATACAAATTGACATCCAAGATGGCCACCAATACTTTGCCTCATTTCTCACAATGGCGTTAACAAGTTTAAATCTGCGTTGCAAATTCAATGTGTGCATTTCCATCGATACTGGGTTTCATTTTGTGTTTCGTATTTATGTATTTAATTATAGGTTACTGACCCATATGCTAATTAAGTGGTGTTCAAGATGGTCGCCACATTAATATGTACATGAATATGTGAGTAGTTTATACTTATATATTGGGTACTCCGGTGTTCTCTCACATTAAGGATCACACTCAACTCAGACAAAAACATTTGTATACATTTTGTAAGTGCTCTCGCGTGCTTGTAAGTGTTATACATGAAGGTTAAATAAGAGTTTGATGATATTGCATCTACATACCCTATGTTGTTGACATTTGAAAGCTGGCACTACATTATCCTTTTTTTATAATTCAAAATTGCGCCCAAATTTCTGTCACAAATCATAATATTAAGACTAGAAAATGTGGCCTGTTGACGCACTTAGGGCACCTATTTGAAGACTGTTACAAAAACTTTCAAATAAATAAATAGACAGACGGACGGATGTACGATCAGTAGCGAGGGTAATTATATTAATGTGGCAGGATGTATCGTTACTTAGTAATGCATGTGTGCAATATGAAGATGTTAGCTGAAGGTAAACATAAATTATAGGTGATTTGAGAAACTCTTACAAAAACTCTTAATGAATAAACAGACGGACGGACGTACGATCAGTAGAGAGGGTAATTTTATTAATTGGAATGATGTATAGTTACTAGGTAATGCATGCGTGCAATATGCAGATGTCAACTGAAGGCAAACAGAAATTATAGGCAATTTGAGAAACTCTTACAAAATCGTTCAAAAAATAAATGGGCGGACGGATGGACAGACAGGGCAAAACCTATAGGGCACCTCCGATTCTCGGCGGGGCCCTTGTCACAGGATCAGATATGTTTACCTGTGGCTATATGGTAATTAATTCAACAAGCAACCCTATTAATATATAACTTTCATGTTTATTTCACGAGAATCGATACATATTGTTCTTGTCGTCCATTTTGTTGCGTGTCTGTATTTCATTTGTCCACACATGTCATGTGATACAATGTACGTCTCGTTGTATGTTTGTTTCCCGTACTGTGATTGGATGTAGCCATGCATGCGTAAAATATAATTCTCCGCAAATTAGCCTTCAGCCGGTCATTCTTCACCGAGACATCGAATCAAACTAGTCATAGCCATAGTGCATTAGTATAATATTTATTCACATAAAATATTATACCATATATTCTTAGAGTAAGTGAGCGCCTTATAAATAGCTCTGGTATATTTGAATTGCTTCATGCCTTTTCAGAGTTCCAGCATTTTACAACCGATTCCTGTGAAAATTACCAGTCTGCCACGGGTCCCCCTGTTTAGCATTTGCATATCCCCGTGGATGGGTAGCCGGTCTGCTATGGGTCTCACTGTACTACCATATGTCTCACTGTGCACCTATTGCATCTCACACAAGATGGGTGGCCGGTCTGTTATGGGTCTCACTGTTATTGCGCGTGCATACCAGGCTCATATACATCTGTCCAGTTCCGTCCCGTCTATTGTAAATGTTTGTGTATTGTATATTCGTATTCATGTTACCCGGTCCACGAGAAAACCTGACCTGATTATTCGCAGTGCGCCTAGAGCACCATTGCAACACTGCGTGTGTGAAATGTGAAGCAGATCAGAGCAAGGAAACAGAAATTATAAGCTATTTACCTGAGCGTTAAGGTTTCGAACGCACCAAGTCTGTGACCCTGATCCTGGGCTTAGCGGGGGCGGGATTTGTCACAGGGCGGTAGAGGACCATTGGAGCAACGTGTGTGTGAAATGTGAAGCAGATCCGAGCAAGGAAACAGAAATTATAAGCCATTTACCCGAGCGTTAAGGTTTGGGGACGGACTGACGGACGGACGCCGGTAACACTATATGCCCCCCTCACCATTCGGTGGCGGGGGCATAAAAATACTATATTAATGTCCTCCCAAATTACATGATGTTTGACTGCTGCGGAAGCAATATGACCTGTCAATGAAATATGTTTCTGGCAAAACATAATAGTTACTGATACGCTATCATCCCCATGTCTCTATGTCTTTATTGAGGTACATGCAGTATTCGCGAACTTCCCTGTCGTAATCGCGAGTTGCTAGAAAAACAATTCTAAAGGGATGACTAAATTGCAGAACACAATGTCCGCAGAAAATAGTGGCGTTATGATATTACAGAGATAAACGGAAAGGATCTAAGCTCATAATTCTGACTGCACTCAAGTTCAAGATGTTGCAAGCCATGCACAATGGCCATTTAGGCATTCAACAAGAGTTGTCAGAAGACAATGAAGCTCGCCTGTTGGCAGCCTTCACTCAAACTTCGCACAGTTGCATAAAAAAACATGAATATTATATAACTTGACCTTGGGTTAAGGGGCGTGCAGTGGACCTTGACATTGGGGTCAGTGGTGCAAGGTGGGTCGTGGGTTTGCTATAGCATAATATAGCATATTAAGATGAATGCATGTATGAAATATCAATGAGCTCCCTGAAAACAGAAGTTTATGAACGTTAAGTTTATGAACGCACTAATTTGGTGATTTTCTACAGCATGATAGCTATTCACATGAGGAATGCATGTATGAATGTGCTAAATTTGTGACCTTGACTTTGAGGAAAGGTGTGGGGGGGTGTGGGTCTAGGCTGTAGCACAATAGAGGATCATCAGATGGATGCATGTATGAACTATCAAAGCGTTCCATGTAAAGAAACAGAAGTTACACAACATTTACCCCAACATTAAGTTTATAAACATGCTAAGTTTGTGACCTTGACCTTGGGGTAAGGGTTGGGTGGTGGGTTGTGGATTTGCTACAACATGATAGAGGGTCATCTGAGGAATGCCTGTATGAAATATCAAGGCATTTCATGAAAGGAAACTGATGTTATAAGACATTTACCCCAACGTGAAGTTTATGAATGTGCTAAGTTTGTGACCTTGACCTTGACCTTGGGGTAAGGGGGAGGCGGTGGTTCATGGATTTGCGATAGCACGATAGGGTATCATCAGATGAATGCATGTATGAAATATCAAGGCGTTCCATGAAAGGAAACATATGTTATAAGACATTTACCCCAACGTTAAGTTTATGAATGTGCTAAGTTTGTGACCTTGACCTTGGGGTAAGGGGTGGGTCATGGATTTGCTATAGCACAATAGAGTATCATCAGATGAATGGATGTTATTTATCTAAGGAACTATGAAATATCAAGGCGTTCTATGAAAGGAAACAGATGTTATAAGACATTTATCCCAACGTTAAGTTTGTGGATGCCGACGACGCCGTCGAATGTGCTAAGTTTGTGACCTTGACCTTGGGGAAAGGGGTGGGAGGTGGGTCATGGATTTGCTATAGTACGATAGAGTATCATCAGATGAATGCATGTATGAAATATGAAGGTATTCACTGTAAATAAACAGAAGTTACACAACATTTACCCCAAAGTTAAGTTTATGAATGTGCTAGGTTTGTGACCTTGACCTTGGGGTAAAGGTTGAGTGTTGAGTCGTGGATTTGCTACTGCATGATAGAGGGTCATCTGAGGAATGCATGTATGAAATATTAAATGAAAGGAAACAGATGTTATAAGACATTTACCCCAAAGTTAAGTTTATGAATGTGCTAAGTTTGTGACCTTGACCTTGGGGTAAGAGCTGGGCGGTGGGTCATGGATTTGCTATAGCTTGATAGAGTATCATCAGATGAATCCATGTATGAAATACGAAGGCGTTTCCTGTAAATATACAGAAGTTACACAACATTCACCCCAACGTTAAGTTTATGAACATGCTAAGTTTGTGACCTTATAAACAGAAGTTACACAACATTTACCCCAACGTTAAGTTTATGAACATGCTAAATTTGTGACCTTGACCTTGGGGTAAGGGTTGGCTGGTGGGTCGTGGATTTGCTACAACACGATAGAGGGTCATCTGAGGAATGCATGTATGAAATAGCAAGGTGTTCCATGAAAGGAAACAGATGTTATAAGACATTTACCCCAACGTTAAGTTTATGAATGTGCTAAGTTTGTGACCTTGACCTTGGAGTAAGGGTTGGGTGGTGGGTCATGGATTTGCTACAGCATGATAGAGGGTTATCTGAGGAATGCATGTATGAAATAACAAGGTGTTCCATGGAAAGGAACAGAAGTTATAAGACATTTACCCCAACGTTAAGTTTGTGGATGCCGATGACGCCGACGACGCTGGGGGTATGCCATAAGCTCTTCATGCAGGCGAGCTAAAAAATGGAACCAACGCCAGTTTTGTTGTATGTGGTCTATAGATAAAAAAAGCCTGGGTTCAAAAATTTCACAAGACCTAAAATAATGAACATAACAATATACACGAATAGTCTAAGTCTAAATGATGATTGCTACATTATACAATTATTGTCTTTTGAGGAGGTGTACATGAGATTTACGGACCTGAGACCTTTTCGAAGGTCCGTAAATCTCATGTACACCGACTCAAAAGACAATAATTGTTTTATTATACGACACAATATTTCTGGCCAATATTTTTTTCAAAATATCCGGCCGAAAAATAAAATCACTTTTTTTTGGTTTCACACAATTTTCAATAATTGTTTAAAAAACAAGAAACGAGGCAAAGCCACGAAGGCCAGGTTTTTTCCAAGCATAGACACTTGGATAACATAATTATACCCACTTTTTGTAGACTAGATGGCCGTGGCCTGCATGTCGCGCCTTGGGGCGAGGCATGGACACTAAAAAAATAGATATAGTAGATGGAAAAACTTTAACCAAAAAACTTTAACCGGACACACGGACGGACGTATGCCAAAATGCCGACGATAGCACGCTTTCCGCAAGCAGGTGCGACAATGATGATAAACACCCATGTGAAGTATCAAGGTATTGGGTGAAGCAGTTGCAGAGATATAGTACACGAAAAAACTTTAACAAAAAAATTCAAAGTAATTTGACCTTGACATTGGGCACAGGATCTCGCTTTCTGCAAGCAGGTGCAACAATGATGATAAACACCCATGTGAAGTATCAAGGTATTGGGTGAAGCAGTTGCAGAGATATAGTACACGAAAAAACTTTAACAAAAGAATTCAAAGTAATTTGACCTTGACATTGGGCACAGGGGCCGCACGGTTGGGGGTTAGAATGAAAATATGGATGATGATAAACACCCATGTGAAGTTTCAAGGTAATGGGCGAAGCAGTTGCAGAGATATAGTATAACGAAAAAGTTCTAACCAAAAAACTTTAACCAGACGTACGTTAAAAAGTTAACGTTGAAAATGGCTAAGTCAATTACGTAGAAATAATAGGTGAAGGTAAAAAAATGGTCACATGTTGGATAGTTGTATGTGGGGCGTATAATAAAATATTAAATGTTTCCCCTCCCGCGACCGACCCGGCAAAATCGCCGCGACCCAAACTATTTTTTTGGCAAAACGGAAACAATGTTATTTTTATTTAGTGTCGAAACTGGCACAGCAAAAATGGGCTGTTCCGACAGAAAATATTGCCTAAAATCTCGCTTTTTATCGTTTACTTTATGATAAGGCGAGTAAAACACCCCAGCTGATATGCCTTTACTAGCTTAGAACATGAAGTGAAAGTCGTCGCGATGTTTACAAAAATGTGTCGGTGAAAATGGTTGTAAGCTGCTTCCCTATGGTGAGTAGCAATCCCAGTCAGTGGTCTGCATGCCAATAGCCAATCAAATATCGCGTTTTATAAACTACACGCATCTGAATCATGGATTGTTTGTTTCCATAATGACCGCCCTCAATCACACGCTAGCGACACCTGTCGGGACTGTTTCATTGGATACTTCAGACATTTATAATTAATTTATTCATAAAATTACTACACTTGGTCCCAACAAGGAAATATAGTAATTTTGTTTCTAAGAATAGAACCACGCTCGATTTCGCTGAAACGAATATGCGTATACGTGTTTTTGAAAATCCAACTCCCAAGTTATAGTTTTGCATATTTAGCGTCTACAACGATCCAAACTGGCAAGAAACACTGAATATATTCAATTGAGAATGTGTTTCAACAAAAAAATTACATTGATTTACGATCGAAATTGAGTTTTAAGCTGAAATAATAATGGTCTTATCGATTGACACCAGAGCAAGTCGCCCCCACACAGTTTCGGACCTAAAAATGAATTTGTGAGAAATAATAATTTCACTGTTTTAAATCATTTTAAATATATTAATTGGTTAATATAAATTAATTATAATAGGGCAGGGATTCCGCTGGCGATCGCCACTTTCTCAATTGGCGATAAAAATAAACAATTGGCGATACAAAATTACAATTTTCGAAGAAAAAAAAAAGAAGAATTTTTTTTGTTTTTTTTTAAAAATTTGGAAGTGGCAATTTTTTTATTTTCCCCAGCGAAATCCCTGATAGGGGATGGTATTTGTTGACGGCCCTGAGCAATACAATACACTGTTTTCAACAGTTTAATGAATTTGCATAGTGTAAAGGTGCATGCCCACTCAGTCGACACACATGTTCTTTATATCAGAGACATTTTCTGGAAAATAAAATATTCAATCATCATTACCCCACGTATTGATTGGCATTATTATACATTTTATATCAGACATAAAGTTTCACACTGATGTCAGGGGCAATAATCGTATTTCCTTAAAATGTTAAAGGACATTACTATTTATTCTATGTATTTATTTTTTGATGTGCAATGATCATACTTTATAATCTGTCGAAAAAATAATTTTTCAGGTGACACATTTAATTAGCATAAATAATTAATAAATATCATGTCTCAATTGCATATGAAAATAGCCTGATACCACCGTGCGTCTAACAGTAAAATAAATATTACTAAATGATTAGATCTGTATAGCGGGCACTCGTAATTTTTAGAACTGGTGGAATAGTGACACAATTATACACGTATTTAATTCCTATAAAGAACATCTTGTGCCTACTGAGTGGGCATGCACCTTTAATACTATTAATTCCATTTGCTGGAAAGAAATGTATAGCTTGTACACAATCATTCATATGACACAGAACCTCATAATATGAATACAAATAAATTAGTGCTTACTGTCGAGATATTAAAATAAAAATTAGGACATAATTGTTATTTATATATGCAATAGAAGACTTCACCGAAAAAACCCAGGGCCCAATCTTCCAGACGGATTTGATGTAACAACAGCAACACCACTGGTTTATTGTTGGCTTTTGTACAAGCCAGATATCATATGCTTTCTTCCATGGAGAGATATAAACAACTACGCTAGGAGTTCTGTTCATCTACAGCGAGCAATGTAAATTGGTCCAGAGACATAATTGATATTACAATTATATACAAATGTAGGTATTATATGCACAACTGAATTGTTATTTATGGTACATCATTGAAGTGAAACATTTTACCAGATTGACAATGATCCAGCTAATTTATGTTCAGATGAAGACAATGCGACGTAAGGGATGGTAGAAACTTGTAAGGGCTGGTAAATTTCAAATCTTACTAGCCCGGCTGGCTAGTACATATTTTTGCTTAGTTTCAAGCCCTGCCGTAGTATTTAAAAACAAGAAAAACATGGCGATGCAAGAAGATTCGGCGACACTTTTTTCTTGTAAAAAGTTTTCATGAAATATCGCACATGTTCAGGAGCTGATCCAGGGGGGGACCCCCACCCCCTACTCCCGGCAAAAAAATAAAAATAAAAGAAAATCTACAATACTCTAATAGTTGGATGACTTTTCGTGGCCTAAATGTCAGGAAATCGCATTTGTGGCGATCTGGCATTTCAAAATTTCATGGGGGAGGACCCCCAGACCCCTCATTTTACAATGAGCATTGCGCTCGCGGAGCTCGGCCATGCCGACTTGTAATTACAGACACCCCCCTGCAATTATTTCTGTATTCACGCCTGATGTTCGATGGTACAAAATCACATGGCGTGTCTCGAATAGGTAATCATTCAATCTAGTCATGTACATGTCAGCAAATTGTTTTCACCTTACTCCATGTGAGTTTAATATCTCTAGTCAATAAAACAGTCATTTTACATTGTGTCTGCATATGTATTCGTTTGTATAAGGAACGTGTACCTTTAATAGTAATATATTATGGCATTATTTGGCGTTTCTAGGCCGAGATATGTTGCTAAATATATGTCGACAATATTTCATATATTGAAAATAAAAACAATATTTTACCTACCTACCCACACCTCATTGGCCCGGGTAGCGGGAGGGGAAACAAACATATTTTTAAGATCGGCCTGGTAGGCACCCCTTGGTTATGAAGCTGTGAAAGTTTGGTGGTCCTAGGTGGTACAGTAACAAAGAAATGGACTCAAACACGAAAACTTAACATTGATTGTGGACGCCGCCCGCTGCCCGCCCGCCCGCCCGGCTTTCGCCAATCCAATAGCCTGGATTTTTGTTAAAAAAACCTGGCTAAAAATGTTTTTTAAATTTTAAAATATTTTTTTTTAAAAATCCGGCCGAAAAAAAATTGGTTCACTTTTTTTTTGTTTCACACAATTTTCAATAATAATAAAAAAAAATGTTTTTTAAATTTTAAAATATTTTTTTCAAAATGTGATTTACGCATGAGCTCTAAGGAGGTGAACAATAGGTTTGTTTACATGAATAAACACATCTCGGACCGGTCTCGCGGTCCGAGAGTGTTTATTCGTGTAAACAAACCATTCAGGTCTACATTAAATTTGTATATAATCACGTGGTTGTGTTTCGGCCAACTTGAATGAGAATGACTGAAATACTTTAGTCATATAAAAATACTGTTTGTTAGTAAGTAATTCTCTCATTTCTTTTAATAAGTTCGGTGTTTTATTGCATTACCAGAAAATTTGTTTAATGGTCTCTGGTTCAGCGTTGCAGAGGTTGTGTAGTGTTTTGTTTGTCACTCCTGTATTATGCAAGAATGTATTTGTCGCTAATATGTTATAGTTTATTCTGACTTGTAGCCATCTTAAACTTGTACTTCTTGGTGTATAGTTCTCCAGCTATCAGCACTCGGTTCATATCATATCCCGGTAGCTGTTAGGTAATTTTATTAGGTTTGAGGCGGCTTTCTGCTGCGCCGAAAGCCTATTGTATTGGTTGGGGTTTTTTTTGGGTTTTTTTTTTTATTATTATTATTATTCAGCCGTTCAGTCTACAGCCCAAACCGCTGGTCGGATCGACTTCAAATTTTGCATGCCGATTCGGATCAAGTGTGAGCAGAGACTCAGAGATTTTCAGATGCCACTTTCCACGAAACCGGAAGTGACGTCATACTTTCTATAACTTCCTTATTTTCCAACCGATTTCAAAAATTCTTTTTGCATTGGAAAGCTGACAAAATTCCCTATCTCAGACTCGCTGACAGTTCTTGGCTATCTGGTCAAATAAGAGAGCTATAGGCATTTGAAGTTGAAAAATGTACATACTTTTCAACGATTTTGCCGATGTTTTGCCGAATTTCGGCTGATAACGGGTGGTCTTTACAAACGTTTTCCAATTTGTACAGTAATGTCAGCAACATAATTTCTTGCCAGTGTGATAGGGGAGTGTCAGGCGCATAAAAGATGATAATTTTCAGAGCTCTATCTTGACTACTTCCGGTTCTATTGGATGTCAAAGATGAATGTCTTTTTTTTCAAGTTTTCAAAATAGAGCAAACGGATGTGACGTCAGCTTCGTTATTTATCAATGGATTTCAAAATTTCTTGCTGTGGTCGATATTTCAGTCCTTTAGCTAAAACTTTCCCGCTTTGTGCCAGGCCTATGGTGAAAAACAAACGAAAACTTCACTGGCGGAATATTGCACATATTTAATTTTATTATGTGTATTTACAAATGGCGTAAACTGCAATTTAAGGGCGATAACTATCGAAAAATAATCATCCGCTGACTTACGGGCTCCCTCCATCTACACCAAACCGCTGGTCGTATCGACTTCAAATTTTGCATGCCATTTCGGATCAAGTGTGAGCAGAGACTCAGAGATTTTCAGATATCTTTTAATGCTACTTTCCACGAAAACGGAAGTGACGTCATACTTCCTATAACTTCCTTATTTTCCAACCGATTTCATGAATTCTTTTTGCATTGGAAAGCTGACAAAATTCTCTATCTCAGATTCGCTGATAGTTTTCGGCTATCTGCTCAAATAAAAGAGGTATATGCATTTGAAGTTGAAAAATGTATATACTTTTCAACGATTTTGCCGAATTTCGGCTGATAACGGGTGGTCTTTACAAACGTTTTCCAATTTGTACAGTACTGTCAGCAACATAATTTCTTGCCAGGGTGATAGGGGAGTGTCAGCCGCATGAAAGATGATAATTTTCAGAGCTATATCTTGAATACTTACGGCTCTATTCGATGTCAAAGATGAACGTATTTTTTCAAAATAGAGCAAACGGATCCCAGAACGAAATATTTACAGTCATCGAACAAAAAATATGTTCAGCCCTGAAATTAGAATAACCAGACATGGTGCCAGTTCCATACCACACCAAAGTCACTTGGCCCCTTCCCCTAAAAGTAATATGAATAATTGCAATACTCACATAAGGGGTATAACCAGATTCAACTGTCACATACAAAATGCCAAAGACGTACGTGAGGGCCAAACCAGGTCTCTGGTCAGGATTACGGTAAGGGTGAACCACTATCGTTAAAATACCCATCGCATGCTCCTACCTGCCACCCACAATAATGATATGAGACCTTGATAATGTAAACATCAGATTCCAGTCTCAGCTGAAAGATCAGTGGGATGGAAATACTGTGAAAGTACTTTTGATGATTAAGGCGAGTATTGAACCTAAAATCAACCATCCCGGAGGCAAGAAGCTCAGGAATTAATCAGATCGCAGTAGACTGCCGTTTCCAAGGTGCTGAGTCTTACTAGTAAAACACGACACGCTCATGATTAACAGGCTATATGAACATGTGGGCTTGTCCTGAACTTTCGTAATTTCAGATTGATACCACAAATACAGTTTCACGGGATTCAACAAGGTGATCGCCGGGGAGTGTTTCATCCATTAAACAAGGCGATCACCACGAAGGTCAAGGTTACCAAGGTCAAAGTCACTACATGAGGAAGTCCAAAATGATTGATACAAAGGTCAAGGTCACACAAATAATACTGTGAGGATAGCCATCAAAGTGAGGATGTTATTGGTGAAGTTTAGTAATGATCCGACTAATGGATCAGAAGATATTCAACATTTACATCCAAAGATTTTGACACGAAAGTCATGGTCATCAAGGTGACGGTCAATGACACTGGATAGATAGCTATCAATTTGAGGAGGAAGCTATTTATAACGTTTGGTAATGATATATCAGGAGATATTCAACATTCAGACGTATATCCAAAATTGTTGACACCAAGGTGAAGGCCGCCAAGGTCAAGGTCAGCCAAATTGAACTAGTAGATATTCATCAATGTGAAGAAGATATTGATGAAGTTTGGAGATGATCCAACTAACGGATCAAGAGATATTCAACATTTTGACATATGTCCAAAGTATTGACATGAAGGTCAAGGCCACCATGGTCACGGGTACCTGAATGACACATTGTGTGGATAGCTATCAATGTGAGAATGCTATTGATGAAATCTGGTACAGTCAAACTTGTGCTAACGACCACTTGTAATAAACGACCACCTACTGTAAGCGACCAGTTTGAATCCCGCCCGACGAATTTCCCATAATAACATACTTGCAATGAACGACCATCTGCTGTCTGCGACCAGCGACCGTATAAATACGGCCCATTCCGTCAAAATACGACGCGTTTAACGACCGTCGGCGACTGTCAGCACCCATGAAAACACGGCTCGAAACACGGCTATAAGCGGTAGCTATAATCCATAAAACGTGTTGCTATCAAGTGTAAATGTTACCTGATTGCGACAAACAATGCCATGTAGCCTACTGTGCGTGTATTGAGGTGTATAGGCGCGTATTGATTTAAGGTAACGTGGCAACCTTGACTGCCTGAGGTTATTTATAGACATTAAAGGTTATGAACGGGTTCGCTGGATTCATATTAAATCAATAGTTTATATTGAAATAACACGAACGCGGTATATAGCGTCGCTAAAAACATCGATCTATGCCATTATTTTCTATTTTTTGTAACTGTCTTCAAGTTGATTAAAATTATGAGTGCGGTGACGTCACGGTGCGGGTGCGAACCCATGCGCATCACGTGATCTGGTGATCGGGGGAGTGAGTGAGTGAGTGAATAGGGTTTAACGTCCGCTTTTCTGACATAGAGGTACAAGCCTCAGGGAGTCTACACGCAGACGGGTCAACGGGGTCGTGTCCCGTATCCACCTGTCCGAGGGGGGTAAATCCCAACTTCAGAACTCAATATTTACAATCAAAATATATATTCAGTCCTGAAATTAGAACAACCTGATCTGGTGCCAGGCCCTCGCCACACCAGCATCATTTATCCCATCCCCTAAAAGTAATAGGATTAGCGCTAATCCTACTTTTATATATGGGGCATAGCCCGACTCAACTCTCACATACAAGAAAGCCAAAAATGTACATGAGGGCCAAATCCGGTATAGTGGGTTCCGGAAAGTATGAACCCAATCGTTAAGCCAGTTTAGTCGCCTTTTACGACAAGCAATGGCTACTGCAGCACTATTCTCAGGATCAGTTGATCCCGCCCCAGTGCCTGCACAGGGCGGTGATCGGGGGAACATATACGCCTGACGTCATACGCTTAGCTACCAACAAACATGGCGGACAGTGGACATTTTATCGATCAGCGAGTCGGATTCATCGGATGAGGATGAATTCAGGGAGGAATTTGCAGGAAGCACGTTTGCAGGATATCGTTTTGAGCCTGTAGTTTCAAGTAGTGAAAAAGATTCGGCCTCAGATTCGGATTCAGACGATAGCGGTGCCAGTTTGGCAGGGAAGCCGGTGGACGATCGGACGCAGACGAGAGACTGGTGTAAATGCGGGGAATGTTGCACGATGGACACGGACGTGGAATGTGTTTGCTGTCGTGAGATAGACACTGTCCGTGACATTACTGATTCTGTCAGTAAGACGTGTATCACGGGACACCCGAAACTCCAGACAGTCTGTTTAGACAGGGACGTTTTGTCAGTGGCTGCGATCACGGTTTCGTATATGAACAGGACCAAGCTACCTAACCCGATCAATGATATGTAAGTACATTCTACTCTATAAAATGATTCACCCACATGCTAACGATGCAGACCCATGACACCCCGCTCACACATTGTAAAATAATCAACAAAAGATTACCAACCCATCTTAAAATGTTCTATCAATATAAAACATTTTCAGACAAGAGGGCCATGATGGCTCTAATTCGCTCACCTGACTCCATGAACACCAGAGGAGAATGTGACATTGAGTTCATGTGTTTCAAAAAAATTGTGCTATTTTTAGACGGCGGTCATCTTGGATTAAGTGATGACTCTCATTTTACCAAATCTGAAAATGCTTCACCCAAGGATCGAAACTTCCTATGAAGTTTGGCCAGCATCGGCCATGTGGTTCCTGAGAAAAAGACGTTCAAAATCTCAAATAAATGGACCTTTTGGCGGCCATCATGTATGACATAATCATCCGATTCCGACAAATATTGCACCAGAGCAATCGCCTCATCGATACCTTCAATTTGATATATGACATGAGCATATTCGGTCAAAAATAAAATTTGATCCCACGGGCCACGCCCATTTTTGACCCCGGGGTCACCATTTTCACAACTTTAAAAGAGCATTGTACATCGATCATTCCTACCAAGTTTCGTCGAAATCCGGCCTGTGGTTCATGAGAAAAAGATTTTTTAAGAATTTGTGCTATTTTTAGACGGCGGCCATCTTGGATTAGCGATGACCTCCAATATAACAAATCTGAAAAGGCTTCACCCATGGACCATAACTGTGAAGTTTGGCTACCATGGGCCAAGCGGTTCATGTGAAGTAGAATTTTTAAATCTCTAATAAAAGAACGACCTTTTGACCTTTCGGCGGCCATCTTGGATGACAAAATCATCAGATTTCGACACAAAATTCACCAGAGTGATCGCCTCATTTATACCTTCGATTTGATATATAACATGACCATATTCGGTCACAAATAAAATTTGACCCCAATTTGACCCCACGGGCCACGCACATTTATGACCCCGGAGGTCACCATTTTAACAACTTTGAAAGAGCATTGTACATTGATCATTCCTACCAAGTTTCGTCGAAATCCGGCTGGCGGTTCATGAGAAGATTTTTTAACAATTTATGCTATTTTTAGACGGCGGCCATCTTGGATTAGCGATGACCTCCATTTTAACAAATCTGAAAAGGCTTCACCCATGGACCATAACTTTTAAGTTTGGCTACCATGGGCCAAGCGGTTCATGTGAAGAAGAATTTTGTAATCTCTAATAAAAGAACACCTTTTGATTTTCCTCTCGCGGCCATCTTGGATGACATAACCATCAAATTTCGACAAAGAATGCACCAGAGTGATCGCCTCTTTGATACCTTCAATTTGATATATGACTTGACCATATTCGGTCAAAAATAAAATTTGACCCCAATTTGACCCCACAGGCCACGCCCATTTTTGACCCCGGGGTCACCATTTTAACAAATTTGAAAGAGCATTGTACATTGATCATTCCTACCAAGTTTTGTCGAAATCCGGTTGGCGGTTCTTGAGAAGATTTTTGAAGAATTTGTGCTATTTTTATACAGCGGCCATCTTGGATTACGCAATGAAGTCATTTTAACATTTTTGTAATCCCCCTACCTAAGGACCATGATCATGAAGTTTGGTGACAATAAGCCCAATGGTTACCGAGGAGAAGTCGTTTGAAAATGTTCACGGACGACGACGGACGACGGACGACAGACACATTGCGGTAACAATAGCTCACATGAGCTTCGCCTCAGGTGAGCTAAAAATATATATGGGGGTAGGGGGGTGGGGGGATATTTTAGACCAACGTGAAACAGCAGCAAATCCCCCCACCCCCCCCCCCCCCCCCCCCCCCCCCCCTACCCAGGATATAGCCCAGTAAATAAGCAGGCTTTCATCGGTATAACTATATATATATATATACATGTATGAACAAGGCTTCTAACTTTGGTCGGACACAACCTTGTATCATAACAAATGACATGTTTAAAATTGTAATTTTCTATGCATTCTGAAATTCTATGTATTTCTGCAGGATATCGATAATTCTCAAGTGATCATACGAATATTCCACTACAATATTGACGTTAGAGCCGTAAATACATTATTTCATTTGTTATGATACGAGGCCGTGTCCGACCTATATAAAGTAGCTGCAATTCGATATTATTTGCATAAATATGTTCTATGTTATTTTAGCAAGATAACAATAATTATTCAATGAAAATGTGCACTTTCCGCCAAAATATTCACATTAGCGTTAATAAAATTGCAGAATGTGTTAGATACAAGGTCGTGTCCGACAAAAGTAAGAAGCCTTGTTCATATATATAGAGTTATACGGATGAAAGCCGAGTGCCTGTGTGGCAAAACCCATATTCCCCATAAACTACTTCTAAACAATGTACAAAACAATTCAAATGAAATACTACCGGCGGTGATGAAAATATCTCTGGACGTGTTCAGCACACCCGGGCACATTTGAATTGTTTATATTTTTTTTCAGGTGTATACAAACACGATTTGACCATCCAAGCCACCCTAAAAGCGTCTGTAGGTATTTACCCCTACCCCAACTGTTGAATGAAAATAATGATGATGACAAATAAGCATATGATGTTTCAAGCCAAAGCGACTTGTAGTAACGGGTGTAGCCTAAAACCTTAAAACAAATCTCGGACAGACAGATGAACAGACATCCATGTAGTCTGTTTTGGGTCTATACCATTTTATTCATTGAAACATATGCCTGTTTCTAACAAACAGTAGATGTGTGTATCAGGCTACATCAGTTTGTTAGCAGATATGGTGTTAGAATGGTCACATATGCCATAGGTCCCATTTCCCCAGTCATGTCACATATATACCAGTATATATGGCACTTTGTTATATTACACACTACATCATTATTCCTCATCATTATATGTCTGGAGGATGTAATTCTTCCTATAAGATGAATATGTGACCTAGTTTACATAGTAATCTAATGATTCATTCAACTATCATTTTGACACACAGAATTTATTTCCTTCAATGTCAAGTCGTGTAAATGTAACAGGAAAAGAAAAATATGCACCAGGCCCGAGACTCGAACCGACTGAGCTAACCTGGCACAGATACATATCTTCTTTCCTGAGTTACTAGATCCGTACCGTGACAAAGAAACTTTGCATCAACTGTATAGATTTATAAATATTATTCTTTGCATATCTGGGAGAGTTTAATCTACATCAGCATTGCAAGTCAAATACCCACATTCATTTTTTAGATTTGACTCGCTAAAATTTCTGAAATATTTTCCATTGATTTGATTTACTCCTTGATTTTTCAGAAACTCACTTTAAAAATGTAGATTAATAGGGGGATTCGTGACTGGGGGGGGGGGAGGTTAATGGGGAGTAAATAATTTCAAAATTTTGTTTGAGTATAAACATTATATTATATATATCTCTTAATTTCCAGCTTCTACAGGCTTACAGCATACAGGCAGTTTACCTTGTGGACTTACGGCCATCTGGGGAGGAGTGAGTGAGTGAGTGAATAGGGTTTAACGTCCGCTTTTCTGACATAGAGGTACAAGCCTCAGGGAGTCTACATGCAGACGGGTCAATGGGGTCGTGTCCCGTATCCACCTGTCCGAGGGGGGTAAACATCTGGGGAGGAAGAACAGACATGTTATCCCTGCGTGTGTTGTCCGGATGATCAGGAAGACTTTTCCAGAGTTGGGGGCAGACCAGGCGACATACAGCGGTTTTAAGGAAGCCGATTCAGATTAATTAACTTCTATTGCCAGGATTTCTTAAAGATAGATGCCCACTCAGTAGGCACAAAATGTTCTTTATAGGTTTACAGGAATTAAATAAGTGTATAATTATGTCACTATTCCACCAGTTCTAAAAATTACGAGTGCCTGCTATATACATATAATCAGTTAGTAATATTTCGCCCCAGCATGGAAATTCACTTCTTGTATAAAATGTATAATAATGCCAATTAATACGGGGGTTATGGTGAATGAATGTTTATTTTACCAGAAAATGTCTTATCTACAGAACATACAACACTATCTGTATTCACTTATTTAATTCCTATAAAAGAACAGTTTGTGCTTACTGTGTGGGCATGTACCTTTAATCTTTGTATAGTTGAGTAAATAACAACAACACCATGCTATAATTTTTTGTGCAGTTTATGTGGTTCTATATATGTTGAAGTTCTAAATTAGAAAGTGGATGTTCTCAAATTTGTAACCATGGTAAATGTGTAAAACTTGAATTTTCAAAAACATTTGATACTGATATAAGCCGTTCATGTACATGTCTGTGCCCATTTATCAAGACTGGTAACCATGGTAACCAGTCTTGATAAATGGGCACAGACATGTACATGAACGGCTTATATCAGTATCAAATGTTTTTTGAAAATTCAAGAGTTTTACACATTTGTAAACAATATCCAATTCTCAGAACTCAATTCAATTTCTGGCAAATAGTTCATATCACGTGAACATGTCCATTAAAGCTCTTGGTTCAGAATTTGTTTTCTTTGTTTTCAATTTTCCATGAACAATATACCAGATGTCAGATGCATACATGTATGCATTGCGTGTCAAGCATTTTATCATGATGGATAGCACATCAAAGACGATGACTTGCATGTTTTATGGATGTTTCATTGTTTGTTTATTGGTGCTTAACGGCCTATCAACAGCTAAGGTCATGTAAGGCCGGGCAAACGGGTTCGATCCCGTTTTAACCTGCTGAATTGGGTGGAAAATTCCAAAATCAGAACTGAATATTTACATCGAGAAACAATATATTCAGCCCTGAAATTAGAATAACCTTTTTATGGATGTACTAAAAGTTGTTTACAAAACATTTTTATTAACATTGACAGTAACCAAGTTAGGAGATTAAAGCAAACTGTACAATAATGGGCAAACAGTTTCAAATATGCTGTGCTGTTTCATAAAAAAAATCTGTCATTCTGTTAAAACGATATTAAAGAAAATCTAATGCAAACATATCTAAAACATAATATAATAGTGTTTTCATGATAGCCTGATCAGGTGGCAGCAACATGTTGGCTAATTTGGAATTACCCTGCCACAAACATATTCAGGTCCATTTTGTCAACCGCAGGCTCATGCTACCATTATATGTGACCCACTATAATTGAGACACGCAGTTTGATTTTGTAATAAACATGTGCAATATATCATGAACAAAATATTTTTTTCTGTAGAAAGTATAAGGATATAAGGATACATCACCACCATATAAAGATATTTTGTCACAATATAAGGCAGTTCCACCACAATATAAGACAGTGTCGTCACACTATATGGCAGTGCCACCACATTATAAGGCGGCTTCACCACCATATAATGATGTTCCACCACACTATAAGGACGTTCCACCACAGTATAATGATGTTTAGTGACAATATAAGGCAAATTAATTACAATATAAGACCGTTCTACCACATTATAAGGCAGTTTCACCATAATATAGGGATGTTCAGCCACACTATAAGGCAGTTATCACGCAGTATACGGCAGTTCCATTACAATATAAGAATGTTCCACCACTCTCAAAGGATGTTCCACCACGATATAATGATGCTCCATCACATATACATATGTTTCCTCACAAAATAAGGCAGTTCCACACAATATAAGGCAGTTTCGTCACACTATAATGCATTTCATCACATTATACGGCAGTTTTCATCACAACATAATGTGGTTCCACCACACTATAAGATGTTCCATCACAATATAAGGCAGTTGCATCACACTACATGTATAAGGATGTATCAGCACGACATAAGGATGTTCCACCAGATTATAAGCTGCTCCGCCACCTCCATATAATAATAAGGAAGTTACAAATGATATAGACCATTATGTCCATCTCCACAATCATATCGAGCGATATATTGCTGTATACATATATATAAATTATCAATGTGGCGGCCATTTTGAAATTGCATAATTAACAAATTGATCCAACTTCATCCATTATATGTATGGTTTCATCTTATGTCGGATAGCGAAGTGAAAACAAAACATGGTTTTATTATTTTATCTTAAAAAATTGTTTTTAGCTTTCAGGATTTTCTTCCTCAGTCAGGCATATTTGATGCACGATATTAACACCATTACTGAATATTGTAAAAAAAGGAGAAGAAATCTATGTACAAATGGATAACTATTATCGTATATTAACTCTGTTGACGATAATGATCACATGCCTCGAACTATATTAATATGTGTACATTATTCCCAATCGATGCAGTCAATTAATATTTAAGAAGCGTGCGTACAGACGGACGAACATTCGACAAATAGTATCTGCAGTCTGCATAGACAATACTAATAAATATGTAACTAGTTGTCTGTCCATAGCAACCGGTTTTAAGGATCTGACGTTGCATAATATTGAATACCGGTGAAATAACCATTGTAAAATTAGTGGGTGGGGAATGGTAAAAATGTGGTTATTTTTTTCACTTTTGTAATATTTTGCAGTAGACACAAAAAAATTGGGCGTATTTGCATTGGATATGTTTAATAGACACTCCTAGCTTACATTAACATTGATAATATGAAAAAATACCACGTTTGCATAAAGTTATTAACATGTATATTTTACCATTGAAATTGGGTGGGTGGGGTAATCAAACACGTAAAATTTGACTTCTGGATTATCAGATTTTGTTTAAGTGTACCTTATTAGATTCCATATTGTCCAACATCTCTGAAAAAGTGCAAAAATACTACTTTATGTAATTAAAATGATATAATTTGGTCAATTTTTAGTTAAAAATGTGATTTATGAAGATGGGAAAAAGTCCGAGGGTGACCTACTTCAAAATGGCGCCATATGTTCATCCAGCGGGTTACAGAGCGCAGACATATGGCATAACACTCGCAATTGAATGTAGTTTTAGGAAAAATATGTCTGCAAAAATCCCACAGGGGGGGGGGAGGGTTTCGGTATCTGGCTCACGGGCTATTAACTCTATGTTTCCAAAAGCATGCATATCTATTAGAGGGGTAGAGGCATCAACATGCTGAGCCATCTCGTCGAGATGGTTTAAGCGAGCGTTAACAAGGTATACTTGCATTGGGAAATAAAAGACACATTGGGGGGTGGGGGGGAAGAGGGCTGGGAAGCTATTGTAGTAGATTGTAGAATTTGAAAATAGATGGTAGAATTTGAAGAAAAAAATCTTTATTTCATCTCAAAAGTATATGTTGTTACCACCCATTTGAACCTCTTTAACTGTGTACATAAATATCGTTTATGAACTTGGATGTGCATAAATTCTGTATATTTACTTAGGGCTATTCCAGTAAAATCTATACAGGGGGGGGGAGGGGGGGGGGGGGGGGGGGGGGGGGGGGGAGGGGGAGACGGCAGGTCCATTGATTATTTATCGTAGGTTATTGCCAACGAAAAATAATTTAACCTGTAGGAGGGTAAATTTGTTAATTAAAATTCATTGCATGTCATAGTATTGAAATAAAAAATATTTTATGCTTGTTGTTGTTTTCTTAAATATTGTACGCTTGTTGTTGTTTTCATAATCTGTATAATAAATTGTGGGTTATTGTCAGCCAGAAAAGAATTATACGCTGACAGCCCAGCAATTGTTGTTGTTGTTAGTTTAAAAGTTTCCCAAAATGTACAAAACAACTCCAAGAACGCACATAGTATGATAGTAGGATATTTTGCTTTTCATTCTACATCCACGCGGTGGCCTGTTGGTATCGACCATAACTTCAGAAGTTGGGGTTGCGAGTTCTATCCTGGGTCTCACCAATAACTTTTTTCTTTTTTTTTTCATTTCAAATTGCAAACAAAAAAGGATAAATAAATAGCAGTACAATTAGGTTGTACTGTTATTTATTTATACTTTTTGCAATTTAAAATGAAAATTACTTAATGTTATGCCAAACAAATAATAGCCATACAGCCACAATCCAAAACATGTCCCCAAGTTGTTGTTTCTACGTATGGATCCTCCGTCGACTCGTCGGAGCACCGCCTTGCAACGTACATTTGTACTGTGGACGCATTAATTGTCGTCGGTTAAATTTTGGATATTAATCTCCAAAATACATATTCGTCAGTGTGTAAATTCTTCAAGCAGGAGGTAAATTCGTCATGGTGTTGGAAATAGTTTTCCTTGTGAGCATGTAATGTGAAACTATCAGACAGGTAAGATTATGGAAAAATATGTGTATTTTCAAAACTAAATATATGAAACTTAATCATGCCTGGTAAGTGTTCCGTCCGAGAACCGTGACTCTAATTTCAAGAAATGTGACGGTGTCGGTAAGAATTTTTTATTATTTATGTAGCTTCATTCTATCTTCATGAATGAGGGGGTGTTTCATTGTAGAGATGACTACCACAGGGATTGAAAATTCCAATTGACGGCTAAAATTTGTTAATAATTATTTTCAAGGCATTCATTTTCTAAATTAATTTAATACTGGTAAAACCAGTGTCAGAGTAGTAAATGGTGGAATAGTCAGCCCCTGTTTTTGTTAATTGTACGTTGAGATTTTTTTTTTTTTTTTTTATTATAGGTTGCATTTTTTTAGATTTTTATTTTTATTTACTGTAGGTTGTGATTCTTTATTTTTTTTTGTTTTTTCATTGGTGGTTGGGTTTTTTTTTGTTTATTTAAAATAAAACACAGTAGGTAAGCTGAGAATTGTTTTTTTATATGTCGTGGTAGGTTTATCCCCCGGCAAAAAAAAAAAAAAAGAAAAAAAAACTTCTCCCCCCCCCCTCCCATATAGATTTTACTGGAATAGCCCTTAATACCAAACTGAATTATCATAAAAATCGGGTTACGTTAACATCGATTGGAAAAAGTTGCAAAAGGACGAAACTACGTAGGTACGAAATCGCCAAAATTGTCCGTGATATTTACAGACTTTTTCACGTTTTCTGACAATAGAGTTAGTCATATTTGTTTGAAATAAACAGTTACTAATGTAATAAACAATACTTGTTTTCGGCATAAAAGGATTTCATTAGAATATATCGAATTCGTATTAAATTCTTTCACACTTTTCGGCAAAAAAGAAAGTTGGAATCATGGGCGGAAGCATCCGCTGTGTAGGCCACAACTCGGTTCGTCAGGTGGCGCTTTCAGTTGGTATACCCACAATTGTAACTAACGATTGGATGCTATTTTTTTTTCGGAAATGGTATCCCACAAAGCGTCACAAGCTGACAAAAATGTGTGTAGACAACTACGAAATTTGTTCGCCACCGGGCGACACAGCTTATAATTTTTACTAGCCCGACCCAGAAACGACTCGCATCCAGTGCCCGTTAAAACACGTGTTTGCATGTGTTTGTTTGTCTGGTTGAGAGTATTCGGAGATGTTAACTCTACCTCGTTCATGATCAATCGCTGATAGATCTATTGCCGACGTCTTTCGCACCAGTAACCTGTCAAACTCAATCATGCCACTAAGGGCTGCCTTTACTTACCAGCGATTGGCTGTACTGTATAAATAACTTCGCCACGAGAATAACACGTGTTTTGAACTGACAATTATAGTAGCCAGAAGCAACGTTTGGCTAGGGGATTATTGAAACTATCGACCCGTGATTTTTATTGTCACAGCGGGTAGGCATGATTTTCGTGATTCGCATAATGATGTGATGAAAATTTTGTCAAACAATCGGGTGTCGTAAAACAAATGGTATTGTAAACAGTTTGACAGACCAGAAATTAGCGAGATTTAGGTCACTCGGTGGGAAATGAACCCAGGTAACAGTACGGTTTACAAACTTTAACCACGGAATTTGCTGTAAAACTTCCAGATGTGTTGGATGTCCGAGATTACTCACTACATATATTAGTCATCTAATTGTGGCGTGTTTATTACAAATATTGACTTCTGTCATATTAAAAATTATGTTTTGAATGATTTTGAATAATTTTACACAATTATTTTAACACAAGATGGCGACCGAGAATATGGTGTAAATATCGCGATACGTGAAAACCGTACCGCGATACGTATCGTCAGGATGACATATCGCAATATACCGGTATACCGGTATATCGTTGCACCACTAGTATAATATACTCTGAGAAGAACAGGGTCAGATATACTTTGTATAGATATTCAGTCACATGTATGAATGACCTTAGCTTTTGATAGGGCATTAAACACCAATCAATGATCAGATTGCATGGATGAGTATTGGGGCCAATCTGGTCAGAGTCTTCATTAGTCACACCATCCAATTTTTGCCGCAATAACAGAATGATGATCAATTGTTTACAGATTAAATGGTGAACAGTGTAGACCAAGATCAGACCGTGTGGATGAACAATCTGGTCTGTGTCTTCACTGGTCATATTTCTCCCGCATACACGGAATGATGAACGTCAATTTCTTTCAGATAATGGTGAATAGTGTAGACCATGACCGGACTGCATAGATGAGTCAAAATGTTCATATGTCACATTTCTAACACAAAAACAGACTGATCTAACACAAAAACAGACTGATGATCATCAATGTTAATGGGTTAAATGGCGAACAGTGTAGACCATGATCAGACTGTATTGATAACCAATCTGGTCTGGGTGTTCACTAGTCGCACTGTCCACTTGCCGACTCAGAAAAGTTGCTAGATATGGTATACAGAAACTATACCCATAGTGTATTGAAAATATAAAATTTATACCACTTGTTTTTTGTTTTTTTTTGTGTGTATATTTTTTTTTTGCATAACCAAATTTCGGCCAGCCTCGTTAATATGAAAAAATATACACACATGTGGGATAAATTGTGTAATTTCTACTTACTATGGGTACAGGTGTATTCTATAGGTATCATACATATGTGTGAGTTTTTCACACTGCCATTCAGATTATAAAACCCTGCAGCTGTACTTACTGCATGTGTACTACATACAAATGTGTCAGTCAGTGGAACATTTAAAAATCACCTGGTGAACAAATGTGCATCACCGAAATCTAGATGTGTGTGCATCAATAAGGTCGGCCTTCGATGCTCGGTCAATGCTAGCAATATTCCTTGGTAGATTTCTCTTGGTTATTTCTGTAATGTCATTATTAAGTTTCCCCGATACCACTCGTTCCACCATTTCATGTGCATACTCGTACGACTTTTCCTCATAAATTCGCTTTGCAACCCACTGCTTGCTCATTTTGGGAAATTCTGTCGCCTTTCGCCTTTCCGTCTCCCTTTCTTTATTGTTGCCTGTGGCCTCCCTACATTCATATTATTGTCCAACGCAGCGAATTCCGTCCGTGCCGTCATTCCCTCCATACTGAAATGGAGTCGCTTGGGCCAATACTTCAGCATGAGGGAGTGGTATGATTCCAGCTTTCCCGTGTGGCAGAATCTAGTTAACTGTCGTACATCTTTCAACGTTGCCTCGTCCAAGACGACATTCTTTAGGGCTTCATGTGCCGTACTGCCCTCCGTCATCCATTTTGTCTTTTTCTCGTCGAAGTCTGTCATCTGCTCGTGGCCGCATCTGTCGATATGGTTCCCCGGGAACACGTGTCTATTCACTGTGTGGTGGATGATGGAAGTCCACTTCTCCGTCAGAACATCTGGATCTCCACCACATGTGCCAGCTGAAAACCACAGATGGTTTATGATTGACTTCCGCCACTGGCCCAGCACCTTGCAGTCCTTCTGTTTCGCTTTCTTTGATATTTTTTTGCCAAGCGACTTTGCCATGTGCCACACGTCCAACTGGTGGTCGACAGTCGGCTTCTCTGTTCTCAGATACTTGCGGATCTGGGTATGTCGGTCAGTGACCAGAACGCCGACATCGACTTCGGAATCCTCCAGTTTCTTCATCACACGCTGTAGGCCAAGCTTCTCCATAGCCACAGAATTCCCAGCCTCTGTCACCTGGACGATATTAAAATCTAATATCAGACCAGTGTCCATGGTCATGGCTGTGTAAGTGCCATATTTTGCAGAGAACCCGGGCGAATCGCATCGTCCATCGCCTGCCAGAGATACGGGAACATCTTTGTGTTTCGCCAATATAGTTGTTTGGTGATTCTCCCAAGTTTCATGGATGATTGGGAAAAGGTATTCTGCTTGAAGGTTGTTGAATGTTGTTTTCTGGATAAACTTGAGGTTCAATAGAGGCGAATGTCCTGATGCTGCTAAATGTACACCCACCAAAAAGGACAGCTGCAGCAATTTGTAGATTCCCCATTGGCATTCGGTTGATTTCTGGTTGGAATTTCCACACGATATCATGTCCATTTATACACTGGAACTCTGTTATCAGCTCTGAGCCCTTTGTCATGAAGTGTGTTGGCATAGCTGGAGACTGGCACGTTCGGCAAACTATGGAACTAAATAACTCTTGAAGCTGGCACCCATACACAATGTATTTTCTGTCAGAAATTTCGTCCAAACTGTCGGATGACTCTGACGAGTGCGAATCGCTATCTGGTGTGAATGTGGGATCCATTGTTTCGTTGTCCTCCATAGTGCCTACTGATGAAAACGATGTGTCTATTTCTTCTTCCAGAATGTCATCTATTATGCATTTCTTAATTGGCGATTCAATTCTTCTATGTGAAGTTAAACAGGTCCTGTAACTTGGATGGTTTCTTATTACTTTTACACGCGGTGTTGACGTCATCTGTGTGTTCAGATCATTCAAGATGTCACAACTGTCACTGTTGCTGATGGAGGTGCTTGAGATTTCATCAGCGTGTGCCTTACAATAGGAATGTTCCAATAATCGACCCTTGCCAATATCGAACAAATCTTGTGGCGCTTGACACTCCTTCGTCTAAACTGTTGTTTGTGTTTGGGTTCCTGTCGATATGCTGGCAGGTCGGTGAATGTGATGGATCAACGGTTCTGTCTGCGTAGATGCTGTCACACACCTGGACCTCGAAACCCTCATTCTCTTAGTTGGAGACGGCTGTAATTATATAAATTGTATTTGATTGATTTATTGGTGTTTGATGGCTTATCAACAGCTACGGTCCTTTAATGCCGGGCCAACGGGTTCAATCCCATATTTAACCTGCTGCATTGGGGAGATCCTAAAATCAGAACGGAATATTTACATTGATAGTGTGGACAGTTTGTTTGTTGGTGTTTAACAGCCTATCAACAGCTAAGGACATTTAAGGCCGGGCCAACGGGTTCGATCCCGCATTCAACCTGCTGCATTGAGGGAAAATCCAAAAATTAGAACAGAATAATTACATTGAAAACAAAATATATTCAGCCCTGAAATTTGGACAACCTGGCATGGTGCCAGGTCCATACCACACCAAAGCCACTCCCCCTAATAGTAATAGGATTGTGAATAATCACAAGTCTCATAAGGGATATAACCAGATTTAACTCTCACATACAAGACAGCAAAAGACGTACATGAGGGCCAAACCAGGTCTCCGGTCGGGATTACGGTAAAGATGAATCCTGATCGTTAAATTACCCATCGCATGCTCCCACATGCCACCCATGATAGTGTGGACATGATGTGCATGCCTGTACAATTGTGTACAATGACCTACAATGCATGTACTTACACCATTATTTTACTTTTCTGCTGCATTGTAGGTGGGTTCTGGGGTTGCGATACGACTCTGCGAATATACTTCTTCCACATCGGTACTCGAAGGCCATTGAATATTTACTGGAGAACTGTGCTGAAACTAGAAATGGACGCTAATCGACAAGCGCATGTGTATCCCCCTCCCCAGATACACAAGTAGTTTGAAAAAAGGGTGTTCGTGTTATGCTCCGGAGACAAAATCAGTGACGGAAAAAACAAAGGGAGATAACTAAAAAATTAGTGATGCAAGAGTTGTCATTCTTGCGTGACACACCTTTAGGGTTGTGGTCTATGCATGTGTGAAGTTTCATGAAAATATTCCAAAGGGTGTTCGAGTTATGCTCCAGAAACGAAATCAGTGCACGAAACAACAAAGGGAGATAACTAAGAAATTAACGACGCAAGAGTTTTCATTCTTACGTGCGACACACCTTTGGGTCGTCTTCTATGCATGTGTGAAGTTTAATAAACTAGAAAATGTGTTCATAGAACACGGATGTCCCACATATCGCTTTGATAATAAATGAGGCCAAATTCCAAGTCAAAATTTTCTTTTACCTGAGCGTTAAAGTTTTTGAAGCACCAAGTATGTGACCTTGACCCTGGGCTTGGCGGGGGCAGGACAAACGTGGATTTGGCACAAGGCGGTAGAGGACCATTAGAGCAATGCATATATGAAATATGAAGCTGATCAGCGAAAGAAAACAGAAATTATAAGATATTTACCTGAGCGTTAAAGTTTTTGAAGCACTAAGTATGTGATGTTAACCCTGGGCTTGGCGGGGGCGCGACGAACGTGGATTTGGCACAGGGAGGTAGAGGACCATTAGAGCAACGCATATATGAAATATGAAGTTGATCCGTGAATGGAAAGAAATATTATAAGATATTTACCTGAGCATTAAAGTTTTTGAAGCACCAAGTATGTGACCTTGACCCTGGGATTGGCAGGGGCAGGACGAACGTGGATTTGGCACAGGGCGGTAGAGGACCATTAGAGCAATGCGTATATGAAATATGAAGATGATCCATGAAAGAAAACAGAAATTATAAGATATTTACCCGAGCGTTAAAGTTTTTGAAGCACTAAGTATGTGACCTTGACCCTGGGCTTGGCGGAGGCAGGACGAACGTGGATTTGGCACAGGGCGGTAGAGGACCATTAGAGCAACGCGTATATGAAATATGAAGTTGATCCGTGAATGGAAATAAAAATTATAAGATATTTAACTGAGCGTTAAAGTTTTTGAAGCACCAAGTATGTGACCTTGACCCTGGGATTGGCGGGGCAGGACGAACGTGGATTTGGCACAGGGCGGTAGAGGACCATTAGAGCAATGCGTATATGAAATATGAAGATGATCCATGAAAGAAAACAGAAAGTATAAGATATTTACCTGAGCGTTAAAGTTTTTGAAGCACTAAGAATGTGACCTTGACCCTGGGCTTGGCGGGGGCAGAACGAACGTGGATTTGGCACAGGGCGGTAGAGGACCATTAGAGCAATGCGTATATGAAATATGAAGCTGATCCGTGAAAGAAAACAGAAATTATAAGATATTTACCCGAGCGTTAAAGTTTTTGAAGCACCAAGTATGTAATCTTGACCCTGGGCTTGGCATGGGCAGGACGACCGTGGATTTGGCACAGGGCGGTAGAGGACCATTAGAGCAATGTGTATATGAAATATGAAGCTGATCCGTGAAAGAAAACAGAAATTATAAGATATTAACACGAGCGTTAAAGTTTTTGAAAGCACCAAGTATGTGACCTTGACCCTGGGCTTGGCGGGGGCAGGACAAACGTGGCGGTAGTGAACCATCAGAGCAATGTGTATATGAAATATGAAGCAGATCGGTCGAAGGATGAAAAATTATGAGACATTTACCCGAGTGTTAAAGTTTTGTGACGGACGGACAGACGGACGGACGGGAGGACGGGACGCACGTTCCTACGAATGAATACTTGTTGGGTTTTTACTGTATAAAAATACCCAACAAGAGTACCCAACACTATCCTAACCCTACCCAATAAGGTCCCCGTACGCTTACAACAAGTACCCGTTTTGTGTGTGCGGACGGACGGACGGACAAGGGTAACACTAAATGCCCCCTCCACTATCGTGGTGGGGCATAAAAATATTCCAAAGGGTGTTCAAGTTATGCTCTGGATACAAAATCAGAGCACGAAACAACAAAGGGAGATAAGTAAACAAGAATTCCGCGGAATCAGATGCCTCGCCTTGTCCCGCCTTGACCTCGAGCCTGGGCCCGAAAGCAATTTTCACTGGCCCGAACATATTATACAATTATTGACTAGTGAGCCATAGAATATCAGATTATATTCTATGGCTCACTAGTCAATAATTGTTTTATTATATGATAATAGTCTGTATATAGCACTTACGACCTTAGGCTACTAGACAAAAATTGAAAAAGAATTTGAAAAAAAAAATGAAAACAAAAAAATGAAATTAAAAATAATAATGCTTGCTACTGGAGCCCAGAATATTTTGTTTAATAGTCCTATATTTATCTACATATATCTGCACAGGTCCACATAATGCCACAATATTTTCAACACAGTTTACGGAAATGTAATAATGTACCTGTATAAATTACCTGTAATAAAATTAAATTTCAAAAAAATAAAAGAATAATGCTCCCTACTGGAGCCCAGAATGTTTTTTAATAGTCCTATATTTATCTACATATCATATATACACAGGTCCACATATTGCCACTATATATTCAACACAGTTTACGGAAATGTAATATAATCATTTACCTGTATAAATTACCTGTAAGTGGTCAGTGGTCAGTTGCACATGCTAGCACATGCACAGGTGAATAGTCTGTATATAGCACTTACGACCTTATGCTACTAGACAAAAATTGAAAAATAATTTGAAAAAAAAAAATGAACAAAAAAATGAACAAAAAAAAAATGGAAAAAAAAAGTTTAAAAATAATAATGCTTGCTACTGGAGCACAGAATTTTTTTTTAATAGTCCTATATTTATCTACATATATCTGCACAGGTCCACATAATGCCACAATATTTTCAATGTAATATCCAATGTACCGGTAGTAATTTACCTGTATAAATTACCTGTGGTAAACAGTGGTCAAGCACTGGACATTTGCACATGCTAGCCCATGCTAGCACATGGTTCTCCCAGTCTCTATTGTTCGCTCTACAGGTAAGGTGTACAGAGCACATGAGAAAAGGTGTACAGAGCAGACGAGAAAACAGGTCTTCATGCATTATTGTCCAGTTTGTAGAGTGCGCAAAACAAAAAAGAGAGATATCACTAAAAAATTAGCTATGCAAGAGTTGTCATTCTTGTGCGCGACACACCTTCGGGTCGTGGTCTATGCATGTGTGAAGTTTCATGAAAATATTCCAAAGGGTGGTGGAGTTATGCTCCGGACACGAAATCAGTGCGAGAAACAAAAAAGGGAGATAACTCAAAAATTAGCTATGCAAGAGTTGTCATTCTTGTGCGCGACACACCTTCGGGTCGTGGTCTATGCAAGTGTGAAGTTTCATGAAAATATTCCAAAGGGTGTTCGAGTTATGCTCCGGACAAGAAGTGTCTGCGGCGGACGCGGACGCGGCGCGCTGTCAAATCCATAGTATCCCCCGACGGAGTCCGGGGATACAATAAGATTTAAAACGTATGAAACTGTGTGTATCTCTTTTTCTATATAGGTTGGCACTAATTCGTAGTTAACGAGTATGATCTTGTATATGTAGTAGAATCGCATTTCCAAAGCATTAGTAGTTTTACCATTAGTAGAAATCATTTCTACATAATCTGCCCCGGCCTTAAATGACCGTAGCTGTTGATAGGCTGTTAAACACCAACAACAAACAAACATAATCTGCAACTAAACTTATTTGGTTGTGACGAGTTGTATAATTTGACTGAAAACAAACACATGTTTAGCATGCAAGTCTATACAAAGCAGAATTTGTATTTAAAATTTATGGAACATGGCTGTAGCTTGATCAAATGCTGGCCATCTCTCGATCAAATATTATATACCGGTAGCAAGAAATATTCAGTAATATTTAGCAAGAAATATTCAGTAATATTTAGCAACTGACAAAACAACAATATCAGAAAACATTGAAGTGTCAAGGGGAAAAAGAAGTGGACCAGCCCCATGTCCGAACTGACATGTTACACACGTGTGCAATCATGATGGTACCAAGACACTTCAATATGGGGGAGATAATGCCCTTGCCTATCAGTGAGGGGATAAATAAGTACTTTGGTACTGAGACACGGGGTTTGCTGAATATGACGCGGGAGGGTGGATTTTTTAAATATATTTTTTGTTTGAGATGTTTGATTATTATTTTGTTAAGTCACCCAGATGCATATGTGTTCTATAAAGATGTTCAAACCATGCTCTTTTCAAACTGTCGTATACTAGTAGGTGTGGATATGAGTTGATTACGTATAACAATTTCAATGTTCGCTGCTGATTGCACATGTGATCAGTGAAAATGTTTATTCAATAATGATACAATAATTGCTTTGTTTTATTTACATTTCATTTGCTTTATATTTATTAAATGAAGGATATACCACTCAAATGAACTATCTCAGTGAGACAGTTAGGATGAATGGTGACACCATGTGCATTCAAGGAACAAGAAGAAAACATGTGAAATTGTTGTAATAGTACAATGTGTGTACTACTACTACTGTATTAATGTGTGTACTACTACTACTACTGTATTAATGTGTGTACTACTACTACTGTATCAATGTGTGTATACTATACTACTGTATTAATGTGTGACTACTCTACTGTATCAATGTGTGTACACTACTACTGTATTAAATGTGTGTTACTACTACTGTATCAATGTGTTTACTATATACTATTAAGTCTATAACTGTATTTAATGTGTGTTACTCTATGTACAATGGTTGTACTACTACCACTGATTAATGTGTACAACTATACTGTATTAATGTGTGTACTACTACTACTGTCAATGTGTACTCTACTATATAATGTGTGTATCTACACTGTATCAATGTGTGTACTACTACTACTGTATAATGTTGGTACACACTACTGTATCAATGTGTGTACACTACTACTGTCAATGTGTGTACTATACTACTGTTTAATGTGTGTACACTATACTGTATCATGTGTGGACTACTAAATAATCGTATTAATGTGTACTACTACTCTGTATCAATGTGTGTATACTATACTGACAATGTGTGTACTACTACTACTGTACTATGTGTGTACTACTCTACTGTAAATGTGTACTACACTACTGTATAATGTATCTACTACTTACTACACTGTATCAATGTGTGTACTACTATACTATAATGTGTGTACTAATACTACTACTCTATCAAGTGTGTACATACTAGTATCAAGTGTGTACTAACTATGTATCAAGTGTGTACTACTAACACTCTATATTAAGTGTATACACTACGTATAAGTGTGTACTATATACTGTATCAATGTGTGTACTACTACTCTGAATAATGTGTGTACACTACACAGTATTAATGTGTGACTATACTACTGATTAATGTGTGTACTACTACTACTGTATCAATGTGTACTACTACTACTGTATCAATGTGTGTGTACTATACTACAGTATCAATGTGGTACTACTACTACTGTTAAGTGTGTACTACTACTACTGTATTAATGTGGTACTATACTACAGACATGTGTGTACTCTACTACTGTATAATGTGTGAACTACTACTACTGTATCGACTAGTAATGTACAATACACTACTGTATAATGTGTGTACTACTATACTGTATTAATTGTGTACTACTACTACTGTATCACTGTGAAGTTGGTATACACTACTGTATTAATGTGTGTATCACTACTATCAATGTGTGTACTACTATACTGTATCAAAATGTGTGTACACTACACGTATTAAATGTGTGTACTCTCTACTGTAATGTGTGACACTACTACTGTATTAAGTGTGTAATACTATATGTATCAAATGTGTGTACTACTACTCTGTATAATGTTGTCTACTACTACTGTATCAAGTGTGTACACTACTCTGTATAAGTGTGTACTACTACTACTGTATCAAATGTGTACACACTACTGTATTAAATGTGTACTACTACTCTATATACAATGTGTACTACTATACTGATCAATGTGTGTACTACTACTACAAAGATGATGTGTGTACTACACACTGTATAATGTGTGTACTACAGCTTTACGACTGTATCAATGTGTGTACTAAACTAAAAATGTATCAATGTGTGTACTACTATACTGTATCAATGTGTGTACTATACTATGTATAATGTGTGTACTATACTACTGTATCAATGTGTGTAACTACTACTGTATAAGTGTGTACTCTATACTGTATTGTGTACTAGTACAATGTGTGTACTACTATACTGTAAATTTGTGACTATACTACGATCAAGTGTGTACTATACTACGTACTCAATGTGTGACTACTACTACTGTATAATGTGTGAATACTACTCTTTGTATCAATGTGTGTACTACTACTGTATCAATGTGTGTACTACTACTACAAGTATCAATGTGTGTACTACTACTACTGTATCAAGTGTGTATACTAACTACGTATCAATGTGTGTACTACTACTCGTATCAATGTGTGTACTACTACTACTGTATAATGTGTACGACTACTATTGTATAATGTGTGTACTACTACTACTGTATCATGTGTGTGTACTACTCACGTATTAATGTGTACTATACTACTGTACAATGTGTACTATATACTGTAATCAATGTGTATATATACTGTATAATGTGTGTATATACTACTGTATAAATGTGTGTATATAACTACTGTACAATGTGTACTACTACTACGTATAAATGTGTGTCTACTACTACTGTATAATGTGTGTACTCACTCTGTATAATGTGTATATACACTGTATAATGTGTGTACTACTACTCACTACTGTATAATGTGTGTACTACTACTACTGTATAAAGTGTGTACTACATACTGTATCAATGTGTGTATAACTACTACTGTATAATGTGTTTCTACTCTACTGATCAATGTGTGTACTACACACGTAAATAATGTGTGACTATACTACTGTATCATGTGTGTGTACTACACACTGTATTAATGTTGTATACTACACTGTATAATGTGTGTATACTACACTGTATAATGTGTACTACTACTACACTGTATAATGTGTACTACACAACTGTATGTGTACTCTACACTGTATCAATGTGAACTACTCACTGTCAATGGTGTGTACTACTACTACTCAGATTTTTAATGTGTGTACTACTACTACTGTATAATGTGTATACTACAACTATCAATGTGTGACTACTACTACTGATAAGTGTGTATACTACACTGTTTAATGTGTGTACTACTACTACTGTATTCAATGTGTGTACTACTATACGTATCATGTGTGTACTACACTACTGTATAATGTGTGTACTACACTACTGTATTAATGTGTGTATATACTAACTGTATCAATGTCCTACTACTACGTATAATGTGTGTACTATACTACTGTATCAATGTGTGTACTACTACTACTGTATCAAAAATGTGTGTACTACTATACTGATTAATGGTTGTATACACTACGTATAAGTACTACTACTATGTAAAATGTGTGTACTAAGTACAATGTGTACACTACTACTGTATCAAATTGAGTGTGTATACTACTATGTTAGTCAATGTGTTGACTATACTACTGTAAATGTTGTACTATACACTGTTAATCATATGTGTTGTACTACTACTACTGAAAATGTGTGTACTACTACTACTGTACAATGTGTGTACTACTATACTGTATTAATGTGTGTACACTACACTGTATCAATGTTGTACTCTACACTGTATTAATGTGTGTACTACTACCCACTGATAATGTGTGTACTACATACTGTATCAATGTGTGTACATACTACTGTATCAATGTGTGTACTAACTACTACTGTATAATGTGTGTACACTACTACTGTATACTGTGTATACACTACTGTATCAATGTGTACTACTACATACTAGCATGTGTGTACTACTATACTGTATAATGTGTGTACTACTACACTGTAATGTGTGTACTACTCTACTGTTAAGTGTGTACTACTACTACGTATAATGTGTGTAACTACTACTACTGTATATTCAATGTGTGTACTACTACTACTGTATTAATGTGTGTACTACTACACTGTATCAATGTGTTACTACTACTACTAATGCATATGCCACAATGTGTGTACATCAAGTGTACTACACTTACTGTATCTGTGTGTACTACTACTACTGTATTAATGTGTGTACTACTAACTGTCAAGTGTGTACTATACTACTGTATCAATGTGTGTACTACTACTACTGTATCAATGTGTGTACTACTACTACTGTATTAATGTGTGTACTACTACTACTGTATAATGTGTGTACTACTACTACTGTCAATGTGTGTATACACTATGTATAATGTGTGTACTACTACTACTGTATCAATGAGTGTACTAACTACCAACTGCTATACTACTGTATCAATGTGTGTACTACTACTACTACTGTATCAATGTGTGTACTACTACTACTGTATCAATGTGTGTACTACTACTACTGTATTAATGTGTGTACTACTACACTGTTAAAATGTTGTGTCCTAGTCAATGTGTGTACTACTACCACTGTAACAATGTTGTGTACTACACTACTGTACTTAATTGTGTGTACTCCACTACGACTGTATCAAGTGTGTACTACTACTACTGTATCAATGTGTGTACTACTACTACTGTATCAATGTGTGTACTACTACTACTGTATCAATGTGTGTACTACTACTACTGTATTAATGTGTGTACTACTACTACTGTATCAATGTGTGTACTACTACTACTGTATCAATGTGTGTTACAACTACTACTGTATTAATGTGTGTACACTACTACTGTAATCAATGTGTGAAACTACACTACAGTACAATGTGTGGTACTAATACACTGTACTCAATGTGTACTACTACTACTGTATTAAATGTGTGTACTACACTACGTATTAAATGTTTACTACGGTACGACTGTATCAATGTGTGTACTACTACTACTGTATCAATGTGTGTACTACTACTACTGTAATGGTGTACTAGTATTAAATGTGTACTACTACTACTGTACAATGTGTGTACTACTACTACTGTATCAAGTGTGTGTACACTACACTGTATCAATGTGTGTCCTACTGACTACTACGTATCAATGTGTGTACTACTACTACTGTATCAAGTGTGTACTACTACTACTGTATCACTGTGTACTACTACTACTGTATCAATGTGTGTACTACTACTACTGTATTAATGTGTGTACTACTACTACTGTATCACTGTGTGTACTACTACTACTGTATCAATGTGTGTACTACTACTACTGTATCAATGTGTGTACTACTACTACTGTAATCAATGTGCATCGTACTACAACTACAGTATCAATTGTGTGTAACTACTACTACTGTATCAATGTGTGTACTACTACTACTGTATCAATGTGTGTACTACTACTACTGTATCAATGTGTGTACTACTACTACTGTATCAATGTGTGTACTAGTACAACTGTATCAATGTGTGTACTACTACTCATCAATGTTGTACTGTATCAAATGTGTGTACTACTACTACTGTATCAATGTGTGTACTACTTACTACTGTATCAATGTGTGTACTACTCCACGTACAAGGTGTGTACTACCTACCAGACTGAATCCTATCTGTATCTACAACTTACTACTGTATCCAAGTGTGTACTACTACCTACTGTATCAATGTGTACTAATACCACTGTATCAATGTGGTAACTACTACACTAAGTATACGAATGTGTGTACTACTAACTACTGATCAAATGTGTGTACTACTTACACTGTATCAATGTGTGTACAACTACTACGACACTGTATCAAATGTGTGTACTACTACTAACTGTATTAATGTGTGTACTACTACCACTGTACTACAAGTGTGTACTACTACCCACTGTATTAATGTGTGTACTACTACCACTGTATCCAATGTGTTGTACTCTACTACTGTTTAAATGTGTGTACTACTAAACCACTGTACAATGTGTGTACTACTACACATGTATCAATGTTTGTACTACAACCACTGTATCAATGTGTGTACTACTACTACTGTATCAATGTGTGTACTACTACTACTGATCAATGTGTTACTAACTACTACTGTATCAAAGTGTGTACTACTACTACTGTAGTCATGTGTGTACTACTACTACTGAATCAATGTGTGTACTACTTTACTACGTGTATCAATGTTGTGTACTACTACTACTGTATCATGTGTGTACTACTACTTGCTAACTAGATCAATTGTGTGTACTACTACTACTGTATCAATTTGTGTTACAACTACTACTGGTATCAATGTGTGAACCACTACTACTGTAATCAATGTGTACACTACTAACTGTATCAAATGCTACTACTACTGTATCAATGTGTACTACTACTACTGTAAGATGTGTGTGTACTACTACTACTGTAATCAATGTGTACTAACTACTACTGTATCAATGTGTGTAACTACGATACAGTATCAAATGTGTGTACTACTACTACTGTATCAAAATGTGTGTACTACTACTACACTGTGATCAATGTGTGTACTACTACTACTGTATTAATGTGTGTACTACTACTAAGTACTGTATCACAATGTGTGTACTAACAACTACTGTATTAAATGTGTGTTTACTACTACACTGTATCAATGTGTGTACTACTACTACTGTATTTAATGGTGTGTACTACTACTACTGTAATTAATGTGTGTACTACTACTACTGTATCAATGTGTGTACTACACTACTTGTATTAATGTGTTTACTACTACTACTGTAATTAAGTGTGTACTAACTAACCACTGAATCAATGGTGGTATCTACTACCACTGTATTAATGTGTGTACAACTACTACTGTATCAATGTGTGTACTACTACTACGTGTATATCAAATGTGTGTACTACTACTACTGTATCAATGTGTGTACTACTACTACTGTTAAATCAATGTGTTACTACTACTACTGTTATTAATGTGTGTACTACTTTTTTACTTTAAAAAACTTTGGGGGTTTTATTAATTTTTTGTTGGTATACAACTAACAAAGAAAATGTGTGTAAAATAATAACAATGTGGAACTACTACTACTGTATCAATGTGTGTACTACTACTACTGTATAATTTGTGTGTACACTACTACTGTATCAATGTATCAATTATGTGTACTACTACGACTGTATCCAATGTGTGTACACTACTACACTGTATCAATGTGTACTACTACTACTGTATTAATGTGTGTACTACTACTACTACTAGCAATGTGTGTTACACTACTAACTGTATTAATGGTGTACTACTACTACTGTATCAATGTGTGTACTACTACTACTGTAATCAATGTGTGTTACTACTACTAACACTGTATCAATGTGTGTACTACTACTACTGTATAATGTGTGTACTACTACTACTAACTAGTTAAATAAAGTGTACTACTACTACTGTATCAATGTGTGTACTACTACTACTGTATTAATGTGTGTACTACTACTACTGTATTCAATGTGTGTACTACTACTACTGTATCAATGTGTGTACTACTACTACTGTATCAATGTGTGTACTACTACTACTGTATCAATGTGTGTACTACTACTACTACTGTATTAATGTGTGTACTACTACTACTGTATCAATGTGTGTACTACTACTACTAGTATCAATGTGTGTACTACTACAACAGTATCAAAGTGTGTACTACTACTACTGTATCAATGTGTGTACTACTACTACTGTATCAATGTGTGTACTACTACTACTGTATTAATGTGTGTACTACTACTACTGTATTAATGTGTGTACTACTACTACTGTATCAATGTGTGTACTACTACTACTGTATCAATGTGTGTACTACTACTACTGTATTAATGTGTGTACTACTACTACTGTATTAACGTGTTCTACTACTACTGTATCAATGCTGTGTACTACTACTACTGTATCAATGTTTGTACTACGTACTACTACTATAACTGTGTGTACTACTACTACTGTAATCAATGTGTGTACTTACTACTACTGTATCAATGTGTGTACTACTACTACTGTATCAATGTGTGTACTACTACTACTGTATCAATGTGTGTACTACTACTACTGTATCAATGTGTGTACTACTACTACTGATCAATGTGTGTACTACTACTACTAGGGTATCAATGTGTGTACTACTACTACTGTAAAATGTGTGTACTAGTACAATGTGTGTACTACTACTACTGTATCAATGTGTGTACTACTACTACTGTATCAATGTGTGTACTACTACTACTGTATCAATGTGTGTACTACTACCTAAAAATTACTGTATCAATGTGTGTACTACTACCCACTGTATCAATTGGTGTACTACTACCACGTATCAATGTGTGTACTACTACCACTGTAGCAATGTACTACTACCACTGTACAATGTGTGTACTACTACTACTGTATCAATGTGTGTACTACTACTACTGTATCAATGTGTGTACTACTACTACTGTATCAATGTGTGTACTACTACTACTGTATCAATGTGTGTACTACTACCACAGTATCAATGTGTGTACTACTACCACTATCAAGTGTGTACAACTACCACTGTATCAATGTGTGTACTACTACCACTGTATCAATGTGTGTACTACTACCACTGTATCAATGTGTGTACTACTACCACTGTATCAATGTGTGTACTACTACCACTGTATTAATGTGTGTACTACTACCACTGTATCAATGTGTGTACTACTACTACTGTATCAATGTGTGTACTACTACCACTGTATCAATGTGTGTACTACTACCACTGTATAATGTGTGTACTACTACCACTGTATCAATGTGTGTACTACTACTACTGTATCAATGTGTGTACTACTACCACTGTATCAATGTGTGTACTACTACTACTGTATCAATGTGTGTACTACTACTACTGTATAATGTGTGTACTACTACCCACTGTATTCAATGTGTGTACTACTACTAACTGTATCAATGTGTGTACTACTACACGTATGTACTACATGTGTGTCTACTACTACTGTATCAATGTGTGTACTACTACTACGTATCAATGTGACTATACTACTGTATCAATGTGTGTACTACTACTACTGATAATAATGTGTATACTACACAGTATCTGTGTACTACTACTACTGTATCAATGTGTGTACTACTACTACTGTAATCAATGTGTGTACTACTACTACTGTATCAATGTTTGTACTACTATAACGTATCAATTGTGACTACTACAACTGTTTAATTGTGTACACTCTACTGTATCAATGTGTGTACTACTACTACTGTATCAATGTTGTACTACTACTACTGTATCAAATGTTGTCTACTACTACTAACACATTTAATCTGTTACTACTACTACTGTAATCAATGTGTGTACTAACACCTACTGTATTAATGTGTGAAACTACTACCACTGTATTAATGTGTGTTCTACTACACTGTATTAATGTGTGTACTACTACTACTGTATCAATGTGTTACTACTACCACTGATCGATGTGTATACTACACTGTAATTAATGTGTACTACTACTACTGTATCAAGTGTGTACTACTACACTGATCAATGAGTGTACTACTACCACTGTATCAATGTGTCCTACACTACTGTAATAATGTGTACTACTACAACTGATAATGTGTACTACTACTATCAATGTAAAATGTACTCTACTGTATCAATGTGTGTACTACTACTACTGTATTAATGTGTGTACTACTACTACTGTATTAATGTGTGTACTACTACTACTGTATCAAGTGTGTATACTACACTATCAATGTGTGTACTAACTACTACTGATCAATGTGTGTACTACTAACTACTGTATCAATGTGTGTACTACTACTACTGTATCAATGTGTGTACTACTACGTACAAGTGTGTACTACTACTACGTATCAATGTGTGACTAACTACTACGTGTATCAATGTGTGTACTACTACACTGTATCAATGTGTGTGTACTACTACTGTATCAATGTGTGTACTGACTAACGTCAATGTGTACTACTACTCTACTGTATCAATGTGTGTATCACTACTGTATTAATGTGTGTAAATACTACTACTGTATCAAGTGTGTACTACTACAACTGTATCAATGTGTACTACTACTACTGTATCAATGTGTGTACTACTACTATGACTGTATCAATGTGTGTACTACATACTTATCAATGTGTGTACACTACTACGATTAATGTGTGTACTATACTACTGTATAATGTGTGTCTACTACACTGTATCAATGTGTGTACTACTACTACTGTATCAATGTGTGTATACTACTACTGTACAATGTGTGTACACAGTTATATCAATGTGTGTACTACTACTACTGTACTCATGTGTTGTACACTCTACTGTATTATGTGTGTACTACTACTACTGTATCAATGTGTGTACTACTACTACTGTATCAATGTGTGTACTACTACTACTGTATTAATGTGTGTACTACTACTACTGTATTAATGTGTGTGTACTACTACTACTGTATCAATGTGTGTAACTACTACCACTGTATAATGTGTGTACTACTACTACTGTATCAATGTGTGTACTACTACCACTGTATCAATGTGTGTACTACTACTACTGTATCAATGTGTGTACTACTACTACTGTATCAATGTGTGTACTACTCTGTATCAATGACTGTACTACTACTACGATATGTGTGTACTACTAACTACTGTACAATGTGTACTACTACTACTGTATCAATGTGTGACTATATACTGTACAATGTGTACTACCTACTGTATCAATGTGTACTTACTACTGTATCAATGTGTGTAAATACTATACTGTATAATTGTGTACTACTACTACTGTATCAATTGTGTAAACTACTACTACGTATTAAGTGTGTCTACTACCACTTGTATTAATGTGTGTACTATCTCTGATTAAATGTGTACTACTCTAGAATTAATGTGTGTACACACCACTGTATTAAAGTGTGTCTACTACCACTGTATTAATGTGTGCTACTATACTGTATAATGAGTTCTACTACTGTACATGTGTGTATACTACCACTGTATCAATGTGTACACAACCACTGTATCAATGTGTGTACTACTACTGTATCAATGTGTGTACTACTACAGCTGTATCAATGTGTGTACTACTACTACTGTATCAATGTGTGTACTACTACTACTGTATCAATGTGTACTACTAGCTACTGTATTTAATGTGTACTACTACTACTGTATCAATGTGACTACTACTACTGTATCAATGTGTCTACTACTACGTTATCAATGTGTGTACTACTACTACTGTATCAATGTGTGTACTAATACTACTGTATTTAATGTGTGTACTACTACACTGTATCAATGTGTGTACTACTACTACGTCAATGTGTGTCACTACTACTGTAATCAATGTGCTGTACTATACTACTGTCAATGTGTGTACTACTACTACTGTATCAATGTGTGTACTACTACTACTGTATCAATGTGTGTACTACGTACTACTACTGTATCAATGTGTGTACTACTACTACTGTATCAATGTGTGACTATACTAGTAAATGTGTGTACTACTATACTGTATCAATGTGTGTACTACTATACTGTATCAATGTGTACTACACACTGTATCAAGTGTGTACTACTACTGTATTAATGTGTGTACTACTACTACAAAAATGTATCAATGTGTGTACACTACTACTGTATCAAATGTGTGTACTACTACTACTGTATTAATGTGTGTACTACTACTACTGTATCAATGTGTGTACTACTACTACTGTATCAATGTGTGTACTACTACTACTGTATTAATGTGTATATACTACTGTATTAATGTGTATATACTACTGTATCATATGTGTACTACTACTACGTATTAAAGTGTACTATACTAATGTAATGTACTACTACTACTGTATCAATGTGTGTACTACTACTACTGTATCAATGTGTGTATACTATACTGTATCATGTGTATCTACTACTGTTCAATGTGTGTATACTACTACTGTATCAATGTGAAAAGTACTACTACTACTGTATCAATGTGTGTACTACTACATGTATAATGTGTGTAACTCTACTACAATGTGTACACTACTCTTAATCAATGTGTGTACTACTACACTGTATCAATGTGTGTACTACTACTACTGTATCAATGTGTGTATCTATTACTGTAAATGTGTGTACTACTACTCACTGACACTATCAATGTGTGTACTATATACGTATCAATGTGTATATACTGTATCAATGTGTGTATAACTACTACAATGTGTATAAACTGTATCAATGTGTGTACTACTACTACTGTATTAATGTGTGTACACTACTATGTATCAATGTGTACTACTACTACTGTATCAATGTGTGACTACTACACTGATCAAGTGTGTACTACTACTACTGTATCAATGTGTGTACTACTACTACACTACTCAATGTGTGATACTACTACTGTATCAATGTGTGTACTAACACTGATAATGTGTGTACTACTACTGATCAAATGTGTGTATACTAATATTCTACTGTGTGGATATACTACTGTTCAATGTGTAATACTACTACTGTATAAAGTGTGTACTACTACTACTGTATCAATGTGTGTACTACTACATGTATCAAGTGTGTTACTATACTACTGTTAATGTGTTTACTACTACTACTACTGTATCAATGTGTACACACTACTGTATCAATGTGTGTACTATATACTGTACAATGGTATACTATACTATGTCAATGTGTACTACTACTACTGATAATTGTGTCTACACTGTGCTACAATGTGTGTACTACTACACTGACAATATCAATGTGTGTAATATACTACTGCAATGTGGTACTACTAACTATGTATCATGTGTGTACTACTACTACTGTATCCAATGTTGTACTACTACTACTGTATCAATGTGTGTACTACTACTACTGTATTAATGTGTGTACTACTACTACTGTATCAATGTGTGTACTACTACTACTGTATCAATGTGTGTACTACTATACTGTTTAAAATGATGTGTAGTACTACTACTACTGTATCAATGTGTGTACTACTACTACTGTATCAATGTGTGTACTACTACTACTGTATTAATGTGTGTACTACTACTACTGTATCAATGTGTGTACTACTACTACTGTATCAATGTGTGTACTACTACTACTGTATCAATGTGTGTACTACTACTACTGTATCAATGTGTGTACTACTATACTGTAATTTAATGTGTGTACTACTACACTGTATAATGTGTACTAACTACTACTGTATCAATGTGTGTACTACTACTACTGTATCAATGTGTGTACTACTACTACTGTATCAATGTGTGCACTACTACCACTGTATCAATGTGTGTACTACTACCACTGTATCAATGTGTGTACTACTACCACTGTATCAATGTGTGTACTACTACCACTGTATCAATGTGTGTACTACTACCACTGTATCAATGTGTGTACTACTACCACTGTATCAATGTGTTGTACTACTACTATCTATTAACTGTATAATTGTGTACTACTACTACTGTATCAATGTGTATACTACACTGTATCTACTACTACTGTATCAAGTGTACTATACCACTGTATCAAATGTGTACTACACCCACTGTATCAAGTGTGTATACTACCCACTACAATGTGTACTACTACCCTGTATCAATGTGTACTACTACTACTGTATTAATGTGTGACTACTACTACTGTATCATGTGTGTACTACTACTACTGTATCAATGTGTACTCTACCACTGTATCAATGTGTGTACTACTACTACTGTATCAATGTGTGTACTACTACTACTGTATCAATGTGTGTACTACTACTACTGTATCAATGTGTGTACTACTACTACTGTATCAATGTGTGTACTACTACTACTGTATCAATGTGTGTACTACTACTACTGTATCAATGTGTGTACTACTACTACTGTATCAATGCTACTACTACTGTATCAATGTGTGTACTACTACTACTGTATCAATGTGTGTACTACTACTACTGTATCAATGTGTGTACTACTACTACTGTATCATGTGTGTACTACTACTACTGTATCAATGTGTGTACTACTACTACTGTATCAATGTGTGTACTACTACTACTGTATCAATGTGTGTACTACTACTACTGTATTAATGTGTGTACTACTACTACTGTATCAATGTGTGTACTACTAACTTTGTGTCTACTACTACTGTATCAAGTGGTACTACTCACTGTATCATGTGTGTACTACTACTACTGTATCAATGTGTGTACTACTACTACTGTATCAAATGTGTGTAACTACTACGTATTAATGTGTGTATACACTACTGTATTAATGTGTATCAATAAAGTACTACTACACTACTGTATCAATGTGTGTACACTACAACTGTATTAATGTGTGTATACTACTACTGTATCAATGTGTGACTACTACGATAAGTGTGTATACTACACTGTATCAATGTGTGAACTACTACCACTGTCAATTTGTGTACTATACTACTGTATACATGTGTGTACTACACTACTGTATCAATGTGATACTACTACTGTATCAATTGGTTACTACTACTGTATCAATGTGTGTACTACTACACTGTTTAATGTGTACTACTACACTGTATAATGTGTGTACTACTACACTGTATAAAGTGTGTACTACTACTGTACTAATGGGTGTACTACTAACTACTGTATTCAATGTTGTACTACTACTACTGTATTAATGTGTGTACTACTATCTGTATTAATGTGTGTACTACTACTAACTACTACTGTATCAATGTGTGTACTACTACTACTGTATACAATGTGTGTACTACTACTACTGTATCAATTTGTGACTATATACTGTACATGTGTGTACTACTATACTGTATCAAGTGTGTACTACTACTACTGTATCAATGTGTGTACTACTACTACTGTACAATGTGTGTACTACTGTATACTGTACAATGTGTGTACTATACAACTGTTATTAATGTTGTACTACTACTACTGTATCAATGTGTGTACTACTACTACTGTATCAAGTGTGTACTACTACTACTGTATCAATGTGTGTACTACAAATACGTAATGTGTGTACTACTACTACCTGTATCAATGTGTGTACACTACAACTGTATCATGTGTGTACTACTACCACTGTATTCAATGTGTGTACTACTACTACTACTGTATCAATGTGTGTACTACTACTTACTGTAAAATGTGTGTATCAATGTGTGTACTTACTACTACTGTATCAATGTGTGTAACACTACTACTGTATCAATGTGTGTACTACTACTACTGTATCAATGTGTGTACTACTACTACTATCAATGTGTGTACTACTACTACTGTATCAATGTGTACACTATACTGTATCAATGTGTGTACTACTCTACTGATCAATTGTGTACACACTACTGTATTAATGTGTGTACTACACTACTACTGTATCAATGTGTGTACTACTACTACTGTATCAATGTGTGTACTACTACTACTGTATCAATGTGTGTACTACTACACTGTATCAATGTGTGTACTACACCACTATCAATGTGTGTACTACTACCTAACTGTAATATGTGTTTACTACTACTACTGTATAATGTGTGTACGTATAATGTGTACTACCTACTGTATCAATGTGTGTACTACTACTATGTATAATGTGTGTACTACTACTACAAATGTAAATGTGTACTACTACTACTGTACAATGTGTACACTACCACTGATCAATGTGTGTACTACCCCATGTATCTGTGTACTATACCTACTGTATCAATGTGTACTACACTACGTACTATACTACAATGTGTGTACTACTACTACTGTATTAATGTGTGTACTTACAAATGTGTGTACTACACTACAATATTAATGTGTGTACTACTACCTACTGTATACAATGTGTGTACTACTACTACTGTATCAATGTGTGTACTATACTATGTACAAGTGTGTACTACTTACTGTATCAATGTGTGTACTACTACTACTGTATTTCAATGTGTGTACTACTACTGTATAATGTGTGTAATACTACACTGTATCAATGTGTGTACTACTACTATGAATTAATGTGTGTACTACTCTACTGTATAAGTGTACTACTACTACTGTATCAATGTGTGTACTACTACTACTGTATCAATGTGTGTACTACTACTACTGTATCAATGTGTGTACTACTACTACTGTATCAATGTGTGACTATACTCTGTATAATGTGTGTACTACTACTACTGTATCAATGTGTGTCTACTACACTGTATCAATGTACTACTACTGTACTCTGTATCAATGTGTACTACTACTACTGTAATCAATGTGTGTACCTACTACTGTATTAATGTGTGTACTACTACTACTGTATCAATGAGTGTACTACTACTACTGTATCAATGGTGTGTCTATACTATGTCAATGGTGTGTACTACTACTACTGTATCCAATGGTGTTGTACTATACTTACTGTATCAATGCTACTACTACTGTATTCAATGTGTTGTAACTACTACTACTTGTTATTAATGTGTGTACTATATCTACTGTAATCAAGTGTGTACTACTACTACAATGTATCAATGTGTGTACTACTAATACTGTATCAATTGTGTGTAATACTACCTAACCTGTATCAATGTGTTCTACTCATACTGTATCAATGTGTTGTTGTACTACTACTACTGTATTAATGTGTTACTATACTACTACTGTATCAATGTGTGGACTACTATACTGTATAATTTGGTGTTCTACTACCACTGTATCAATGTGTGTACTATACTACTGGTATTCATGTGTGTACATACTACGAATTAATGTGTGTTACTACTAACCACTGTATAATGTGTGTACTATCTACCACGTATTAATGTGATGAGTTACTACTACTACTGTTCTTAATGTGTTTGGTACTACTACATGTATCAATGTGTTGTACTACTCCACTGTATTCAATGTGTGTATACTACCACTGTATCAATGGTGTGTTAAATACTACCACTGTATCAACTGTGTGTTAATAACCTACTACTGTATCTAATGGTGTGTACTACTATACTGTATCAATGTGTTGTACTACTACTACTGTATCATTGGTGTGTACTATAATACGTATTAATGTGTACTACTACTACTTGTAATTAATGTGTGTACTACTTATTAACTGTAGATGTGTGTACTAGTAAAGTGTGTACTTCTACTACTGTATCAATGTGTTGTTACTACTATACGTTTTTCAATGTGTGTACTATACTACTGTATCAATGTGTGTACTACTACTACTGTATCATGTTGTGTTCTACTACTACTGTAATTAAAGGTGTGTAACTATACTTAACTGTTTCAATGTGGGTACTACTACTACTGTATCAATGTGTTGTACTACTACTACTGTATCAATGTGTGTACTACTACTACTGTATCAATGTGTGTACTATATACTGTATTCAATGTTGTGACTACTTCTACTGTATCAATGTGTGTACAATTACTATACTACTGTATTCAATGTGTGTACTACTACTACTGTATCCAATGTGTGTACAATACTACTGTATCAATGTGTGTACTACTACTACAAAGTATCAACTGTAAGTGTACTACTACTACTGTATTCAATGTTGTGTACTACTAACTGTCTTAATGTGTGTACTACTACTACTGTATTAATGTGTGTACTGACTATACTGTATCAATGGTGTGTACAACTACTTACTGTATCAATGTGTGTACTACTACGTACTGTAGAAATGTGTGATACTTAGTACAATGTGTGTACTACTACTACTGTATCATTGGTGTTTATACTTCTACTGTAATCAAAGTGTGTACTTTGTGTATTATTCTACTGTATCAATGTGTGTACTATACTTATGATTAATGTGTGTACTACTACTACTGTATCAATGTGTGTTACTATAACTACTGTATAATGTGTGTACTATATACTGTATCAATGTGTGTAATCTACTGTATCAATGTGTGTACTACTACCACTGTATCAATGTGTGTACTACTACCACTGTATCAATGTGTGTACTACTACCACTGTATCAATGTGTGTACTACTACCACTGTATCAATGGTGTTATATACCACTGTACAATTTTGTGTACTTCTACTGTATCAATGTGTGTAACTGTATCAATTTGTGTACTACTACTACTGTATCAATGTGTGTACTACTACTACTGTATCAATGTGTGTACTACTACCACTGTATCAATGTGTGTACTACTACCACTGTATCAAAGTGTGTATACTACCACTTGGTTATCCATGTGTTGTACGAATACCACGTATCAAATGTGGTACTACTACCCTGTATCAAATGTGTGTACTACTACCACTGTATTCAATGTGTGTACACTACCACTTGTACAATGTGTGTCTACTACTGTATCAATGTGTGTACTACTACCTTAGTACAATGTGTGTACTACTACCACTGTATCAATGTGTGTATGACCTTTCCACTGTAATGTGTTATACTACCACTGTATCAATTGCGGTATATACTACTGTATCAATGTTTGTGTATACACCACTGTTATCAATGTGTGTACTACTACTACTGTTATCAATGTGTGTACTACTACCACTGTATCAATGTGTTTGTAATATACTACTGTATAATTTGGTGTCTACTACGTACTGTATCAATGTGTGTACTATTATACTGTTAATCAATGTGTGTATTACTACTACTGTATCAATGTGTGTTATACTATACTGTTATCAATGTGGTTACTTTGGTACTACTTATGCTGTATCAATGTGTGTACTTTACACTATGTATCAATGTGTGTTATACTACTACTGTATCAATGTGTGTAATACTACTACTGTATCAATGTGTGTACTACTTACTTACTGTCAATGCTACTACTACTGTATCAATGTGTGTAATTCTTTGTTTTGTACTAACCTAATACTGTATCAATGTGTGTATACTACTACTGTATCAATGTGTTGTACTATATACTGTATCAATGTGTGTACTACTACTACTGTTTCAATGTGTTTATACTACTACCTGTAACAATGTGTGTACTTACTTACTACTGTATTAATGTGTGTACTACTACTGTTTCAATGTGTGTACTACTACTACGGTATTAATGTGTGTTACTCCACTGTTTTAATGTGTGTATACTTATACTGTTTTAATTAATGTGTTTACTACTACTATGTATTAAATTGTGTACTACTACCACTGTATTAATGTGTGTATACTACCCGTATTAATGTGTTACTATACTACTGTAATTTATGTGTGTACTACTTCCACTGTATCAATGTGTGTACTACTACCACTATTCAATGTGTGTACTACTACCACCTGTATCAATGTGTGTCCTATACTATGTATCAATTGTAGTGTACTACTATACTGTATCAATGTGTGTATATACTACTGTATCAATGTGTTTTTTTGGGGGTAAAAATACATACTACTGTATTAATGTGTGTACTACTACTTACTGTATCAATGTTTGTGTAAATACTACTACTATATTAATGTGTTTACTATACTACTGTAAAAATGTGTGTACTTAGTACAATGTGTGTACTACTACTAATTGTATTTAATGTGTAATACTACTACTGTATCAATGTGTGTACTAATACTACGTATCAATGTGTGTACTATACTGTACAATGTGTGTACTAAACTACGGTATGTGTGTACTAACTACTACTGTATCAATGTGTGTAATACTACTACTGTTAATTAATGTGTGTTACTACTACTGTAATTTGTGTGTTACTACTATACTGTATTAATGTGTTTGTACTACTATACTGTATCAATGTGTGTACTACTAATATGTATTTAATGTGTGTATTTTTTTTTTTTTTTTTTTTTTTTTTTTACTACTACTGTATCAAAGTGTGTACTTACTACTATTGTATTAATGTGTGTACTACTACTCGGTATTAAATGGGTGTTTAACTACTACTACTGTATTAATGTGTTTACTACTACTACTGTATCAATGTGTGTTACTACTACACTGTATCAAATGTGCCTACTTATACTGTATCAATTGTGTGTAATTACTACAAGTATCAATGTGTGTACTAATACTATACTGTATCAATGTGTTGTACTACTATACTGTATCAATGTGTGTATTAATTACTACTGTATTATGTGTGTACTACTACTACTGTATTAATGTGTGTACTATACACTGTTTAATGTGTGTACTATACTAGTATTAATTTGTTGGTGTACTAATACTGTATCAATGTGTTTACTACTACTAACGTTTAATGTGTGTTTTACTACTACTACTGTATCAGCTGTTTTCTACTATCTGTATCAAGGTGTGTACTATACTACTGTATTAAATGTGTTGTACTACTCTACTGTATAAGGTGTGTTACTTTACTCTGTATCAATGTGTGTATTACTACTATGTATCAATGTGTGTACTACTAATACTGTATCAATGTTTACTACTATAAAACCTGTAATTTTAATGTGTACTACTACTTACTGTGTTAATGTGGTGTACTTCTATCTGTATCAATGTGTGTACTACTACTACTGTCAATGTGTGTACTACTAATACTGTATCAATGTGTGTTACTAATAACTACTGTAAAATTGTGTGTACTAGTCAATGTGTGTACTACTACTACATATTTCAATGTGTGTATACTATACTGTACAATTTGTGTTACTACTACTACTGTATTCAATGTGTGGACTACTTCTACTGTTCAATGTGTGTAATACTATACTGTATTAATTGTGTGTACTACTACTACTGTATCAATGTGTGCTACTTATTATACTGTATCAATGTGTTACTATTACTGTATCAATTGTGTGGTACTACTACTAATGTATCAATGTGTAACTACTACCACTGTATCAATGTGTGTACTACTACCACTGTAATAAATGTGTTGTACTACTACCACTGTATTCAATGTGTGTAATACTACCACTGTATCATGTGTGTATACTACCACTGTATTCAATGGTGTGTACTAACTGTATCAATTGTGTGTAACTGTTATCAATTTGTTGTACTACTTCTTACTGTATCAATGTGTGTACTACTACCTATGTATCAATGTGTTACTACTCCCCACGGTATCCAAGTGTGTACTACTACCACTGTATCTTAATGTGTTGTACTACTAACCACTGTATCAATGTGTGTAATGTAACCACTGGTAATCAATGTGTGTACTACTACCACTGTATCAATGTGTGTACTACTACCACTGTATCAATGTGTGTACTACTACCACTGTATCAATGTGTGTACTACTACCACTGTAATTGTGTGTATATTAACTGTATCAATGGGGTATACTACTATGTTCAATGTGTGTAATACTACATGTATCATTTGTGTACTACTACTACTGTATCAATGTGTGTACCTACTTCCCACTGTATCAATGTGTGTAAAATACTACTGTATCAAATGTGTGTATATACTACTGTCATGTGTGTACTATACTACTGTATCAAAGTGTGTACTAAATACTACTGTATCAATGTGTGTACTACTACATGTATCAATGTGTGTATACTACTGCTGTTTCAATGTGTGTACTACTACTGTATCAATGTGTGTACTACTTATACTATCAATGTGTGTACATACTATATTTCAATGTGTGTACTAATACTGGAATCAATGCTACTACTCTGTCAATGTGTGTTACTATACTACTGTATTAATGTGTGTTCTACTACTACTGTATCAATGTGTGTTTAATACTACTACTGTTATCAATGTGTGTACTACTATACTTTATCCAATGTGTGTTCTACTACTACTGTAAAATTGTGTTAAAATTATGTATCCAATGTGGTGTACTACTTACTACTGTATTAATGTGTGTACTACTACTACTGTTATCTTTGTTGTATAACTACTGTATTAATGTGTGTACTACTACCAACTTTATTAATGTGTGTACTACTACCCATGTATTTAAAATGGTGTACTACTACTACTGTATTAATGTGTGTACTACTACCACTGATCAATGTGTGTACTACTAACCACTGTATCCTTAATGTGTGTTAATACTACAACTGTTATCAAGGTGTTGTTCTACTACTACTGTATCAAATGTGTGTAATACTAATACTATCAATGTGTGTACTACTATTCTGTATCAATGTGTGTACTACTACTACTGTATCCATTGTGTGTCTACTACTAATGTTATTTAATGTGTGTACTACTATAAATGTATTAATGTGTATACTACTACTGATCAATGTGTGTACTACTACTACTATATTAATGTGTGTATACTACTCTGTTAAATGTGTGTAAGTACAATGTGTGTATATACTACTGTATTAATGTGTGTAACTAATACTTAATGTTATCATGTGTGTACTATTTATACTGTATCAATGTGTGTACTACTACTACTGATTAAGTGGTGTACTATACTCTGTATCAATGTGTGTTTATACTACTGTATTAATGTGGGTCTAATATACTGTATTAATGTGTGTATACTACTACTGTATTTAAATGTGTGTATTATACTACTGTATCAAATGTGTTGTATACTACTACTGTATCAATTGTGTTGATACTACTACTGTATTAATGTGTGTACTACTACTATTGTTAATGTGTGTATATAATACTGTATTAATGTGTACTATGTACTTTTAATGTGTGTTCTAATACTACTGTAATCAATGTGTGTAATACTACTACTGTATCAATGTGTGTTCTATACTATGTATTAATGTTTGTGTACTACTACTATTGTATTAACTGTGTGTAATATACTCTGTATTAATGTGTGTACCTATACTACTGTATTCAATGTGTGTACTTACTACATACTGTATCAAAGTGTGTACTATACTACTGTATCAATGTGTTGTACTACTTTAATACTACTGTAATCAAATTGTGTGTATACTACTGTATCAATGTGTGTACTACTACTACTGTATTAATGTGTGTACTACTAATACTGTTATAGTGTGGTATACTTTACTGTATTAATGTGTTGTATATACTAAGTATTTAATTGTGTTGTACTACTACACTGTATCAATGTGTAATATATTACTGTATCAATGTGTGTACTACTTACTGTATTAATGTGTGTTACTTACACTACGTATAAATGTTTGCTTGTACTACTATACTGTATCAATGTGTGTACTACTACTACTGTATTAATGGGTGTACTATACTACTGTATCAATGTGTGTACTACTACTACTGTATCAATTGTGTGTACTACTATACTGTATTAATTGTGTGTGATACTACTACTGATCAATGTGTGTTATATACTATGTCAATGTGTGTACTACTAATACTGTATTAATGTGTATACTACTTACTGTATCAATGTGTGTACTACTACTTATGTATCAATGTGTGTACTTATACTACTGTATCAATGTGTGTATACTACTACTGTTCAATGTGTGTACTTATACTACTGTAATCAATGTGTGTACTACTACTACTGTATCAATGTGTGTACTACTACTTACTGTATCAATGTGTGTATACTACTCTGTATTAATTGTGTGTACTATTTAATTACTGTTATTTAATGTGTGTAACTACTTACTACTGGATCAATGTGTGTACTCTATTCCTGTATCAAATGGGTGTGTACTACTAAACTGTAAAATGTGTGTACTAGTTACAATGTGTACTTACTAATTACTGTATTCAATGTGTGTACTACTAACTACTGTATCAATGTGTGTACTACTAATACTGTTCAATGTGTGTACTACTACTACTGTATCAATAGTGATTTACTACTACTGTTATCAATTTTGTGTCTACTACTTACTGTATCAATGTGTGTACATACTATGTATCAATGTGTGGTATACTATACTGTATTAATGTGTGTACTACTACTACTGTATAAAGTGTGTAACTTATACTACTGTTATCAAAGTGTGTACTACTACTACTGTATCATTGTGTGTATACTACTGTATCAATGTGTGCACTACTACCACTGTATCAATGTGTGTACTACTACCACTGTATCAATGTGTGTACTACTACCACTGTATCAATGTGTGTACTACTACCACTGTATCAATGTGTGTACTACTACCACTGTATCAATGTGTGTACTACTACTGTATCAATGTGTGTAACTGTATCAATTTGTGTACTACTACTACTGTATCAATGTGTGTACTACTACTACTGTATCAATGTGTGTACTACTACCACTGTATCAATGTGTGTACTACTACCACTGTATCAATGTGTGTACTACTACCATGTATTCAAGTGTGTACTACACCCTGATCAATGTGTGTACTACTAACAACTGTATCATTTATGTGTGTACTACTACCACTGTATCAATGTGTGTCTTATACCACTGTATCAATTGTGTGTACTACTACTGTATCAATGTGTGCACTACACACTGTATCAAAGGTGTGTTACTATACCACCTGTAAACAATGTGTTGTACTACTACCACTGTATCCAATGGTGGGTATACTTACTACTTGTCTCCAATGTGTGTACTACTACTACTGTATCAATGTGTGTAATACTACTTACTGTATCAATGTAGTTTATATTACTTACTGTATTAATTGTGTGTACTACTATTACTGTATTAATGGTGTACTACTTCTCTGTATAATGTGTGTATACTACTACTATATTAATGGAAGTCGTACTACTTACTACTGTTTAAAATGTGTGTACTAGTACAATGTGTGTGTACTACTACTACTGTATAATGTGTTTAACTTACTACTACTGTAATTAATGTGTGTTAATTATACTACTGTATCCAAAGTGTGTATATCTACTGTATTAATTTGAGTGTTCTACTACTACTGTATCAATGTGTGTACTTTACTACGGTATAATGTGTCTATACTATTACTTTGTATTAATGTGTTGTTTAACTACTACTGTATTTAATGTGTGTACTATAATACTGTATCAATGTGTGTAATATATACTGTATTAATGTTGTGTTACTTTACTACCACTGTATTAATGTGTGTACCTATACTTTTGTATTAATGTGTGTATACTACACTGTAATTAATGTGTACTTATGTATTAATGTGTGTACTACTACTATGTATTAATGTGTGTACTACTTACCCACTGTATCAATGTTGTACTATACACGGTTTATTAATGTGGTGTACTATACCATTTGTTCAATGTGTTGTTTCTACTAAACCTGTATTTAATGTGTTGTACTACTTATACTTTATCAATGTGTGTATACTACTACTGTATCAAATGTGTGTACTATACTACTGTTTCAATGTGTGGCTCTATTAAAATACTACTGTTCAATGTGGTGTACTAACTACTGGTAATCAATGGTGTTGTACTCCTACTACTTGTATTAAATGTGTGTTATACTACTACAGTATTAATGTGTGTTATACGATACTGTATTATTTGTGTGTTCTATACTTACTGGTATTAAATGTTGTTGTACCTTCTACTTTTTTTTTTAAACTGTATCAATGTTGTGTACTTTATACTACTGTATCAATGTGTGTACTACTTACTACAGTAATTAATTTGTGTACTACTTCTACTGTATTAAAGGTGTTGGTACTACTACTTACTGTATCATGTGTTGTACTACTACTACTGTATAATGTTGTGTTCTACTACTATTAACTGTAATCAATGTGTGTTACTTACTATTCTGTATTAATGTGTTGTACTACTTACTTACTGTATTAATTGTGTGTACTACTATACTGTATCAATGTGTGTAATACTATACTGTATCAATGTGTGTTCTACTTACTACTCTACTCTTACTGTGTTGTACTATACTACTGTATCAATTGTGTTGTAATACTATACTGTTTAATGTGTGTATACTACTACTGTATTAAATGTGTTGTAACTACTACTTCTGTTTAATTAATGTGGGTATACTACAACTGTATTAATGTGTTGTACTACTTAATTACTTGTATAAATGTGTGTACTAACTTACTACTGTAATCAATTGTGTGTACTACTACTACTGTATTAATGTGTGTACTACTTCCTACTGTATTAATGTGTGTATTATACTACTGTATCAAAGTGTGTACTACAACTACTGTTTCCAATGTGTATTAATAATATACTGTATTAATGTGTGTCTACTACAATGTTTGTGTACTAATATACTGTATTCAATGTGGGTACTACTTAATACTGTATTAATGTGTTGTTCTACTACTACTGTATTCAATTGGTTGTGTACTTACTTATACTGTATCAATGTGTGTACTACTACTTACTGTATCAATTTTGTCGTACTACTACTTACTGTATCAAAGTGTGTACTACTTACTACGTATCAAGTGTGTTGGACTACTTAATACTTGTATTAATTTGTGTACTACTACTACTGGTATCCAAGTGTGTTACTTTACTACTACTCTTTTAAATGTGTGTTACTACTACGGTATTAATGTGTGTACTCAACTACTGTATCAATGTTGTGCACTATACACTGTATCAATGGTGGGTATACTACTAAAACCACTGTAACAATGTGTGTACTATACCACTGTAATCAATGTGTGTTAATACTTACACTGTATCAAGGTGTGTTAACTTCTACCACGTGATCAAAGTGTGTATACATATGTATCAATTGTGTGTAACTGTAATCAATTTATGTTGTGTTGTTACTACTACTACTGTATCAATGTGAGTACTACTAACTACTTTATTAATGTGTGTACTATACTATGTATCAATGGTGTACTACTTACCACTGTATCAATGTGTTGTACTACTACACGGCTTTTAATTATCAATGGTGTGTACTTCTTACCACTGTCAATGTGGTTACTATTACCACTGTTATCAATTGTGGTGGTACTACTTCCAACTGTATCATTGTGTGTACTACTACCACTGTATCCAATTGTGTGTACTACTACCAACTGTTATCAATAATTTGTGTCTACTTACCACTTGTTCAATGTGTGTACTACTCCCACTGTATCTATGTGGTACTACCACCTTGTTCAAATGTGTGTACTACTACCACTGTTCAATTGTGGTTGTACTACTACCACTGTTAATGCAATACCCAGGAATTTGTTTGTACTATACCATGTTAATGTGTTGTACGACTAACCACTGTTATCAAATGTGTTGTACTTACTACCTACTCTTTATCAATGTGTGTACTACTACCACAGTATCAATGTGTTGTACTATATACTGTATCAATGTGTGTACTACTACCACTGTATCAATTGGTGTGTACTACTATACTGTATCAATTGTGTGTAACTCCACCCCCAATACTACTGTAATCAATGTTGTGTACTACTACTACTGTATCAATGTGTGTATACTACTAATGTGGATCAATGTGTATACTACTATTCTGTATCTTAAATGTGTGTACTACTAACACTGTATCAATGTGTGTTATAATACTACTGTATCAATGTGTGTATATACTTACTGTATAATGTGTGTACTTAATACTTAAAATGTATTGTTTCCCTTCTGTAATGGGTTTAATATTTTTGTATTTTGTAGTGTAATAACTGTGTTTGTTACTATGTATGATTATTTTAACTTTGTACATGTATGTATATAATAGAGGGCCACATGGAAGATTAGTTTCTAACTAAATGTGTCACCCTCTGAAAATAAAGACTATTATTATTTTTTATTAAATTTACTATATATATAACCTCTTTAAATGTGAAAATCACCAGATATTCGTCAGGCATGATTGGATTAACTAGATTGGTCAGTAAGCGAGGCTTACGGAATATACCCCCCGCGTGGGCCCAGGTACCCCTAAAATATGTACAAATTTCCAAGTGTGTGGGCTTGTGACCTTGACTCTGGGATTAGCGCGAGCGGCATGAACGTGAATTTGTCACAGGGTGGTAGAGGTCCATTGGAGCAATGAGTGTGTGAAATGTGAAGCAGATCCGAGCAAGGAAATAGAAGTTATAACCGATTTCTCTGATGTTAAGTTTTGTAAAGAGACTACCGTATAACCTCGAATTAACGCCCCCGGAGTTACATTTTACAGAGTTTATTAGCCAGTAAAAAAAGAAAAAAAAAGATTACCAAAGACCGCCAATTTCAAACACAAATAAGGATTTAAGGTTTATTTGTGTTTTTATTGGCGGTCATTGGTTAAAATTATTATTATTTTTATTTTTTATTGGGGGGGGGGGGGGGGGCGTATTAGCCAGTAAAAAAGAAAAAAAGAAAGAAAAAAAGAAAAAAAAAAAATTACCAAGGACCGTCAATTTCAAACACAAATAGGGATTTAAGGATTATTGTGTTTGAAATTGGCGGTCATTGGTAAAATTATTATTGTTTTTATTTTTTATTGGGGGGGGGGGGGGGGGGGGGGGGGGGGTGGGGCGTTTATTAGCCAGTTTTAAAAACAGAAAAAAAGAAAAAAAAAAAAAAGAAAAAAAAAAGACCAAAATTGGACAAGGACCGTCAATTTCAAACAAAAATAAGGATTTAAGGATTATTTGTGTTTGAAATTGGCGGTCATTGGTAAAAGAAATTATTTTTATTTTTTTTTTATTTGGGGGGGGGGGGGGTGGGGGGGTTTATTAGCCAGAAAAAAAAAAAAAAAAAAAAAAAAAAATAAAAAAAAAAAAAAAAAAAAAAAAAAAAAAAAAAAAAATTACCAAGGACCACCAATTTCAAACACAAATAAGGATTTTTTTTTTTTATTTGGGGGGGGGGGGGGCGTTTATTAGGAGGGGGGCGTTAAGCCAAGGTTATACGGTATGTATGTGACGTTGACCTCGAGATCAGCGGGGATTTGTCACAGCATATGAAATATTAAGTATTTTCCATGAAAGAAATAGAAGTTATAACATATTTCTCTGAGAAGAGACTAAGTATGTGACCTTGACCTTGGGAGCAGCGGGGGTTGGACACTCGTAGATTTGTGACAGCATGATAGTACAACCTTAGAGGAATGCACAAGTGAAATAATAAGAATTTTCAATGAAGGAAATAGAAGTTATAACTTATTTCTCTGATGTTAAGTTTTGTAAAGAGTATTTGACCTTGACATTGGGATCAGCGGGGGTTGGACGGTCATGGATTTTGCACAGCATGGTAGTAGAGCCTTACAGGAATGCATGTGTGAAATATTAAGCATTTTAGATGAAGGAAATAGAAGTTATAACAATATTTCTCTGATGTTAAGTTTTGTAAAGAGACTAAGTATTTGACCTTGACCTTGGGATCTGCGGGGGTTGGGGGTTGGACGGTCGTGGATTTGGCACGCATGGTAGTAGAGCCTTACAGGAATGCATGTGTGAATATTAAGCATTTTAGATGAAGGAAATAGAAGTTATAACAATATTTCTTTCTGATGTTAAGTTTTGTAAAGAGTATTTGACCTTGACATTGGGATCAGCGGGGGTTGGACGGTCATGGATTTTGCACAGCATGGTAGTAGAGCCTTACAGGAATGCATGTGTGAAATATTAAGCATTTTAGATGAAGGAAATAGAAGTTATAACAATATTTCTCTGATGTTAAGTTTTGTAAAGAGACTAAGTATTTGACCTTGACCTTGGGATCTGCGGGGGTTGGACGGTCGTGGATTTGGCACAGCATGGTAGTAGAGCCTTACAGGAAGGCATGTGTGAATATTAAGCATTTTAGATGAAGGAAATAGAAGTTATAACAATATTTCTCTGATGTTAAGTTTTGTAAAGAGACTAAGTATTTGACCTTGACCTTGGGATCTGCGGGGGTTGGACGGTCGTGGATTTGGCACAGCATGGTAGTAGAGCCTTACAGGAATGCATGTGTGAAATATTAAGCATTTTAGATGAAGGAAATAGAAGTTATAAGAATATTTCTCTGATGTTAAGTTTACGGACTAAGTAATTGACCTTGACCTTGGGATCTGCGGGGGTTGGACGGTCGTGGATTTGGCACAGCATGGTAGTAGAGCCTTACAGGAATGCATGTGTGAAATATCAAGCATTTTAGATGAAGGAAATAGAAGTTATAACAATATTTCTCTGATGTTAAGTTTATCCGGACGGACGGACGCACGGACGGACGCACGGACGGACGGACAACCTGACTCCAGTATACCCCCCCTCAACTCGTTGCGGGGGGTATAAACATATTTTCTCATGGTAGTGTTTCTTATTGATCATATGGCGAATTTAAAGTACAATTTTTTCTCCATGACAATAAAATGCTTGTTGCGCAGGATGTTTCTGACGCGCCGGTATCTGAGAACGAGAGTACTTTTTTAATGGCCTAACGCAAATGTCGGACATACAGATGCATGTCAATAGCGCCGGATATATCATGCTCACCGCAAGCGGGTACGATAATAAGTATGGCTACTATAGACAGGCATTTTTATTGCAAGGTGGTCTTTAGTACGGGTTCATGACATGAAATTATAACTTACAGGCAACTGTTCTTCTTTGGACAAGTTGTGGGAAAGTCCTGTGCTGTGTGAGACCTCTGCCAGAGGGGAGCTGATTTGTTGACTGGTTGTGGCAGCATGCTGGGGTCCTAAATGAGTTGCTGTGTACTGAAATAAATAGCAAATACACAATTGGTACCTTAGAACATACAAGATCGCTTGCCTATTGTCAGTATACATGTATGTATAATAAATATAGAGTCATGATCAGTGGATGAACAATGTGATAGCATATGAGTATCTCACCCATTACAGTGTCACTGTCACCTGAATTATACAGGTTGTTAGCCATCAACCATTCAATATGAGGAAGCCCCCCCCCCCAATGCAGCAGGTTGAACCCGTTTGCCCGGCCTTACATGACCATAGCTGGTGATTTCATTCACCATTACCCCACGTATTGATTGGCATTATTGTACATTTTATATCAGATGTAAATATTCCACACTGATATCACGGGCGAAAACCATGTTTCCTTAAAATGTTAACAGACATTACTATTTATTCTCTGTATTTATTTTTTGATGTGCAATGAGAAACTTTATAATCTGTCGAACATATAATTTTTTCAGGCGACACATTTAATTAGTATAAATAATTAAAAAGTTACAAAATATCAGTTGCATACGAAAATAGCCTGATACCACCGCGAGTCACTATCAGTAAAATAAACATTACTAAATTTAAACGCTACCTGATAAATAGAATACCAGGCTAGTGTCTTTTGATATGAAGTTTATCAGGCTCGGCTCGGAAACAGTAGCCTCGGAATTCCTACGTGTTTCCTAATAAACCTGATATCAAAAGACACAAGTATTCTCTATATACCCAGTTTCCCAAATGCTAAGTCAAAAAGGGGGAGATAATCCATGACCAGGGGTCAAAAATGTGTTTATAGAACACGGATGCCCCCACATATCGCTTTGATAGTAAACGAGACAAAAGGGGGAGATTATCCATGGATCAGTGTCATATCAAAAATAGAAATTCACTTGTGTGCATCTAGACACCATAAAGAAGCTACATCCGAAGTATCAAGCATCCAACAATTATGGTTTAAAAGTTTTACAAGTTACAAGGCAAAATGGTGATGTTCTAAGTCGAAAAGGGGGAGATAATCCATGACCCGGGAGTCAAATAAAAAATTGAAAGAAGCTTTGCACGTCTACTCAACATAAGGAAGCTACAAACCAATTTACAGGTCTGCAGCTATTACGATTTCAAAGTTTTAAGAGTTACAAGGCAAAATTGCCAAATTCAGTTGAAAAGGGGGATAAAATCCATGACCACAGGGTCGAATCAAAACTAAGGAAGCTACCTATCAAGTTACAGGTATGTAGCAATTAGTTACAAGCCAAAATTGGAAAATCTAAGTAAAAAAGGGGGAGATAACCCATGACCCGGGGTGGAATCAAAATAAACTGTCCACCTTGTAAAAAACATGAAGGGGGTTATGTCCACCCTGTCAAAATCATGAAGGGGGTTTTGTCCATGTTGTCATGTTCACACGAAGGAGATTATGCCCAAGGGGTTTTGTCTGGATACCGATAAATATATATACAGTGAAACCTGTATAAACTGAACACAGAGAAATAGTAGGTGTGTTTCATTTTGATAGGTTTCATTACGCTTTATCTCCCATGATAATGATCACAAAGCAGACATGCATGTCTTGAAGAAGTCATCTGCCTGATTTACAGTGGAACATCTCTAATTCGGACACCCTGTTGACGTCTCAGGATGTCCGTTTTAGAGAGATTACACTGTACTTGGATTAGTGTCAGTATACCCAATAGTTAGTTCAATGTCTACAATACCATATAATGTCAATTGAATGATGTAGTTCCTGATCAGAATTTAAAAAAAAATATTTTATATATTTGCTGAATAAGTGTTACATTGAAAGTAAAAATTGAATGTTGCCAAACCAACAAAGCAGCACATATCAAAATCTTATGAACCAGCAACAAGTGACGTTTTCTCATGTGCTCAATGTAAATATGTTTTACGACAAGCAGGTGTGTAGGAGTCCAGTTTTACGACCTAGTTAGTCCCTAGGGCTAATTGGGGGATGTGACACTCTTAGATGTGAAATATGGTTCACTATCTTACAAAATCTGGCATGTTGTCTCTGCCACCATTGACCAGTATAGAGCTGGATCAGCCTGCAAAAGCAGCAGTCTGATAATGGTCTATACCATTTGCCATGTAAGAAGTTTGAAATATATGGTATGCAACCAGCAAACATTGTGAATTATTATTATACGGTACTGTTAGTGAGTGACATGGCTGACCAGGATAAAGAACAAATTAAACTAGAAAATGTGGTCTGTCTATGCACTTGGAGCCCCTATTTGAGAAACACTTACAAAACCTTTTAAATAAATAAACAGACAGACAGACGAACGGACAAACGGTAACAAGGGTAATGGATGTATAGTTACTAAGTAATGCATGTGTGCAATCGATATGAAGATATTAGCTGAAGGCAAACATAAACTAGAAAATGTGGTCCGACACACTTGGGACCCCTATTTGAGAAATACTTACAAAAACTTTCAAAAATACAAAAATATAAACAGACATAACAAATATAAACAAATATAAACAGACATAACAAATATAAACAGACAGACGGACGTATGATTTACGACGTACTAAACGGACGGACAGACAGGGCGAAACCTATAGGGAACCGCCGATTCTCGGTAAAAATTGCATTAGATAATATGTAGCTTTGTCAATGTTCCGAGGGGCGGGGAGCGGGGGTGTCCAGGCAGGGGGTTGTTTTGTCCGAGGGTGATCATGTCAGTATACCAAATAGTTAGTTTAAAGTATACAATACCGTACAATGTCAATTTAATGATGTAGTCCCTGATCAGAATTTATTTTATTTATTTGCTGAATAAATATTAAATTGCAAGTAAAACCAAACCAGCAACAAGTGACGTTTTCTCATGAGCTACATGTAAATATGTTTTACGACAAGCAGGTGCACCTGTATGGGTCCAGTTTTACGACCTAGTTCGTCCCTGGGGCTAATTGGGGGACTTTGAAATTCAGATGGCAGTATGTGACACTCTTAGATGTGAAATATGGTTCACTATCCTACACAATCTGGCATGTTGTCTCTGCTACCACTGACCAGTCTAGAGCTGGACCAGCTTGCAAAAGCAGCAGTCTGATAATGGTCTACACCATTTGCCATGTATGATGTAAGAAGTTTGAAATATAGTATGCAACCAGCAAACATTGTGAATTATTATTATATGGTACTGTGAGTGACATGGCTGAACAGGATAAAGAAGAAATGAAACTAGAAAATGTGGTCTGTCGGTGCACTTGGGGCCCCTAGCTATTTGAGAAACACTTACAAAACCTTTTAAATAAATAAACAGACAGACGGACAAACAGTAGTGAGGGTAATGGATGTATCGTTACTAAGTAATGCATGTGTGCAATCAATATGAAGATATTACGGTAGCTGAAGGCAAACAGAAACTAGAAAATGTGGTCTGGCGACACACTTAGGACCCCTATTTGAGAAATACTTACAAAAAGAGGGCCATGATGGCCCTAATTCGCTCACCTGACTCCATGAACACCAGAGGAGAATGTGACATTGAGTTCATATGTGTTTTAGAAAAATTGTGCTATTTTTAGATGGCGGTCATCTTGGATTAAGCGACGACTCTCATTTTAACAAATCTGAAAATGCTTCACCCAAGGATCTTAACTTACTATGAAGTTTGGCCAGCATCGGCCATGTGGTTCCTGAGAAAAAGACGTTCAAAATCTCGAATAAATGGACCTTTTGGAGGCCATCAAGGATGACATAATCATCCGATTCCGACAAATATAGCACCAGAGCAATCGCCTTATCGATACCTTCAATTTGATATATGACATGACCATATTTTGTCAAAAATAAAATTTGACCCCACGGGCCACGCCCATTTTTAACCCAGGGGTCATCATTGTAACGACCTTTTGACCTTTCGGTGGCCATCTTGGATGACATGACCATCCAATTTCGACAAAATATGTACCAGAGCGATCGCCTCTTTGATACCTTCGATTTGATAGACATGACCATATTCAGTCAAAATAAAATTTGACCCCATGAGCCACGCCCATTTTTGACCCCGTGGTCACCATTTTAACAACTTTGAAAGAGCATTGTACATCGATCATTCCTACCAAGTTTCATCGAAATCCGGCTGGCGATTCATGAGAAGAAGATTCTTTAAGAATTTGTGCTATTTTTAGACGGCGGCCATCTTGGATTAGGACGACCTCCATTTTAACAAATCTGAAAAGGCTTCACCCATGGACCATAACTGTGAAGTTTGGCCACCATGGGCCAAGTAGTTTGTGTGAAGAAGAATTTTGAAATCTCTAATAAAAGAACGACCTTTTTGACCTTTCGGCGGCCATCTTGGATGACATGACCATCCGACAAAAAATGCACCAGAGTGATCGCCTCGTTTATACCTTCGATTTGCTATATGATATGACCATATTCAGCCAAAAATAAAATTTGACCCCAATTTGACCCCACATGCCACACCCATTTTTGACCCCGGTGTCACCATTTTAACAACTTTGAAAGAGCATTGTACATCGATCATTCCTACCAAGTTTTGTCGAAATCCGGTTGGTGGTTCTTGAGAAGAAGATTTTTGAAGAATTTGTGCTATTTTTAGATGGCGGCCATCTTGGATTACGTAATGACGTCATTTTAACAATTTTGTAATCCCCCTACCTAAGGACCATGACCATGAAGTTTGGTGACTATAGGCCCAATGGTTACCGAGGAGAAGTCGTTTGAAAATGTTCACGGACGACGACGGACGACGACGGACACATTGCGGTAACAATAGCTGACATGAGCTTTGTTCAGGTGAGCTAAAAATATAAACAGACAGACGGACGATTTACAACATACTAAACGGACGGACAGACAGGGCGAAACATATAGGGCACCGCCGATTCTCGGTAATAATTAGATAATATGTAGATTTGTCAATGTTTCATCGAAAATGATCCCGGGGGTGGGGGGGGGGGGGGGGGTGGTGGCGGTGTCCAGGCAGCAAATTCGGGGAAAGGGGAAAAGGGCTTTTGTCCGCATGGCCATTGGGAATGGTGGTGTTTTGTCCACTTGTGATAAAAAACACTGCTTTCTTTTGTCCCCCATGGTGATCATGTCAGTATACCAAATAGTTAGTTCAAAGTCTACAATACCATACAATGTCAATTGAATGATGAGACCTGATCAGATTTATTTTATATTTGCTGAATAAGCATGATAAGTATTACATTGCAAGTAAATATGTTTTACGACAAGCAGGTGTGTATGAGTCCAGTTTTACGACCTAGTTAGTCCCTAGGGCTAATTGGGGGACTTTGAAATTCAGATGGCAGTATGTAACACTCTTAGATGTGAAATATGGTTCACTATCTTACAAAATCTGGCATGTTGTCTAAACCACCATTGACCAGTATAGAGCTGGATCAGCCAGCAAAAGCAGCAGTCTGATAATGGTCTATACCATTTGCCATGTAAGAAGTTTGAAATATAGTATGCAATCAGCAAACATTGTGAACTAGAGAAAGTGAGCAGGGGCTCATGTATACCCCCGGTCGCCGCCTGAACCGACAAATAAAAACGTTAAAGCAAATATTTAAAAAGAAATTTACCGCCTTTTTACATGAAACTAGAAAATGTGGTCTGTTGACGCACTTAGGGCCCCTATTTGAGAAACTCTTACAAAAATTTACCAAAAAAAATAAAACAGACGGACGGATGTACCATCAGTAGCAAGGTAATTGTATTAATGTGGAAGGATGTATCGTTAATAAGTAATGCAGCAGCATGTTTGCGATATGCAGATATTAGCTGAAGGCAAACAGAAATTGTACCATCAGTAGCAAGGTAATTGTATTAATGTGGAAGGATGTATCGTTAATAAGTAATGCAGCAGCATGTTTGCGATATGCAGATATTAGCTGAAGGCAAACAGAAATTGTAGGCGATTTGAGAAACTCTTACAAAAACTATAAAATAAATATACTGTCCGATATACAACTACCAACACAGATTTTAGGCAAAAATCTAGTGTTTATGCCAGGACACTTTTTTCTTCATAATTGAACATTTCAAAATGTTTCACAAGGTCATTGGGTGGTTTCAGAATTGTTTAATTTAAGTTTCTTTGCCAAAAGTTTTTCTCGTGCCAGTCATTGAATTTAACACCTGGCACCAGATAAGGAGATTGCTATCATAGTGCAGGAAGGTTGAAATTTCTATCTTGCCTCGGAAGAAAGTAAATTGTAGTAGTGAAAACTAAAATTATTCATAAACTTGTCAACTGATTAACAGACATACACAAACACATGTACTTGATACTTGTAAAAACAAGTGTGGTATAGCAAACACAATTTAAACTAGATTTGTCAGTAAGCGGGGGCTTACGGAATACCCCCCCGCGTCAGCCCTAACCTACAATGAATTCCAGCTCGCATACTATCATTTTCAGATAAAAGACTATGTCAGCACATATGGAGAGTGCGATGGTGGTTCCAGTTGAAAAAAGCAAACTAGACATTCTAAGTCTGTGACCTTGACCCCTGGCATAAATGGGGGTCGTAGGTTTGTTGCAGAATGATGTATGAGTGTCAGAGAAGGGCCGGGTAAAATATCACTGCTTTCCGCAAAGGGAAAGAGAAGTTATAAGGAAATTTACATTTGTTAAGTTTCATTTTTTTTCTAAGTTTATAAGTCCGTGACCTTGACCCCTGGCATAAATGGGGGTCGTAGGTTTGTTGCAGAATGTTGTATGAGTGTCAGAGAAGGGGTGGGTAAAATATGAAAGATTTCAGCAAAGGGAAAGAGAAGTTAAAAGGAAATTTACAATTGTTAAGTTTTCGTTTTTTTTCTAAGTTTCTAAGTCCGTGACCTTGACCCCTGGCATAAATGGGGATCGTAGGTTTGTTGCAGAATGATGTATGAGTGTCAGAGAAGGGGCGGGTAAACTATGAAAGATTTCCGCAAAGGGAAAGAGAAGTTAAAAGGAAGCCGACTCCAGTATAGGAGGGGGAGGGGGGGGGGATATAATTAACCATTTTATAACTAGAAATGGACGCTTGTCGACAAGCGCATGTGTATCCCCCTCCCCAGATACACAAGTAGTTTGAAAAAATGGTGTTCGAGTTATGCTCCGGAGACAAAATCAGTGACGGAAAAACAAAGGGAGATAACTAAAAAATTAGTGATGCAAGAGTTGTCATTCTTGCGTGACACACCTTTAGGGTCGTGGTCTATGCATGTGTGAAGTTTCATGAAAATATTCCAAAGGGTGTTCGAGTTATGCTCCGGACACGAAATCAGTGCACGAAACAACAAAGGGAGATAACTAAGAAATTAACGACGCAAGAGTTGTCATTCTTACGTGTGACACACCTTTGGGTTGTCTTCTATGCATGTGTGAAGTTTAATAAACTAGAAAATGTGTTAAAATTTTCTTTTACCTGAGCGTTAAAGTTTTTGACCATTAGAGCAACGCATATATGAAATATGAAGTTGATCCGTGAATGGAAAGAAAAATTATAAGATATTTACCTGAGCATTAAAGTTTTTGAAGCACTAAGTATGTGACCTTGACCCTGGGATGGGCGGGGGCAGGACGAACATGGATTTGGCACAGGGCGGTAGAGGACCATTAGAGCAATGCGTATATGAAATATGAAGATGATCCATGAAAGAAAACAGAAATTATAAGATATTTACCCGAGCGTTAAAGTTTTTGAAGCATAAGTATGTGACCTTGACCCTGGGCTTGGCGGGAGGGGGGGGCAGGACGAACGTGGATTTGGCACAGGGCGGTAGAGGACCATTAGAGCAATGCATATATGAAATATGAAGCTGATCCGTGAAAGAAAACAGAAATTATAAGATATTTACCCGAGCGTTAAATTTAAAGTTTTTGAAGCACTAAGTATGTGATCTTAACCTGGGCTTGGCGGGGGGCAGGACGAACATGGATTTGGCACAGGGCGGTAGAGGACCATTAGAGCAATGTGTATATGAAATATGAAGGAGATCGGTCGAAGGATGAAGAAATTATGAGACATTTACCCGAGTGTTAAAGTTTTGTGACGGACGGACGACGGGAGGACGGGACGCACGTTCCTACGAATGAATACTTGTTTGGTTTTTACTCTATAAAAATACCCAACAAGAGTACCCAACACTATCCTAACCCACCCTACCCAATAAGATCTCGCCCGTACGTTTACAACAAGTACCCATTCGTGTGTGCGGACGGACGGACGGACAAGGGTAACACTAAATGCCCTCCACTATCGTGGTGGGGCATAAAAATATTCCAAAGGGTGTTCGAGTTATGCTCTGGATACAAAATCAGAGCACGAAACAACAAAGGGAGATAAGTAAACAAGAATTCCGCAGAATCAAATGCCTCGCCTTGTCCCGTCTTGACCTCGAGCCTGGGCCCGAAAGCAATTTTCACTGGCCCGAAAATATTATACAATTATTGACTAGTGAGCCATAGAATATCAGATTATATATTCTATGGCTCACTAGTCAATAATTGTTTTATTATATGATAATAGTCTGTATATAGCACTTACGACCTTATGCTACTAGACAAAAATTGAAAAAGAATTTGAAAAAAAAAATAAAAAAAGAAATTGGAAAAAAAAAGTTTAACAAGAGCTGTAGGAGAACAGCATAGCTCGACTACGAGGGTGTCGATGTACACATAGCTTGACAAAGAAGGTGGCTGCGGCCTACATAAAAACCTTAACCAAGGTTGACTAAAAACATTAACCAAGGGAAACTAGAAATGTGGCCTGTCGGCACACGAATACCCCCACTGGCAGCCAAAGAAAACGAGGCATTTTTTATCATAAGCCATTTAGCCGAGCGTTAAGGTTTCAAACGCATCAAGTCTGTGACCTTGACCCTGGGCATAGTGTGATAATCCATGCATCGGTGTAGAAGATATAGAGCGGGAAGGGAATTTCAATAGGTTTGACCTTTGACCTTCAACTATGACCTGACCTTGGACGTAGGTGCGTGGTTATTGATCGAGACACACCTTCTCATCCTGAGAAACATTTGTGCCAAGGCATTTGATAATGCATGCATCGGTGTAGAAGATATAGAGCGGAAGGGAATTTCAATAGGTTTGACCTTTGACCTTCAACTGTGACCTTGACCTTGGACGTAGGTGCGTGGTTATTGATTGCGACACACCTTCTCATCATGAGAAACATCTGTGCCAAGCCATTTGATAATCCATGCATCGGTGTAGAAGATATAGAGCGGAAGGGAATTTCAATAGGTTTGACCTTTGACCTTCAACTGTGACCTTGGACGTAGGTGCGTGGTTAGCAATTTGATAATCCATGCATCAGTGTAGAAGATATAGAGCGGAAGGGAATTTCAATAGGTTTGACCTTTGACCTTCAACTGTGACCTTGACCTTGGACATAGGTGCGTGGTTATTGATCGGGACACACCTTCTCATCACGAGAAACATTTGTGCGAAGCCATTTGATAATCCATGCATCGGTGTAGAAGATATAGAGAGGAAGGGAAGTTCAATAGGTTTGACCTTTGACCTTCAACAGTGACCTTGACCTTGGACGTAGGTGCGTGGTTATTGATCGCGACACACCTCATCGTGAGAAACATTTGTGCCAAGCCATTTGGGAACTTCAATATTCTTTACCATTGAGTTTCAACTGTGACCTTGACCTTGGATGTAGGTGCGTGGTTATTGATCGCGACACACCTTCTCATCCTGAGAAACATTTGTGCCAAGGGCATTTATAATTCATGCATCGTTTGTAGAGAGATAGAGCGGAAGGGAATTTTCAATAGGTTTTTTGACCTTTGACCTTCAACTGTGACCTTGACCTTGGACGTAGGTGCGTGGTTATTGATTGTGACACACCTTGTCAACATGAGAAACATCTGTGCCAAGCCATTTGATAATCCATGCATCGGTGTAGAAGATATAGAGCGGAAGGGAATTTCCATAGGTTTGACCTTCAACTGTGACCTTGAACGTAGGTGCGTGTGTTAGCATTTGATAATCCATGCATCAGTGTCGAAGATATAGAGCGGAAGGGAATTTCAATAGGTTTGACCTTTGACCTTCAACTGTGACCTTGACCTTGGACGTAGGTGCGTGGTTATTGATGGCGACACACCTTCTCATCACGAGAAACATTTGTGCCAAGCCATTTGATAATGCATGCATCGGTGTAGAAGATATAGAGCGGAAGGGAATTTCAATAGGTTTGACCTTTGACCTTCAACAGTGACCTTAACCAAGGGGAGATAACTAAGTAATCCAAGGATAAAAGTAGGTCAAGGTGAAATATAGGTCAGGGATTATTGATGTACATCACTAGGAGATGAAATTGTCCAAGTATGGTTGATGTAGGCCCAGAAGTATTCCATATACAAGCTTGACTATAAACATTAACCAAGTAATTGAAGGTTAAATGTAGGTGAAGGTAAAATAAAGGTCAGGGGTTATTGATGTACATCCATATGAGAAAAAGTTATCCAAGTATGGTGTTGTATGCACAAAAGTATTCCATCTACAAGCTGACTAAAAACCTTAACCAAGTTGAGTTAAAAACAATTACCAAGGGGGAATTAAGTAAGTAATTTTAAAGGTTAAATTGTAGGTTCCAAGGTCAAATATAGGTCAAGGGGTTGTTGCTTGTTACATTAATAGGAGTGGAAGTTGTCCAAGTTATGGTTGGCGTAAGGGCCATGAGTATTCCATCTACAAAAAGCCTTGATAAAAACCTTAACCAAAGGAAGGGGGAATTAAGTAAGTAATTCAGAGGAAATGTAGGTCAAGGTCAAATATAGTCAGGGTTACTTGATGTTACATCTTATGGAGGTTGGTCAAAATTATGGTGTCTGTATGCACAATTGTTTTCCATTGTACAAGCTTGGTAGAAAGCTTAACCCAAGGTCGAGTACCTTAACCAAGGGGAATTAAAGTAAGAATTAAGGTTTAAAATGTAGGTCAAGGTCAAATATAGGTCAAGGGGGTTGTTGTTGTAATCATAAGGTGAGAGTTGTCCAAGGTTTTGGTGTAGGGCCAGGAGTATTCCATCTACAAGCTTGACTAAAAAACGTTAACCAAGGGGAATTAAGCAATTCAAGAGGAAATGTAGGTCAAGGTCAAATATAGATCAGGGTTGTTGATGTACATCACTAGGAGATGAAGTTGTCCAAGTATGGTGGGTGTAGGGCCAGTAGTATTCCATATAGAAGGTTGACTAAAAACCTTAACCAAAAGGAATTAAGTAAGTAATTGAAGAGGAAATGTAGGTGAAGGTCAAATATAGATCAGGGGTTATGATGTACATACCTATGAGAAAAGGTTGTCGAAGTATGGTGTCTGGATGCACAATATAGTATTCAATGTACAAGCTTGAAAAAAACCTTAACCAAGGTTGACTAAAAACCTTAACCAAGGGGAATTAAGTAAGTAATTCAAGAGGAAATGTAGGTCAAGGTCAAATATAGATCAGGGGTTATTGATGTGCATCACTAGGAGATGAAGTTGTCCAAGTATGGTGGGTGTAGGGCCAGTAGTATTGCATATACAAACTTGACTAAAAACCTTAACCAAGGTTGACTAAAAACCTTAACCAAGGGGAATTAAGCAAGTAATTCAAGAGGAAATGTAGGTGAAGGTCAAATATGACAAGGTCAAGGTGACAACATAAGCTCTACTTATTCTTCGAATAGTCGAGCTAAAAATTAAAAATAACAATGCTTGCTACTGGAGCCCAGAATTTTTGTTTAATAGTCCTATATTTATGTACATATATCTGCACAGGTCCACATAATGCCACAATATTTTCAACACAGTTTACGGAAATGTAATATACAAAAAAAATAATGCTCGCTACTGGAGCCCAGAATTTTTCTTAATAGTCCTATATTTATCTACATATATCTGCACAGGTCCACATACTGTCACAATATTGTCAACACAGTTTACGGAAATGTAATAATGTACCTGTATAAATTACCTGTAATAAGTTAGTGGTCAGTTAACTAGATGGCCGCGGCCTGCATGTCGCGCCTTGTGGCGAGGCATGGACACTAAAAAAAAAGATATAGTATAACGAAAAACTTTAACCAAAAAACTTAAGCAAAAACTTTAACCGGACACACGTACGTACGTACGTACGTACGTACGTACGTACAACAAAGTGCCGACTATATCGCGCTTTCCGCAAGCGGGCGCGAAAAAAACTTTAACCAAAAACAAAGTAATTTCACCTTGACATTGGGCACAGGGGCCGCACGGGAGGGGGGTAGAATGAAAATATAGATGATGATAAACACCCATGTGAAGTTTCAAGGTAATGGGCAAAGCAGTTGCAGTGATATAGTATAACGAAAAAATTTAACCAAAAAACTTAACCAAAAACTTTAACCAAAAAACTTAACCAAAAACTTCAAAGTAATTTGACCTTGACATTGGGCACAGGGGCCGCACGGAAGGGGGGTAGAATGAAAATATAGATGATGATAAACACCCATGTGAAGTTTCAAGGTAATGGGCAAAGCAGTTGCAGAGATATAGTATAACGAAAAAATTTAACCAAAAAACTTAACCAAAAACTTTAACCAAAAACTTTAACAAAAAAAATAACCAAAAAACTTAATCAAAAACTTTTAACCAAAAAACTTAACCAAAAACTTCAAAGTAATTTGACCTTGACATTGGGCACAGGGACCGCACGGGAGGGGGTAGAATGAAAATATAGATGAATGATAAACACCCATGTGAAGTTTCAAGGTAATGGGCAAAGCAGTTGCAGAGATTATAGTATAACGAAAAACTTTAACCAAAAAACTTAACCAAAAAACTTAACCAAAAACTTTAACCAAAAAACTTAACCAAAAACTTCAAAGTAATTTGACCTTGACATTGGGCACAGGGGCCGCACGGGAGGGGGTAGAATGAAAATACGGATGATGATAAACACCCATGTGAAGTTTCAAGGTAATGGGCAAAGTAGTTGCAGAGATATAGTATAACGAAAAACTTTAACCAAAAAACTTAACCAAAAAACTTAACCAAAAACTTTAACCAAAAACTTTAACAAAAAAAAAACTTAACCAAAAAACTTAACCAAATACTTTAACCAAAGAACTTAACCAAAAACTTCAAAGTAAATTGACCTTGACATTGGGCACAGGGGCCGCACGAGAGGGGGGTAGAATGAAAATATAGATGATGATAAACACCCATATGAAGTTTCAAGGTAAAGGGCAAAGCAGTTGCAGAGATATAGTATAACGAAAAACTTTAACCAAAAAACTTAACCAAAAAACTTAACCAAAAACTTCAAAGTAATTTGACGTTGACATTGGGCACAGGGGCCGCACAGAAGAGGGGTAGAATGAAAATATAGACGATGATAAACACCCATGTGAAGTTTGAAGGTAATGGGCAAAGCAGTTGCAGAGATATAGTATAACGAAAAACTTTAACCAAAAAACTTAACCAAAAAACTTAACCAAAAACTTTAACAAAAAAAAAAATTAACCAAACAACTTAACCAAAAACTTTAACCGGACACACGTACGTACGTGTAAGTACGTACCTACGTACGTATGCCAAAGTGCCGACTATATCGCGCTTTCCGCAAGCGGGCGCGACAAAAAATTGAAAAAGAATGTAAAAAATTAAATTTAAAAAAAAAATAAAAAAATAATGCTCCCTACTGGAGCCCAGAAAGTTTTTTAATAGTCCTATATTTATCTACATATCATATATGCACAGGTCCACATATTGCCACAATATTTTCAACACAGTTTACGGAAATGTAATATAATCATTTACCTGTATAAATTACCTGTAAGTGGTCAGTGGTCAGTTGCACATGCTAGCACATGCACAGGTGAATAGTCTGTATATAGCACTTACGACCTTATGCTACTAGACAAAAATTGAAAAAGAATTTGAAAAAAAAAATGAAAAAAAAAAAAAAAGGACAAAAAAAGTTTAAAAATTAAAAATAATAATGCTTGCTACTGAATTTTTTTTTAATAGTCCTATATTTATCTACATATATCTGCACAGGTCCACATAATGCCACAATATTTTCAACACAGTTTACGGAAATGTAATATCCAATGTAGTAATTTACCTGTATAAATTACCTGTGGTCAGACTGGTCAAGACTGGACACTGCACATGCTTAGCACATGCAGCACATGGACAGGTGAATGGTTCTCCCAGTCTCTATTGTTGTCTCTACAGGTAAGGTGTACACAGCACACGAGAAAAGGTGTACAGAGCAGACGAGAAAACGGGTATTCATGCATTATTGTACAGTTTGTAGAGTGCACAAAACAAAAAAGGGAGATAACTAAAAAATTAGCTAAGCAAGAGTTGTCATTCTTGTGCGCGACACACCTCCGGGTCGTGGTCTATGCATGTGTGAAGTTTCATGAAAATATTCCAAAGGGTGGTGGAGTTATGCTCCGGACACGAAATCATTTCGAGAAACAAAAAAGGGAGATAACTCAAAAATTAGCTATGCAAGAGTTGTCATTCTTGTGCGCGACACACCTTCGGATCGTGGTCTATGCATGTGTGAAGTTTCATGAAAACATTCCAAAGGGTGTTCGAGTTATGCTCCGGACAAGAAGTGTCTGCGGCGGACGCGGACGCGGCGCGCTGTCAAATCCATAGTATCCCCCGACGGAGTCCGGGGTATACAATTATTGACTAGTGAGCCATAGAATATCAGATTATATTCTATGGCTCACTAGTCAATACATGTAATTGTTTTATTATATGATAATAGTGTGTATATAGCACTTACGACCTTATGATACTAGACAAAAATTGAAAAAAAAATAAAAATAATAATGCTTGCTACTGATGCCCAGAATTTTTTATTAATAGTCCTATATTTATCTACATATAACTGCACAGGTCCACATAATGCCACAATATTTTCAACACAGTTTATGGAAATGTAATATACAAAAAAAATAAAATAATAATAATGCTCGCTACTGGAGCCCAGAATTTTTGTTAATAGTCCTATATTTATCTACATATATCTGCACAGGTCCACATACTGCCACAATATTGTCAACACAGTTTACGGAAATGTAATAATGTACCTGTATAAATTACCAAAAAAAATGCAAAAAACAAATTAAATTTAAAAAAAAATAAAAAAATAATGCTCTACTGGAGCCCAGAATGTCTTTTAATAGTCCTATATTTATCTACATATCATATATGCACAGGTCCACATATTGCCACAATATTTTCATGAAATGTAATATAATCATTTACCTGTATAAATTACCTGCAAGTGGTCAGTGGTCAGTTGCACATGCCAGCACATGCACAGGTGAATAGTCTGTATATAGCACTTACGACCTTATGCTACTAGACAAAAATTGAAAAAGAATTTGAAAAAAAAAATGAAAAAAAAAAATGGAAAAAAAAAATGGAAAAAAAAAGTTTAAAAATAATAATGCTTGCTACTGGAGCCCAGAATTTTTTTTTAATAGTCCTATATTTATCTACATATATCTGCACAGGTCCACATAATGTCACAATATTATTATTATATGATAATAGTGTGTATATAGCACTTACGACCTTATGCTACTAGACAAAAATTGAAAAAGAATTTGAAAAAAAAGATGAAAAAAAAAAAGTTTAAAAATTAAAAATAATAATGCTTGCTACTGGAGCCCAGAATTTTTTATTAATAGTCCTATATTTATCTACATATATCTGCACAGGTCCACATAATGCCACAATATTTTCAACACAGTTTATGGAAATGTAATATACAAAAAAAAACAAAAAAAAATTTAATGCTCGCTACTGGAGCCCAGAATTTTTGTTAATAGTCCTATATTTATCTACATATATCTGCACAGGTCCACATACTGCCACAATATTGTCAAGACAGTTTACGGAAATGTACCTGTATAAATTACCTGTAATAAGTTAGTGGTCAGTTAAAAAATTGAAAAAGAATGTAAAGAAAAAAATGCAAAAAAAAAATTAAATTTAACAAAAATAAAAAAATAATGCTCCCTACTGGAGCCCAGAATGTCTTTTAATAGTCCTATATTTATCTACATATCATATATGCACAGGTCCACATATTGCCACAATATTTTCAACACAGTTTACGGAAATGTAATATAATCATTTACCTGTATAAATTACCTGCAAGTGGTCAGTGGTCAGTTGCACATGCTAGCACATGCACAGGTGAATAGTCTGTATATAGCACTTACGACCTTATGCTACTAGACAAAAATTGAAAAAGAATTTGAAAAAAAAAAATGGAAAAAAAAAGTTTAAAAATAATAATGCCAGCTACTGGAGCCCCGAATTTTGTTTTAATAGTCCTGTATTTATCTACATATATCTGCACAGGTCCACATAATGCCACAATATTTTCAACACAGTTTACGGAAATGTAATATCCAATGTAGTAATTTACCTGTATAAATTACCTGTGGTCAAGAGTGGTCAAGACTGGACATTTGCACATGCTAGCACATGCTAGCACATGCTAGCACATGCACAGGTGAATGGTTCTCCCAGTCTCTATTGTTCTCTCTACAGGTAAGGTGTACAGAGCACACGAGAAAACGGGTCTTCATGCATTATTGTCCAGTTTGTAGTGCGCAAAACAAAAAAGGGAGATAACTCAAAAATTAGCTACGCAAGAGTTGTCATTCTTGTGCGCGACACACCTCCGGGTCGTGGTCTATGCATGTGTGAAGTTTCATGAAAATATTCCAAAGGGTGGTCGAGTTATGCTCCAGACAGGAAATTGGTGCGCGAAAACAAACAAGAGGGCCATGATGGCCCTAATTCGCTCACCTGACTCCATGAACACCAGAGGAGAATGTGACAGTGAGTTCATGTGTTTTAAAAAAATTGTGCTATTTTTAGACGACGGTCATCTTGGATTAAGCGATGACTCATTTTACCAAATCTGAAAATGCTTCACCCAAGGATCGGAACTTCCTATGAAGTGTTCGAGTTATGCTCCGGACAAGAAGTGTCTGCGGCGGACGCGGACGCGAACGCGGCCCGCTGTCAAATCCATAGTATCCCCCGACGGAGTCTGGGGGATACAATTAAGAGCAACCAAGGAAGTCAATTATTTGTTTGTTTGTTGGGGTTTAACGGCCTATCAACAGGTAAGGTAATTTAAGGCCGGGTCAATGGGTTTAGTACTAAAAGGAAGTCAATTAATAAAATAATAAGAAGGAAAAAGAATAAGAAACAAGAAATGCGTCTGTCGAACGCGGATGCCACCTGCAGCATATTTGAGAAACTGTGACAAAGTGGTTAACCGAAAAGTGTGACGGACGGACAGACAGATGGACGGGACGGACAGACGGACGGTCCAAACACTATATGCCACCCGTTTCTTCGAAACCCGGTGGCATAAAAACCTTCACCACCCTCGAGAATTGGACACGTATCAAGTTCCTACATGTGGGAATTCAGTTAGACTCCATAAAACTCCATATTATAGCGAGTCTAATAGTAATTCCCAGTGGTTTTTCCGCCACGGAGAGCATGTTTGTTTGTTGGTGTTGAAAGACCTATCAACAGCTAAGGTCATTTATGGTTGGGTCAACGCCTTACGGGTTTGATCCCGCATTTAACCTGCTGCAGTATAAATAAAGGCATCGTTATTACGAGACTAATCCATTCGCTGGCAGCCTTGATAAAAAAAAAGGCAAGTCCTCAGTGACATTGGGCAATCGGATGTGGGTCATATGCGAAACAAAGCACCAGCCCTAGACACACATTGTGGTCAAATTCGACGAAGATGTTCATAAGTTATTGAAAAATGAAAGGCGTTACTAATGAACGTACATGGACTAACGCTATATCCCCTCTTGCCTATCGGCGAGGGGATAATTAAATGAACTAGATTTGTCAGTAAGCGGGGGCTTACGGAATACCCCCCCGCATCAGCCCTGACCTAGAATGAATTCCAGCTCGCATACTATCATTTTCAGATAAAAGACTATGTCAGCACATAAAATAAATATACTGTCCGATATACAACTACCAACACAGATTTTAGGCAAAAATCTAGTGTTTATGCCAGGACACTTTTTTCTTCATAATTGAACATTTCAAAATGTTTCACAAGGTCATTGGGCGGTTTCAGAATTGTTTAATTTAAGTTTCTTTGCCAAAAGTTTTTCTCGTGCCAGTCATTGAATTTAACACCTGGCACCAGATAAGGAGATTGCTATCATAGTGCAGGAAGGTTGAAATTTCTATCTTGCCTCGGAAGAAAGTAAATTGTAGTAGTGAAAACTAAAATTATTCATAAACTTGTCAACTGATTAACAGACATACACAAACACATGTACTTGATACTTGTAAAAACAAGTGTGGTATAGCAAACACAATTTAAACTAGATTTGTCAGTAAGCGGGGGCTTACGGAATACGCCCCCGCGTCAGCCCTAACCTACAATGAATTCCAGCTCGCATACTATCATTTTCAGATAAAAGACTATGTCAGCACATATGGAGAGTGCGATGGTGGTTCCAGTTGAAAAAAACAAAAAAAGCAAACTAGGACATTCTAAGAGTCCGTGACCTTGACCCTGGCATAAATGGGGGTCGTAGGTTTGTTGCAGAATGATGTATGAGTGTCAGATAAGGGCCGGGTAAAATATCACTGCCTTCCGCAAAGGGAAAGAGAAGTTATAAGGAAATTTACATTTGTTAAGTTTTTTATTTTTTTTTCTTCTAAGTTTATAAGTCCGTGACCTTGAGCCCTGGTATAAATGGGGGTCGTAGGTTTGTTGCAGAATGATGTATGAGTGTCAGAGAAGGGGTGGGTAAAATATGAAAGATTTCCGCAAAGGGAAAGAGAAGTTAAAAGGAAATTTACAATTGTTAAGTTTTCGTTTTTTTCTAAGTTTCTAAGTCCGTGACCTTGACCCCTGGCATAAATGGGGGTCGTAGGTTTGTTGCAGAATGATGTATGAGTGTCAGAGAAGGGGGCGGGTAAAATATGAAAGATTTCCGCAAAGGGAAAGAGAAGTTAAAAGGAAATTTACAATTGTTAAGTTTTCGTTTTTTTCTAAGTTTCTAAGTCCGTGACCTTGACCCCTGGCATAAATGGGGGTCGTAGGTTTGTTGCAGAATGATGTATGAGTGTCAGAGAAGGGGCGGGTAAAATATGAAAGATTTCCGCAAAGGGAAACAGAAGTTAAAAGGAAATTTACAATTGTTAAGTTTTGTGACGGACGGAAACACGGACGCACGGAAACTCGGACGGACGGACGCACGGACGGACAAGCTGACTCCAGTATACCCCCCCACAACTTCGTTGCGGGGGGTGGTATAATAAATTAATGTCATGAACATATATGTCCACATTGTCATTATTATTAGTTATAGCAGAAACACATTACCCAATAATTATCTCCACTGATTATCAGTCTGTGATGGTATAGAAGTAAATACAACACCAATAGGCAATACAGTAACACCACAATAAATAACATAACAGAGATCCAGATACTCCGCACATCTGCGTAAATAAAACAAGAAACGAGGCAAAGCCACGAAGGCCAGGTTTTTTCCAAGCATGGACACTTGGATAACATAATTATACCCACTTTTTGTAGACTAGATGGCCGTGGCCTGCATGTCGCTCATTGGGGCGAGGCATGGACACTAAAAAAATAGATATAGTAGATGAACGAAAAAACTTTAACCGGACACACGGACATACGGACGGACGGACGTACGTATGCCAAAATGCCGACGATATCGCGCTTTCCGCAAGCGGGTGCGACAATGATGATAAACACCCATGTGAAGCATCAAGGAAATGGGTGAAGCAGTTGCAGAGATATAGTACACGAAAAAACTTTAACAAATAAATTCAAAGTAATTTGACCTTGACATTGCGCACAGGGGCCGCACGATTGGGGGTTAGAATGAAAACATGGACGATGATAAACACCCATGTGAAGTTTGAAGGTAATGGGCGAAGCAGTTGCAGAGATATAGTATAACGAAAAAGTTTTAACCAAAAAATTTAACAAGACGTACGTTAAAAAGTTAACGTTGAAAATGGCTAAGTCAATTACGTAGAAATAATAGGTGAAGGTAAAAAAATGGTCACATGTTGGATAGTTGTATGTGGTAGGCACCCCTTGGTTATGAAGCTGTGACAGTTTGGTGGTCCTAGGTGGTACAGTACCAAAGAAATGGACTTAAACACAACAAGAAACGAGGCAAAGCCACGAAGGCCAGGTTTTTTCCAAGCATGGACACTTGGATAACGTAATTATACCCACTTTTTGTAGACTAGATGGCCGTGGCCTGCATGTCGCGCCTTGGGGCGAGGCATGGACACTAAAAAAATAGATATAGTAGATGGAAAAACTTTAACGAAAAAACTTTAACCGGACACTCGGACGTACGGACGGACGGACGGATGGACGGACGTATGCCAAAATGCCGACGATATCGCGCTTTCCGCAAGCGGGTGCGACAATGATGATAAACACCCATGTGAAGTATCAAGGTAATGGGTGAAGCAGTTGCAGAGATATAGTACACGAAAAAAACTTTAACAAATAAATTCAAAGTAATTTGACCTTGACAGTGATCACAGGGGCCGCACGGTTGGGGGTTAGAATGAAAATATGGACGATGATAAACACCAATGTGAAGTTTCAAGGTAATGGCAAAGCAGTTGCAGAGAAGTATAACGAAAAAGTTTTAACCAAAAAATTTAACCAGACGTACGTTAAATGTTTTTTAAGAATTTATGCTATTTTTAGACAGCGGCCATCTTGGATTAGCGATGACCTCCATCCATTTTAACAAATCTGAAAAAAACTTTAACAAAAAAATTCAAAAGTAATTTGACCTTGACATTGGGCACAGGGGGGCCGCACGGTTGGGTTTAGAATGAAAATATGGATGATGATAAACACCCATGTGAAGTTTCAAGGTAATGGCGAAGCAGTTGCAGAGATATAGTACAACAAAAAAGTTTTAACCAAAAAACTTTAACCAGACGTACGTTAAAAAGTTAACGTTGAAAATGGGTAAGTCAATTACGTAGAAATAATAGGTGAAGGTAAAAAATGGTCACATGTTGGATATAGTTGTATGTGGTAGGCACCCCTTGGTTATGAAGCTGTGAAAGTTTGGTGGTCCTAGGTGGTACAGTACCAAAGAAATGGACTTAAACACGAAAACTTAACATTGTAAACGCGAAAACTTAACATTGAAAATGGCTAAGTCGACTGCGCGGAAAAAATGGGTGAAATTAAAAAAAAAGTAACATGTTGGATAGTGATATGTGGTGGGCACCCCTTGATTATGAAGCTGTGAAAGTTTGGTGGTCCTAGGTGGTACAGTACCAAAGAAATGGACTTAAACACGAAAACTTAACATTGTAAACGCGAAAACTTAACATTGAAAATGGCTAAGTCGACTGCGTGGAAAAAATGGGTGAAGTTAAAAAAAAAAAGTAACATGTTGGATAGTGATATGTGGTTGGCACCCCTTGATTATGAAGCTGTGAAAGTTTGATGGTCGTAGGTGGTACAGTACCAAAGAAATGGACTTAAACACGAAAACTTAACATTGTAAACGCGAAAACTTAACATTGAAAATGGCTAAGTCGACTGCGCGGAAAAAATGGGTGAAGTTAAAAAACGAGGCAAAGCCACGAAGGCCAGGTTTTTTCCAAGCATGGACACTTGGATAACGTAATTATACCCACTTTTTGTAGACTAGATGGCCGTGGCCTGCATGTCGCGCCTTGGGGCGAGGCATGGACACTAAAAAAATAGATATAGTAGATGGAAAAACTTTGTTTAACGGAAAAAACACTAAACCGGACACATCGGACACTCGGACGTACGGACTGACGGACGGACGGACGGACATATGCCAAAATGCCGACGATATCGCGCTTTCCCACAAGCGGGTGCGACAATGATGATAAACACCCATGTGAAGTATCAAGGTAATGGGTAAAGCAGTTGCAGAGATAGTACACGAAAAAACTTTAACAAATAAATTCAAAGTAATTCGACTTGACAGTGATCACAGGGGCCGCACGGTTGGGGGTTAGAATGAAAATATGGACGATGATAAACACCAATGTGAAGTTTCAAGGTAATGGGCGAAGCAGTTGCAGAGATGTATAACGAAAAAATTTTAACCAAAAAATTTAACCAGACGTACGTTAATTTTTTTTCAAGAATTTATGCTATTTTTAGACGGCGGGGCCATCTTGGATTAGCGATGACCTCCATTTTAACAAATCTGAAAAAACTTTAACAAAAAAATTCAAAGTAATTTGACCTTGACATTGGGCACAGGGGCCGCACGGTTGGTTAGAATGAAAATATGGATGATGATAAACACCCATGTGAAGTTTCAAGGTAATGGGCGAAGCAGTTGCAGAGATATAGTACAACAAAAAAGTTTTAACCAAAAAACTTTAACCAGACGTACGTTAAAAAGTTAACGTTGAAAATGGGTAAGTCAATTACGTAGAAAGAAATAATAGGTGAAGGTAAAAAAATGGTCACATGTTAGATAGTTGTATGTGGTAGGCACCCTTGGTTATGAAGCTGTGAAAGTTTGGTGGTCCTAGGTGGTCAGTACCTAAAGAAAAGACTTAAACACGAAAACTTAACATTGTAAACGCGAAAACTTAACATTGAAAAATGGCTAAGTCGACTGCGCGGTGGTGAAATTAAAAAAAAAAGTACAGGATGTGATATGTGGTGGGCACCCCTTGATTTATGAAAGTGTGAAAGTTTGGTGGTCCTAGGTGGTACAGTACCAAAGAAATGGACTTAAACACGAAAACTTAACATTGTAAACGCGAAAACTTAACAATGTAAACGCGAAAACTTAACATGAAAAATGGCTAAGTCGGATGCTGCGAAAATAAAATGGGTGAAAGTTAAAAAAAAAGTAACATGTTGGATAGTGATATGTGGTGGGCACCCCTTGATTATGAAGCTGTGAAAGTTTGGTGGTCCTAGGTGGTACAGTACCAAAGAAATGGACTTAAACACGAAAACTTAACATTGTAAACGCGAAAACGGCTAACATCTGAAAATGGCTAAGTAGACCTAACGCGGAAAAAAAAAAGTGGGTCTCAAGAAAATAAAAAAAAGTAACATGTTGATATTTGAAAATGAATGTGGTGGGCACCCTTTGATATGAAGGGCTGTGAATAAAGTTTGGTGGTACCTAGGTGGTAAAGTAACAAAGAAATGGACTCAAACATGAAAACTTAACATTGAAAATGGCTAAGTCGACTACGCGGAAAAAATGGGTCAAGTAAAAAAAAAGTAACATGTTGGATAGTGATATGTGGTGGGCACCCCTTGATTATGAAGCTGTGAAAGTTTGGTGGTCCTAGGTGGTACAGTAACAAAGAAATGGACTCAAACACGAAAACTTAACATTGATTGTGGACCCGCCCGCCCGCCCGGCTTTCGCCAATCCAATAGCCTGGATTTTTTTTCAAAAAACCTGGCTAAAAAAGTAACATGTTGGATAGTGATATGTGGTGGGCACCCCCTGATTATGAAGCTGTGAAAGTTTGGTGGTCCTAGGTGGTACAGTAACAAAGAAATGGACTCGAACACGAAAACTTAACATTGATTGTGGACGCCGCCCGCCCGCCCGCCCGCCCGCCCGTCCCGCCCGTCCGCCCGCCCGCCCGGCTTTCGCCAATCCAATAGCCTGGATTTTTTTTCAAAAAACCTGGCTAAAAATGAAAAAAAAATAAAATATTAGGACTGGAGCAATCATCAGTGTGCATTAAAAATTCACGTAATGTATCATCAGCCTGTAGGGTAGACTAACATGCCACGTCTATATCATTTCTAACATTTATTTTTCATTATCTGACTTATCATTTGTTATCGATAGTGAGGCCATAGTGCTATGTCTACCCGTAGGGTATTGTTATCAAGTGTGTGCACAAATTATTGGGTTTTGCAACCAGTGTAGATCCAGATCAGGATCTGCACTGATCGCCATTCCATCAATGAAACATGTGTCATGCGTCTAACAAGCAATATATCGTAGTTGCGAACGGTAACTCTTGCAATCTACTCCCCTACCCTCTGTAGGCAGATTCCACTCCTATTATTTCCTCTGCAGAATAGCGAATCAGATGCGATTCGCACTTTATCAGTTAATTATGACGTTTTCCATCTGAAAAATGTTAGTATTGTAAAAGTAATACAAACCAATTATTCTGAAACAATTTTTACCATTGTAGAAGATTTAGAAAATTATTTGTTGCCTTTACAGAAAATGGCCCCCATCTTAACTTTTACATGTTGAATTTGGATGCCACTGACTGGGTCACTTGTTGATTCTAGCTTAAATTTACTTTATCAGGTCATCTACATTATGTAAATGTATGTCATAATTGCTTGAATATGTTATTTTCATAATATTAACACTCATTTCAGTTAAAAATATAGAACTTCTTTCACAATTAACTGCTAAAGTGCGAATCAGATCTGATTCGCTATTCTGCTGAGAAATCCTACAACTCATGAGTGGAATCGTAAATCTGCCTATGGACCGTACGCAAGTAGATTGCAAGAGTTACCGTTCGCAACTATATGTATCGTTATCAGGCTACAGGAGTGTGCTATTTGATCATGAGCTACACTGGTCACACAAAACCCGCAAGCCCTATTTCTCCAGTGACAAACACATTTGTGTTCATAGAAAAAGTTGGGGATAAATACATTACTATTTTGTCTAGTTGTGGGAAGTAACTCCCGTATCGTCCGTACCCGGAAATGAAGTTGACTGGACATAGACATAGATTTATAGCAAAGTAAATGATAACAATCGGACTATGAAAAATAGAAGTGAAACATGATATAGACATGGCAGGTTAGTCTAGACTGGACCTACATGTACCCCCTTGGCGCCCCTCTGAACCCATGAAAACCAAGGACGCCAATGCCAATGGTTTATAGGTACCTTAAAAAAACACTATCACAGGGGACAGCAGAAATAAAATGTAATTGTAAAAATGTTAGGATGGTACAATACAGGAGCAGATCTATAAATTAAATAAGTGTTACGTTTCCGCATCTAAACTGACATCTGCACCCCATCTCAAGAATAACAAATATGTGTTCAAATCTTGTTTTCTTGTACAACCACATTGAATGTGGCTAGGATTGGCATGGGCTTATGGGATATGCGACCAGTGTAGATCCAGATCAGCCTGTGCATGCGCACAAGTCTGATCAGGACCTACACTGGTCACAAGTCCCATAAGCTCCATTTTTCCAATCACAGCCTCTAATTACAACAACAGCAAAAACGGTCACAATTGTCCGAATTATGGTAATTGTGATATTTTACATGTAAACAACCCCAAACAAACCTACCAGTAGCTGACAATCATGTTGGATACGCGACAGGTAAAAAACGCGGTCACAACATTTTCCGGGACCGATGTAAAATTGACAATTACAGTCGGGGGTAAAACTAGACGGTCGGTCGGGTAACAAGAAACAAACCTTTTTTTTTTACGCGTAATAAAATGTCGCTAGGAAAATTACCTCAATCTGTGGATCGTCGTTCTTGCTGGTTGTCTCGATCACTTCGGGCACAGATCCTCGAATAAGACGATATTTCTCTGTACCCAGCATAAGCTTCGCGACACTGTCAAACTTAAAACAACTGCGCAAGAAATGTTCCGAGCAAACGACACCGCGATGCGCCCTCCCAAAAACACTTCTCTGAACGTTCCTCAACCATTTCGCGCGTAATTCCTCGTCCCTTGGAATAACATGGAATGTCACAAACCCCTGTCCTTCTCTGCCAGTCTCATGTTTACACGTTCTCACTATGCAGCAAGGCATATTAACAGATAAATGCGCGTTTTAAACGTAACAATAGATAATTATTGGTCGCGATGTGATGTCGAAGAGAAACAAAAGGAAACTGGAAGCAACTGATCAGAATGCTTCCCAGTTACCAAGAAAGTAGCAAGTTGCGCGCGCAACTGCGCTCTGACGTAGTTGTAATGCGTATCACGTGATTTAATGGAGGCAGCCTAAAATCTCCATGGAGTGGAGAGCGCATACATATGGGAACTTTAAAACCAAATTTCTGTGGGATTATAATAAATACAAGTCATTTAAAAGAACGATTTGTCTTTAATATAGCTATATAATGCAAATATATCGGTTTTGCTGGGGGTGTTATTCTCCTTTAAGACATTGGAATAGTGATTTATAGATCGTGGGAAACTGAATTTGTCATCTGCTGTTACCATATTACAGTCAAACTTGTGTTAAGAGACCACTCAAGGAACTGCCAAAAGTGGTCTCTTATCGTGAGAATAGATTTATACATCGCGGGGAACTTAAATTGTCGTCTGCTGTTACCATATTAATTACTGAAAAGTATGCTTTGGCAGCACATGTGAATGCAGTCGATCATTGACAAAAATATCAGAATACACGCTGATGTTAAATGAAGATGATTACCATGTGCTGTCAAAACATGTTTGGAATAGAAATTATTGAGAGAAAAAAATAGATAATTGTTATCTATCAACCATATTAATGCACTTGATTCTTAATTGACCTGATCGGTGTAAATCGCGGAACTTCAATTACCGAGGAATGGGTTTGTGAGCTAATTAATCCGCTGTCAATAATGTTAACCGTAATTATTGACGAGTGAGATGACCCTTAATTGGCTTGTCGCAAATTATTAACATTCTCATACTTTTATGTTGATTTAATTCCATATTACTATTCAAACTAATGTTTTCCATTGTACATGTTATTACTTAATAAACATACATATATGTGTATACATGTTATTACTTGACTGTGTTGTCACTGTGTTGTTTTTTATATATCATCCGTGTACCCACCCCACATGGCTGTCGCTATTAAGAGACCACCTCTGTTAAGAGACCACTTTTGGCAGTTCCCTTGAGTGGTCTCTTAACACAAGTTTGACTGTAATCTAACTAACGGATCAAGAGATATGTGAAATTTGGACTATGCACAAAATTTACGGTCGCTAAGGTGAAGGCCAATGTCACCCAAATGACACTGGATGGACAGCTATCAATATGAGGAAGCTATTTATGAAGTTTGGTAATGATACGACTAATGGATCAAGAGATATGGGAAATTTTGCTACGTCCAAAAGTTACATAATTGGTGGCGGCGACGATGCCGGAATTGTGACTGTTATGTCTCACTTTCCAGTGGGTGAGACAAAAAGCAATATCAATATCAGGCAACATGAATGTGCTATTTGATCGGGGGCTACACTGATCACAAATCCCATAAGCCCCATTTCTAGAGTGACAGCCACAAATATACTTACGGCATTAGAACACATTTTTCTGTAAGTTTGTCCCGCTGTGTGCCCACTTTACAAACAGGTACACAGCTATAATTGTCTGAAACAAAATTAAAGTAGCGTATTTGTTTCATATTAATCCTTAACCCTTAGACCTCTACACACAACAATTATCGTCTGCTGTTGCTTTTATATCTTGTTTGGACATACAATCAGTAGCGAGGGTAATTGTATTAATGTGGAAGGATGTATAGTTACTAAGTAATGCATGTGTGCAATATGAAGATATTAGCTGAAGGCAAACAGAAATTATAGGTGATTTGAGAAACTCTTAGAAAAACGTTAACGTATGGACAGACGGACGGACGAGACCTATAGGGCAACGCCGTTTCTTGGCGGGGCCCTAATAACACTGGTGCTGCACTCTATGTCAGTGTAAAAATATACCACATCGAAACATATGAATTGCTACATGCAGAATATACTGCGTGGCCACATTTTTGTCTTGTAACAGACGCAAGAAATGTGCGCCAGTTACTAGACCAACTAGATGGTCTTTAAATCCGATAAATGCTCCCCGATGACGCCTGGATTGAAAGTCAAAGTCCTTGACCCTGGGTATTGGTGTAGAATGCTTATTAATCACAATAAATGGTGATAAAAGTGTATACATGTATGATTGGTAACAGAGATAAATTCTGGAAAGGTTTAACGCGATTAATAGGATTCTTGCCGTGATAAACATGTATATTGAATTTGGTCACAATCTGTCAAAATAAATAGGCTTCTTCGTCTTGCCGTGATAAACATGTATACCGAATTTGTTTACGATCGGTGAAGTAGAACTGGAGTTATTGCGTGTACATGGATACAGAGTGCGAAAATTAAAAATGGCTGCCAAGGGTCGATAAGTATTCAGAAATTTTTCAAAATCAATAGACTTCTTCGTCTTGCCGTGATAAAAATGTATACCGAATTTGGTTATGAGCGATAAAGTAGAACTTGAGTTATTGTGTGGACAAGGATACAGAGTGCGAAAAATAAAAATGGCCGCCAAGGGGAGATAAGAAATTGGATATTTTTGAAAATAAATAAGCTTCTTCATCTTGCCGTGATAAACATGTATACCGAATTTGGTTACGAGCGATAAAGTAGAACTTGAGTTATTGCGTGGACAAGGATACAGAGTGCGAAAAATAAAAATGGCCGCTAAGGGGAGATAAGTCATAGGAAAATTTTCATAATCAATAGCCTTCTTCGTCTTGCCATGATAAACATGTATACCGAATTTGGTTACGATCAGTGAAGTAGAACTTGAGTTATTGCGTGGAAAAGGATACAAAGTGTGAAAAATAAAAATGGCCGCCAAGGGGAGATAAGTAATTGGAAATTTTTGAAAATAAATAAGCTTCTTCATCTTGCCGTGATAAACATGTATACCGAATTTGGTTACGATCGGTGAAGTAGAACTTGAGAGTTATTGCGTGGACAAGGATACAGTGCGAAAACTAATTAGAAAATGTGTTCATAGAACACGGATGCCCCACATATCGCTTTGATAATAAATGAGGCCAAATTTACCCGAGCGTTAAAGTTTCGTGACGGACGGACGGACGGACGGACGGACGGACGGACGTACCAACATTTTGGGTTTATGGGCTATTTGCTATATAAAAGATCAAAGGACTAGCCCCTAAACTTCAAAAGGTTTTATGGGCTAACGGAATAAGTTCAAAGAACTTCAAAGGAATCCTTATGTTACTAACCCTTACCCTAAGCTCCTAAACCCCTGATGTTTGCCCGGACAGACGTACCGACGGACGGACGGACGGACGGACGGACGGACGTTCTTACATTACTATACTTATGTGGCTTATCACATGTTAAATATTAGCCACATAAAACGATTTTTAGCCACATAAAACGATTTTTTAGGTGGCTAATTGTAACCAACCCTATCCTTTACCAAGTCCATAACCCTGTGGTAAGTACCCTAATGTGTGCCCGGACGGACGGACGGACGGACGGACGGACGTTCTTACATTACTATACTTATGTGGCTTATCACATGTTAAATATTAGCCACATAAAACGATTTTTAGCCACATAAAACGATTTTTTAGGTGGCTAATTGTAACCAACCCTATCCTTTACCAAGTCCATAACCCTGTGGGGCTAGCCGCATAAGTACCCTAATGTGTGCCCGGACAGACGGACGGACGGACGGGACGGATGGACAAGGGTAACACTAAATACCCCCTCCACTATCGTGGTGGGGCATAAAAATGGCCGCCAAGGGGAGATAAGTAATTGGAAATTTTTGAAAATCAATAGGCTTCTTCATCTTGCCGTGATAAACATGTATACCAAATTTGGTTAAAATCCGTCCAGTAGAACTCTAGTTATTGCCTGGACAAGCTGTGTACCCCGCCCACCCGCCCGCACCGCCGCCCGCCCGCACAAGATGAATATACGTCCCGTTTTTTCAAATGGGCGTATAAAAACATGTAAAACTTTAACAACTAGAAATGTGGCCTGTCGGCACACAAAAGCCCCCGCTGGCAGCCAAAGAAAACGAGTCATATTTAAATTATAAACCATTTACCCGAGTGTTAAGGTTTCGAATGAACCAAGTCTGTGACCTTGACCCTGGGCTTAGCGGGGGCGGGACGAATGTGAATTTGTCACAGGGCAGTAGAGGACTATTTGAGCAATGCGTGTGTGAAATGTGAAGCAGATCCGAACAAGGAAACAAAAATTATAAGCCATTTACCCCAGCGTTAAGGTTTCGAACGCACCAAGTCTGTGACCTTGATCCTGGGCTTAGCGGAGGCGGGACGAATGTGGATTTGTCACAGAGCGGTAGAGAACCATTGGAGCAATGCATGTATGAAATGTGAAGCAGATCCGAGCAAGGAAACAGAAATTATAAGCCATTTACTCGAGCGTTAAGGTTTTGAACGCACCAAGCCTGTGACCTTCACCCTGCGCTTAGTGGGGGCGGGATGAATGTGGATTTGTCACAGGGTGGAAGAGGACCATTGGAGCAATGCGTGTGTGAAATGTGAAGCAGATCCGAGCAAGGACACAGAAATTATAAGCCATTTACCCAAGCGTTAAGGTTTCGGGGAGTACGGATGGACGTACGGACGCCGGTAACACTATATGGCCCCCTCACCATTAGGTGGCGAGGGCATAATAATGAATTAACCCGAGTGTTAAGTTTTGGAAATGGAGCATTTCGTAAGTCTGTGACCTTGACCTTGGGGCTAGCGGGCACCATGGGCATTATGTAGACTGATGTGGGATGCTGTTACAAATGCATCTATGAAATATTAAAGCATTCCATCAATGACAACAGAAGTTATAATGAATTAACCCCAGCGTTAAGTTTTCGAAGCAAAGCATTTTCTAAGTCCATGACCTTGACCTTGGGGTGAGTGGGCACTACATGCTTTCCGTAGAATGATGCGGGATGATGTTACAAATGCATCTATGAAATATTAAAGCCATCAAGGGAAATGGAAGTTATAATGAATTAACCCCAGTATTAAGTTTTCGAAAACGGAGTGTTTTCAAGTCCGTAACCTTGGCCTTGGGGTGAGCAGGCACCATACGCTTTCCGTAGAATGATGCGGGATGATGTTCCAAATGCATCAATGAAATATTAAATCATTCCATGAAAGTAAACAGAAGTTATTGCAGATTAACCCAAACGTTATGTTTTATGACGGACAACCGGACGGACGGCCTAACCAATAGTGAAGAAGGGGCCATTTCCATTGTTCTAGATCAAAGAGATGGCCCCTTGTAATGAATAGAATAAGGGGCCACACGTAAAAAATCAAAGGATTCTTGTGTTAGGCTCCGCCCCATGGCCCCTTCTACACCCTTGGTTGCTCGGACGGACAGACGGACAGACAACTTTTGGATCCCTATATCCCCTTTTCGCTACGCGAGGGGATAAAAATGGCTAAGTCAAAAAGGTGATATTTTTGTTAAAAAATATTTTTTCGGCATAAAAATACCAATGTGCAGTGCACATCTTCAATATATGTAGAAGATATGTGTACAGTTTCAGATCGAATGACGGAACGGTTTCAGAGGAATTTTGTACACAAACTCTGTACCCTATATAGAATTGTATACAAAAATGTAGAAAAAATGGCCAAGTTAAAAAAGTGATAGTTTTTGTTAAAAAAGTTTTCTGCATAAAACACATAAGGTACACATCTGCAATATGTGTAGAAGACGTGTGTATAGTTTAATTGACTGAACAGTTTCAGAGGAGTACACAAACTCTGTACCCTATACAGAATTGTATACATAAATGTAGAAAAAATTGCCAAGTTAAAAAGGTGATATTTTTGTTAAAAAATATTTTTTCAGCATAAAAACACCAAGGTGCACATCTTCAATATGTGTAGAAGACGTGTGTATAGTTTCACATCGATTGACTGAACGGTTTCAGGGGAGTTGTGTACACAAACTATGCAGTTTTTCGGTCCACGGCCCGCACCGCAGTAAAACATAATGCGTACGGTCGCATAAAAAGTTTAACGTAAAATTTTACAAAAAGTTTAAATTCATTTGACCTTGACCTTGGGCTCCTAGGCAGCATGGGTAGGATATACAATGACAAAATGGATGGTTTTTCAAGCCAATAAAGAACAATCAAGAAGTTACAGGACAATGGAGAAATGTGCACTTCAAAAAGGTCAAGGTCATGTTAATGGCGACATGGGTGTGTTCCAAATGCTTACAAGTATCAAGTGTCCAAATATTGAAGCAATCCATCAAGTAATATTAATGTAATATTGTAACGACCCTTCGTTGTGTCTGCCTTCACGAATCTGGGGTAAACCATAGTTTCCTGTCCACACAGGGTTTTGGTAGCGGGCCCTTGTGATTTGGGATATGGAAACGGGAATAACTAGCTACTTGGTAATGAAATAACGACAGTAGCGAATTCAGTATTAATACCTGATATTTTGCTAACACATAAAACACAATATTATGCAACACATACAACTGTATGAGGGTGAGGGGAATCACGAAGCTGGGGTTGGGAATAATGCTGGGTGGGGGAGAGTCACACAGCAGGAAGCACGAAGCTTGGGTGGGGAGATAATACTGGGTGGTGAGTCACACAGCGGGAATCATGAAGCTGGGGTTGGGACTAATGTTGGGTGGGGGGAGTCACACAGCGGGAAGCACGAAGCTTGGGTGAAGAGATAATACTGGGTGGGGGAGTCACATAGCGGGAATCACGAAGATGGGGTTGGGAGTAATGTTGGGTGGGACAGTCGCACAGCGGGAATCACGAAGCTGGGGTTGGGACTAATGTTGGGTGGGGGAGTCACACAGCGGGAAGCACGAAGCTTGGGTGGGGAGATAATACTGGGTGGGGGAGTCACACAGCGGGAATCACGAAGATGGGGTTGGGAGTAATGTTGGGTGGGACAGTCGCACAGCGGGAATCACGAAGCTGGGGTTGGGACTAATGCCGGGTGGAGGAATCACACAGCGGGAATCACGAAGCTGGGGTTGGGACTAATGCTGGGTGGAGGAATCACACAGCGGGAATCACGAAGCTTGGGTGGGGAGATAATACTGGGTGGGGGGAGTCACACAGCGGGAATCACGAAGCTGGGTTGGGATAATACTGGGTGGGGAGTCACACAGCGGGAATCACGAAGCTGGGGTTGGGACTAATGTTGGGTGGGCGATTCACACAGCGGAAATCACGAAGCTGGGGTTGGGAAATAAACTGGGTAGCGGAGTCACACAGCGGAAATCATGAAGCTAGAATGGGGTTTTAATTAATATTATGCTGGGTGCGGGACACCCACAGCGGGAATCACGAAGCTATGGTGGGGAATCACGCAGCAGGAGGACACGAAGCAGGGTCGGGAATCGCACAGCAGGGGTTGGAAGGGGGTGGCATGAAGATAGTGTGGGGAGTCACACAGCTGAGGGTCAGGAAGCTGGGGTGGGGACTAATGTTCGGTGGGGAAGTCACACAGCGGGGATCACAAAGCTAGGTTGTGGAGTTACACAGCAGGAGGGGTGGGGCACGAAGCAGGGGTCAGGAAGGGGTCACGACGCTGCGGGGGGCACATAACAGCTAGGACGCATGACAATGGAGTGGGGCTCACCTAACAGGGTTTGGAGGGAAGTCACACAGCAGGGGGTCACGAAGCTGAATCGGGAATCGTATCACAATGGGGGAAAAGTGGGTGGGGTAATGGGATATTGGCATTATCATGGTTCCAGCCAATATTAATACCGTATTTTGCTAGTATTAGACACACTTTTTTTACCCAGATTTTCATCCCACATAGCCCCTGAGTCTTATACACACGTTTAGATACAAGAGCATTTTTTCTCACCCCGAAATATCGACAAAATGACCAAAAATTCATAAAATAAAGATTTGTTTCGATATTTGTTGTTGTTGTTAGTCTTTGCGGTAACATCCGCTTGAAATTGGAAAAGTATCCTCAGATTCGTATTCTAAACAGTTTGTGCCTTACTCATTTCGACCACAGGCATTCGGCGTGTTTCGGCTTTCATCGGTATAACTGCATATATAGAGTTAATTATACCGACGAAAGCCGAAACACGCCGAATGCCTGTGGTTTCGACGCTGTGACACATTCGCTCGACATTTTGTCTGCCGAATCACAGTCTGGCCTCTATCATTTTAATTATCTTTTGAAAACATTTAACTGGCTAATATCGGTCGGTGTCATTTTGCCATGAAAAATATTGCATGACGCCATTAACGGTAAATCCCAATATGCATAATGCAATTCCACGCAAGTTATAAAACTCCATCATTAGTTTCGAAACTGTGTGTTTACATGATGCTGATTCGTCCAAAGTGGCAAGCCTAAGTCATCTGGCCGACATCAAACACACCGCGTGTCAAGATTTACAACACGAAGCCATATCAAATATCAATACACGTGGTTGCTGACGTCAGTTTCGTATTCGTCATTAAACTGGTACCCTGTCTGATGCGTCCCAGTGAAACAATACTACCGGGAACCAGTCTATTTATGACATGGCAAACGTGTTTATGTCAATTGGGTCTCTATCTCTGACAAATCCCGGCTTATTGCATTAGCGGCCAGCCAGACCAGGCGGTGGATTCGCGTAGTATGCACATGGTTTACAATGTTCGCCGATCTCTAATTAAAAACATTATAATTACGTCAGCGGACAATGCAAATTCGTCATAGCTATAGGCTGCTTTCAGCGTCATTTACGGAAGATACGACTGATTTTGAAATATGACACGAAATTTGTGTGTTGCTTTGTGTAAAAAAATCAATAACACCCAGCCGTGTCAACTAACAGGTGTTTATCATATGACATCATTCAGCACGAGACTGTAAACTGTGTGACCTTTAGGCAATGTTTTGAAATTGCACTGATTGGTCAACACGCCTTTTGATGTGCCGCAGACGTCGCGAACGTGCGACTTTCATCTTGGCATCATGTCAGTAACCCATTTCATGCTGATGATACGCTTATGTTTGCGGAAAATCCTGAATATTTTCCTTCTATGCACTCAGAAGTATATGCCGCGACCACCATTTAAACCGTGGAATATTTCCTAGGAAAATCTCCCCCCCCCCTCCCTCAATACATGCTAAATGCTATCTGTTCTACACCAACTACACCAACATACATTATTTCATCAGAAATACTCCCTCAATCGTGTTATTCTTGTCTACAAAGAGACATCCACATCCGCTATGCATATGTAGTTGGTTGAGGGGGGGGGGGGTTATATTTCCTAGGAAAATCTCCCCCCCACCCCCACCCCCCCCCCCCCCCCCCTCAATACATGCCAAACAATACATGCCAAATGCTATCTGTTTCTGCACCAACATACATTATTTCATCATAGAGGGAGGGGGGGTTATTCTTGTCTACAAAGAGGCATTCACATCCGCTATGCATATGGTAGATGGTTGGGGGGGATAAACATACATTATTTCATCATGAGGGAGGGGGGTTATTCTTGTCTACAAAGAGGCATTCACATCCGCTATGCATATGGTAGATGGTTGGGGGGGATATTTCCTAGGAAAATCTCCCCCCCCCCTCTCTCCCCCCGCAAATATGCGTCACATGCTAACTGTTCTACACAAACATCAGAAATACTCCCCCAATTGTGGGTTATTCTTGTCTACAAAGAGACATCCACATCCGCTATGAATATGGTAGTTGGTTGGGGGGGATATTTCCTAGGAAAATCTCCCCCCTCCTCCCTCAATACATGCCAAATGCTATCTGTTCTACACCAACATACATTATTTCATCATGAGGGAGGGGGGGGTTATTCTTGTCTACAAAGAGACATTCACATCCGCTATGCATATGGTAGATGGTTGGGGGGGGATATTTTCCTAGAAAATTCTCTCCCACCAATACATGCCACATGCTATCTGTTCTACACCAACATACATTATTTCATCAGAAATACTCACCCAATCGTGGGATATTCTTGTCTACAAAGAGACATCCACATCCGCTATGCATATGGTAGATGGTTGGGGGGAGGGAATATTTCCTAGGAAAATCTCCCCCCCCCCCACCAATACATGCCACATGCTATCTGTTCTACACCAACATACATTATTCATCAGAAATACTCTCCCAATCGTGGGTTATTCTTGTCTACAAAGAGACATCCACATCCGCTATGCATATGGTAGTATATTTCCTAGGAAAATCCCCCCCCACCCCCCCCTCAATACATGCCAAATGCTATCTGTTCTACACCACTAAAAAAAAAAAAAAAAAACAGCCATTTTCATCATGAGGAGGAGGGGTTATTCTTGTCTACAAAGAGGCATTCACATCCGCTATGCATATGGTAGATGGTTGGGGGGGGGCAATTTCCTAGGAATCTCTCTCTCTCCCCCACTCCCTCATCCCGCCAATATGCGTCACATGCTAACTGTTCTACACAAACATTTTCACTTGATCAGAAATCTTCCCCCAATCTTGTGATATTCTTGTCTATCAAGGGACTTACACTATGCATATGGTAGATTGGGGTGGGGTGTGATTGAGGTGATTTTATATGTTCCCCTTTCTTATACTACCAAATGGCATACATTGTGCGTACCTATGTGCACATAATTCTGCTTTGTAGCATTGAAACACAAACTTTTGGGTGGGGGGGGGAGAGAATTTCCTAGGGTCAAGCCTGGAAATATTTCCCCCCCGGGGGGGAGAATTTCCTAGGAAATTCTTCCCCAGAGGGGAATATTTCCAGGCTCGACCCTGGAAATCTTCCCCCGCGGGGGGGAAGATTTCCAGGGGCGGAGAATTTCCTGTGACAACGGGTTAACAGTGTCATTGAAGATACTAGAAAATGGTGAAATACAAACTTTTGGACATTTTGGACGATGTGGACGACGACGGAAAAACTAGTGACTATAGTCGCGACTTCTGCTAAAGCAGGCGCGACAACAAAATGGCTAAGTGTTTCAGCGACATTTCCAAGTGAGTGACAAATGTTCAGGTGATTCAAGTGTCCATGTACCGAAGCAATCCTTCATGTAATATTGAAGATATTACATGTTGGAGAAACTCTTACAAACTTTTTGACGTAAATGTACATGGACGGACGGACGTACGGAACCTCAAGAGCAACGCAATATGCCCCCCTTGCTATCGCATAAGGGGAATAATAAAACAAGAAAATGTGGCCTGTTGGCACACAAATGCCTCCGATGGCAAAGTTAATAATAAATTTTAATTTGAGAATAAAGTTCAAAGTTGAAGGTCAAATGGTCATGGTCATACTAAGGCCAGAATGGATGGGTAGTATTTATGCACAATTATGATGTATTGGAATATTATAGTGATCCTTCAAGAGATATAGAAGATATGACAGAATGAGAAACTCCTGCAAAGTTCTTAACATGTGAAAAAGTTCAAAGTTGTCGAGGTCTATATGTCAATGTCATACATATTAAAGGCACATGGATGTATGGCATTTGTTCACAAGTATGATGTATTGAAATATTGAAGTAATCCATCAAGGGATATAGAAGTTACGACAGAAGTGTGAAACTCCGTCAAACTTCTTAAAGGTACGGATGAGGTTGAAAAGTCGGGTATTGAGTTAGGAAAATAGCATTTAAGTGAAGATTTGTATTGGTTTCCTGAATATATTTGTCCATGCGAGTGATCTGAGACAGTAAAAAAATATATGAAAAAAATAAATTATTATCAAAAAGATAACGCTAGTTTTGCTAAATATAGAATTCATATTTCTCACTGATGTGCTCACACTTAGTAGCCACATGCTTTGATTAGACACTATGTCACCGATAACATTCAGTTCTCGCATTTTCAAATTTGGTTATTTATTATGACTATGCGTGTACATCGTGTGTTAAGGTATTACAGTGTTAATAAGGCGATATAGAAGTGTGCAATTCTGACCGCATCTTATAATAAAGCGTTTGAAGCATTTCAAACAAATTTATCTTTTTTTCTTATCTGCAGCGAAGCGGAAGTAAGTGGTAACATGAGGAATAGATAGATCAGAGAAAGAAGTGCATCACTACTAGTGGGTTTTTCCAGATACTGCCAAGTTAAAATGAGCATGGAATTTCCTCAACTTAATATGTAAATGAGATAATTAGCCCACAAACGCAATTTTATGAGCAAGAACAAGTTGCAACTGTATTCAAACAATATCCAGTGAAAGATCTCAAGTGTTTTGTGAAATGCTTATTTGGAGGTACCATCTGAGACACAGCCACTTTAATGTGTTTGTTTGTTTGTTTGTTTGTTGGGGTTTAACGGCCTATCAACAGCTAAGGTCATTTAAGGCCGGGTCAATGGGCTTAGTACTAAATCCCACATATTACCTGTACAAGTACATGTACATGTTCAAGTGCATGTACAAATGGGGGAACAATCCCAAAATCAGAACTGAATATTTACAATAAACTAGATGGCCGCGGCCTTCATGTCGCGCCTTGGGGCGAGACATGGACACTAAAAAAAGAGATATAGTAGACGGAAAAACTTTAACCAAAAAACTTTAACCGGACACACGTACGTACGTATGTACGGACAGACGTACGCCAAAGTGCCGACTATATCGCACTTTCCGCAAGCGGGTGCGACAAAAAGTTTAACCAAAAACTTTAACCAAAAATTTCAAAGTAATTAGACCTTGACATTGGGCACAGGGGCTGCACGGGTGGGGGGTAGAATGAAAATATGGATGATGATAAACATGCATGTGAAGGTTCAAGGTAATGGGCAAACAAGGTGCATAGATATAATACATGAACAAAAATTTAACCAAAAACTTTAACCAAAAACTTTAACCAAAAACTTTAACCAAAAACTTCAAAGTAATTTGAGCTTGACATTGGGCACAGGGACCACACGGGTGGGGGTAGAATGAAAATATGGATGATGATAAACACCCATGTAAGTTTCAAGGTAATGGGCGAAGCAGTTGCAGAGATATAGTATAACGAAAAACTTTAACCAAAAAACTTTAACCAAAAACTTTAACCAAAAACTTCAAAGTAATTTGACCTTGACATTGGGCACAGGGGCCGCACGGGAGGGGGGTAGAATGAAAATATAGATGATGATAAACACCCATGTGAAGTTTCAAGGTAATGGGCAAAGCAGTTGCAGAGATATAGTATAACGAAAAACTTTAACCAAAAAACTTTAACCAAAAACTTTAACCGACTATGTTGGCTATACACAGTGTCATCCCTTCTCTTTTTATAAGATGCCCACCGACTAAGACGCCCACCGATTCGGACCCAGTACACTTTTCCCAGCACAACTTCGGACCCCTGTGATAAACACCACAAAAACTCGAACATGTCAGACGATTGTCTCCAGACTAGTTGATTGACTTTCACACCTATTGTTAACCGGTTGTCAAACAAATCTCAAGTGGTCATTTGAGCATATACAATAACGGCAGTCGTGACCAGCATACGTGGTAATTATGCATTGACCAATGTCCGACGAAGTTGTTAGTTAATTAAAGTGGTAATTTATGGGACTGGGTTCCATGTGATAGTAAATTATGATATGCAGTGAATGTGGTTCCGGGTCCGAAGTAGTGATGGGGCGACTGGGGCATGCATCTATTGATTTATCAGTGTATGACGAGCGATGTAATAATTTTAACCTACAAGCATGCGCATCATTTTATGGCAAATACATATCACTCACAAAGATTTATATTTGATTAGATAAATATTTGTCATGAAATTACGCAAATGCCAATAGGTACAAAATCAGAGATGCTTTCACATGATCGTAACGGATCGACGGCAATCAAGTCCGCCAATTGAAATTTCGTAATCATTTTCTGTTGTTCTTATGTTCTATTGCTGTATAAGGCTATGTAAATAAAAACACACATGAGTTTGCCACTTTCTTTATTTTATTAAAGCCTGTTTCTGTTAATAAACGACTGTGACAATCAACCGTAAATGCAAATGTAAGCGCATTTATATGAAACAATGTGTCGTAATGACGACTTGTTTCACTTAGTACACTGACCAACTCGTAGATCTGAAATGGTTACATTAGAAAATCCCGATGGGTCGAACAACGGATGGGTCGAACTAAAACTTAACCCCGCAGGCTGTTCGACCCATCGAAGTTCGACTGTACTTTTAAAATGGGCAATAACCCAATTCAACTCCCAGGTAACAAAAGAGCCAAAGATAAAAACATACCTGACGGCTAAACCAGGCAACTCGTGATTCCTATAAGGAGGAATCCCTACCGTTAATTTACGCCATCACTTTCGCCCGACCGACCACCCACACTTTAATGTGTCAAAAAGTTCAATGTTGTGAAGGTCAAAAGGTCGAGGTCATATTAAGGGCAGCATGGATGTGTGGCAATTTTCCACACGTATGATGTATTGAAATATTGAAGTAATCTATCAAGAGATATAGAAGTTATGACAGAATTGCGAAAATCCAGCAAACATATTGATGTGAGAAAAAGTGATGGGTGGCAGTTTCCATATGTTGAAATATTTAAGCAATCCTTCTAGGGATATAGAAGTTATAACAAAATTGAGAAACTCGGACGAACTTCTTAATGTGATGGACACACGGACGCACTAACGGACACACAGTCCAAACACCATGTGCCTCCGACTCTACAGAGACCGGGTGCATAAAAATAACATTCTCCAGTTTGTCACATTGTCTTACGCAATTTGGATGAGAACACTAAATATTTTTCTAAGACCATGCCAGAATATTTTGTCATCGACCCGAGACAAGCCATGTCATTTTGTACCCAAGAAGATGTGCGATATCTCATTGAATTTACAATATTTTCCGTAAATGAAGTCAAAAGTTGATGAAATGTTCAGTGCAAATAAATGTGGATTAGACTTCAGCTTTTGCTACAAAAAATGTCAACTTTTGACATCATTGACAGAAAATATCAGTTTCTGTCAATATTTTTCATGAAAAATCACATAAGGCCTTTTTTTTTTAATGACTTGGTTTACTGTTGTTTTTTTTTTAATTTGGTGCGGGCGGGCGAAAAAAAAAAATAAATAAAAATCGAGGAAAAATTAGGGTAGGAGTTTAGCAAAAAATAAAATTCAAGTTCTGTACAACATAGGAAATTTAGGACATACGGTATAACAAAATGTACTTAAAATGTAGGAATGCATGCTAACATTGTGACATAAATATCAATTAAACAATGTGATAATGTCTACTTCTGGTATCTTTATTCATATTCTGGTTAAGTACGGCGTTCGTCTCACGTCCATGGTGGGTGGTTGGTTGGGAGCAAGCGATGGGTAATTTAATGATCGGCTTTCATCCTTACCGGAATGCCAACATTACATGGCTTGGCTCTCCTGTACATTTTTCGGCCCCCTGCTACTTGAGAGCTAAATCCTGTTATGCCCCATTAAAAAAGTAATAAGATTAGAGCTAATCATATTACTTTTGGGGTCAGCTAAGTGAATCTGGTGTGCCACAATGTGATCTGAGCATACGCTGGTTGCCACTTTTAGTCTAGGGCTAATTAGCAATGATCGGAATGTAGGTGAATGTGCAGCTGATCAGGACTACACATTGTGAGGCTGCAATGATGTCTAATCAGGGCCTACGTTGGTTGCAACACCAAATACTATAAAGATCATACGGCAAGCTATGGCATATTGAAGAAACTACTGAACATTCTGCAACAACATATGCCAGTTTTCTCGTTGTACGGGTGATGATGCAGCTCAATTTGATTGATAATAACATTGTGATTTGGAGTTGAATTATTATTTGTATTGAATTGTTGAACATATATTCAAAATGAATCAACAAGGACACATAAACACACAGAGGCATCATTAAACAACAATTTTTGCACTTTAATTTTACAAACCAAAAACTGCCAGTTCTACTGTAACGCTGCCTTTTTCGATGTGGAAGTGAAAAAGTAATGGTCGCAAAAGCCCATTACACATGACATCGGTGTTCCGAAATTCCCGGTTTGATATGAGGTTACTAAAAAAAAAAAAAAAAAAAAATGCCATCAACTGCGCACAAGCCAAACGATGCATAGATACTATCGGTCCACCACTACAAACTCTATGGGCAACGGTCACAAAAATGACTCACGGCTTGTCTACGGCTTCAAGACAAAAAACACTTGAAATCGCTGTGTAAAAAATGTGTATAATACGGTATTATAATCACGTTTTGCAATCGATGGTAATTGATTTTATTTTTTATGTAAATAACGTTTTAATTTTCGTCTTATTGTGTGGACATGTCAAGAAACGAATATTTAGAGGAATAAATTCACGTTCCTTCACGGGGTGGAAAAGAACTTTATAAAGTTTTTAATTATCGTTTCTACGCGTATAAACGAAGGAAAAAAAGTGAAAGTGAATGGGTTTAACGTCCCAGCTAATGTCATATAGAGACGGGAACACGGTCTCAAGACTCATCTGACAGACCAGTGGGATGAATATACTATGAAAGTATATTTTTGATGCATAGGGCGATGTTTGAACCCACAACCTCCAGATTGGAAGTCAGATGTTCTACCCCTAGACCACAGGTGGAAGACTCGGACCTATGACACCAAAAATATGCCTATTAAAAAAATCCCATTACCCCACCCACTTGGTCTCGTTCATTACCATCTTCTATTTATAATAAGATGGTAATGTACAAGACCAAGTGGGTGGGGTAATGGTTTTTTTTTAAATAGGCATTTTTTTGGTGTCATAGGTCCGAGTCTTCCACCTGTGCCCTAGACCATAACCCATCCCTTATAAATGAAGGAAAGAAATGCCCCTAACGAGCGACCATACATACTTAGAATAACAGCTGATGTAACGGCGGCAAACTGAAATGGTGTACGTGACAATTGACATTTACGTTCCAACAAGATTTTCACGGTGTGTAATCGATCGTATTTCCTCTCCACCCGACTCGAGAAACACAAATTAAATCGTTTATTTCTGAATATGTGAAACGTTTGCCCGGTCCAGCAGTTTCCCCATTGAATGACTATGGGCTAGGTTCGACATTTCCTTCCATGTCACATCGCCGGTTTTCGCTGATAATACTGTCAACAATTAAAAATACGCACGGACACCCGGACGTCATTGTGATCACTATATGTATCGCATTCCGCAAGCGGGCTCGACAATAATGCTATTATTCGTATAAATTTAAATCTCATGTGCTGTCAAAACATGTATTACACTGCAGCTCCATTATAACGCGGTGGTCGGGGTCCAAGATTTCAAACCGCGATCAAATCCGACAGCGTTATAAAATTTCGGGACATGCACGGGTACTGGTATGTCATTTGAACAGAAGTTAAAGTAATTATTAATAATGCCTATGACATACAAACTTGTATGTATTAATGTATTAAACATAGGAGTTATTTATAAAATCATGCTTATTACGTTTTATAGTGCTCGCGATAGACAGACGCTTATTACAATGTATACTATTCGCGATCAACAGACGCTTAAACGGATTAATTGATAATACATAATGCCTATGGTCACAGGGAAGGCTATATGCCTATTCATGCGGTTGATACGTGCATAATCTCAGGATGTGGGGTCACGTGATCTATTGTTTACGCTGCAAGTGATATTGATGAATGAAATTTACGATTTAAGCGAGATTGCCGTGGGCTGCAGTGTAAGCAATAGACCACGTGATCCGATACCCAGATAATGCTGAAACAACAGTCTATTTATAGAATGCTAAATATTACACCTAGGAGTAAAGAAAAAGTAAGCAGGCGCGGATACAGGGGGGGGTGGGGGGGGGGTGGGTCCAGGGGGTCCGGACACCCCCTACTCCCGGCAAAAAAAAAATGACGAAAATCTACAATACTCGAATGGTTGGATGACTTTTTTCGTGGCCTAGGTGTCAGGAAATCGCATCTGAGGCGATCTGGCATCTAAAAATGTCCTGGCGGAGGACTCCCAGACTACTTTACGATTTCGCACTCACGGAGGTCGGCTATGCCGACTTGTAATTACAGACACCCCCCCCCACCCCACCCTCCTGCAATTATTTCTGTATCCGCGCCTGGTAAGGCGGTCGTACATGCAACCATTTATTAGCGACAATTATATGTAATTGAATTGATTAATAAATATGCCTATTAACATGATTACCTGATTAAAGGTACATGTATTACATTTGCTAACATACTAATAATAATCATTTCATGGACTTTGAACTTCGTTGTTTGAATAAACTTGCAGAAATCACGAATCAACTAAGTACACGATGACTACGACGTCCGACGATTTTTTATTTTTTTTTTTCTCGATTTTTTTAAAAAAAAATTTGGGATCCACGAGAGACCCGCGTTATAATGGAGATCACGCTATACGCGACCGCGTTATAATGGAGCTGCAGTGTATTATTAAGAAAGCAATCAAATGTGACAAAAATCATCAATACATGTATGCCTTTTTTTTTTACAAAACATATTAGAATCCGTCGAAGGAGACGATTCTCGGGTGTTTCCAAACCTATTGTATTACGAAATGAACAAATGTGAAAATAAATTTGAATAAATTGGTATTTTTTTACAAAACCATATTTTGACAAAATAGGAGAATCGTCTTTGGAGATGATTATCATGTGCTGCCAAATCTTGCTTTATCAAGAGATCAAACACATATGAAAATGCACTATGTCAAGCTATTAATGGTAAATATCAATTTATTGGTGATGCGATGACGTGAGCGACTACATAGCGTGGTTGAGATACGTTTGTTCCTGCCAAATTCTACAGTCACACTTTGCACGTGAAACTGGATTACCAACAGATGATTGTAAACACCATCAGGTGTGCACCTAGACCGAAAATGATATGTCGCAAGTGTGCTAGTTGTGGGGGGTGGGGGTGGGTGTACGGCGGCATATGTTTTATACGCCCGTTTAAAACGGGAGTATTATTATATGTATCCACGCTGTATGTGCGGTGGACGACCTCGGGCACAGCTTGTTCCGACGATAGTGAGGCCCATTGCATGCCAAGGGCAGCGACATTGTCTGGGGTTCAAGTTGGGAGGGGCGAACCGACAATTGATTTTAGATATAATTTTTAACTGTATCACATCGTAGGCATTGACACACCCAATGTTTTACCCTCCACTACCATCGTAATATCGCTATCGAGTACATACTACGATATCACGATATTACATGTACAATACTACCATATGGCGATATATTATTAACAAGAAACGAGGCAAAGCCACGAAGGCCAGGTTTTTTCCAAGCATAGACACTTGGATAACATAATTATACCCACTTTTTGTAGACTAGATGGCCGTGGCCTGCATGTCGCGCCTTGGGGCGATATATTATTAACAAGAAACGAGGCAAAGCCACGAAGGCCAGGTTTTTTCCAAGCATAGACACTTGGATAACATAATTATACCCACTTTTTGTAGACTAGATGGCCGTGGCCTGCATGTCGCGCCTTGGGGCGAGGCATGGACACTAAAAAAATAGATATAGTAGATGGAAAAACTTTAACCAAAAAACTTTAACCGGACACACGGACGAACGGACGGACGTATGCCAAAATGCCGACGATATTTGCGCTTTCCGCAAGCAGGTGTGACAATGATGATAAACACCCATGTGAAGTATCAAGGTATTGAGTGAGTTAAGCAGTTGCAGAGATATAGTACACGAAAAAACTTTAACAAAAAAATCCAAAGTAATTTGAACTTGACATAGGGCACAGGATCGAGCTTTCCGCAAGCAGGTGCGACAATGATGATAAACACCCATGTGAAGTATCAAGGTATTGGGTGAAGCAGTTGCAGAGATATAGTACACGAAAAAACTTTAACAAAAAAATTCAAAGTAATTTGACCTTGACATTGGGCACAGGATCGCGCTTTCCGCAAGCAGGTGCGACAATGATGATAAACACCCATGTGAAGTATCAAGGTATTGGGTGAAGCAGTTGCAGATATCGTACACGAAAAAACTTTAACAAAACCATTCAAAGTAATTTGACCTTGACATTGGGCACAGGGGCCGCACGGTTGGGGGTTAGAATGAAAATATGGATGATGATAAACACCCATGTGAAGTTTCAAGGTAATGGGCGAAGCAGTTGCAGAGATATAGTACAACGAAAAAGTTTTAACCAAAAAACTTTAACCAGACGTACGTTAAAAAGTTAACGTTCAAAATGGCTAAGTCAATTACGTAGAAATAATAGGTGAAGGTAAAAAAATGGTCACATGTTGGATAGTTGTATGTGGTAGGCACCCCTTGGTTATGAAGCTGTGAAAGTTTGGTGGTCCTAGGTGGTACAGTACCAAAAAAAAACGCCCGCCCGCCCAGCTTTCGCCAATCCAATAGCCTGGATTTTTTTTTCAAAAAACCTGGCTAAAAACTGCGTACCTCAGAATTTGCTACTCGATCACACGGTGGAACGAACTAATAAGTTGATACCAATTCCACTGCATGACAGTGGGGCAAGCGTGTATAACAACATACGTCTCATTTGGCAATGCGCCGCTCTCCATTGGGCTGATGTGGAATAACTAGCATGGATATGGATGCGCTAGCGCGTTTTTGATTCTCGATCTCGCACGACTGTTGGAACTATGGTCTACACAAACGCATGCGTAATTTCAACATGCATGCTTTTGACACATGTATGAGCAAAACAAACCCGAATTTTCAGACAGAATAGAGTTGGAGCCAAACTTATTTTCAATAGCGGAAGGCGAGATCGCGAAAACGCGAGACAATTCTCATGTTTTGTTGTTGAGAAATATATAGAGCCCACCCCCCCCCCCCCCCCAGCAGAAATAGAGTTGGAGCCAAACTTATTTTCAATAAGCGGAAGGCGAGATCGCGAAAACGCGAGACAATTCTCATGTTTTGTTGTTGAGAAATATATAGCCCCCCCCCCCCCCAAACCCCCTATGGACCTGCCGTAACCTGTCGACTATCTGCTGATGAACATTGAACATGTCGCTATTGTGTATTATTTTGAGTTGGCTGATCATATAATCAACGAATAATAACGGGACCGATACGATTTCTAAAGCATGACTATTTATTAATGAAACTTAAATAAAGATAAATGCTGTAGGCAGGAGCGAGCGAGGTTGATCCGTATCAATAAACGCTTTACTTAATAAAATGCGAGCACTAACTTCATACCGATCACGTCAGACGAAACGTCGCGGACCCGGAGACGAAAATATGGCGATGTCGATGATTTTTCTTCAGATTTAGTGGTCGGCGGTGGATCGGCGCGAACGCGAGACGAAAAATTGACGAAGTCAATATTTTTTTATTTCCTTCTATGGACTTTGTGGTCGGCGGCGGAAATTAAAAAAAATAAAAATTGAAATGCCAATTTTAATTTTTTTCTAAATCGGCAAAATTAGGTGCGGCGGATCAGTAAACCAAGTAATTAAACAAGAGGGCCATGATGGCCCTAATTCGCTCACCTCCATGAACACCAGAGGAGAATGTGACATTGAGTTCATGTGTTTTAAAAAAATTGTGCTATTTTTAGATGACGGTCATCTTGGATTAAGCGATGACTCTCATTTTACAAAATCCGAAAATGCTTCACCCAAGGATCTTAACTTCCTATGAAGTTTGGCCAGCATCGGCCATGTGGTTCCTGAGAAAAAGACGTTCAAAATCTTGAATAAATGGACCTTTTGGTGGCCATCATGGATGACATAATCATCCGATTCCGACAAATATTGCACCAGAGCAATCGCTTCATCGATACCTTCAATTTGATATATGGCATGAGCATATTCGGTCAAAAATAAAATTTGACCCCACGGGCCATGCCCATTTTTGACCCCGGGGTCACCATTTTCACAACTTTGAAAGAGCATTGTAAATCGATCATTCCTACCAAGTTTAGTCGAAATCCGGCCAGCGGTTCATGAGAAGATTTTTTAAGAATTTATGCTATTTTTAGACGGCGGCCATCTTGGATTAGCGATGACCTCTATTTTAACAAATCTGAAAAGGCTTCACCCATGGACCATAACTTTTAAGTTTCGCTACCATGGGCCAAGCGGTTCATGTGAAGAAGAATTTTGAAATCTCTAATAAAAGAACGAACTTTTGACCTTTCGGCGGCCATCTTGGATGACATAACAATCCGATTTCGACAAAAAATGCACCAGAGTGATCGCCTCATTGATACCTTCAATTTGATATATTCAGTCAAAAATAAAATTTGACCCCAATTTGACCCCACGGGCCACGCCCATTTTTGACCCCGGGGTCACCATTTTAACAACTTTGAAAGAGCAATGTACATCGATCATTCCTACCAAGTTTCGTCGAAATCCGGCTAGCGGTTCATAAGAAGAAGATTTTTTAAGAATTTATGCTATTTTTAGACGGCGGCCATCTTGGATTAGCGATGACCTCTATTTTAACAAATCTGAAAAGGCTTCACCCATGGACCATAACTTTTAAGTTTCGCTACCATGGGCCAAGCGGTTCATGTGAAGAAGAATTTTGAAATCTCTAATAAAAGAACCTTTTGACATTTCGGCGGCCATCTTGGATGACATAACAATCCGATTTCGACAAAAAATGCACCAGAGTGATCGCCTCATTGATACCTTCAATTTGATATATGACATGACCATATTCAGTCAAAAATAAAATTTGACCCCAATTTGACCCCATGGGCCACGCCCATTTTTGACCGCGGGGTCACCATTTTAACAACTTTGAAAGAGCAATGCACATCGATCATTCCTACCTAGTTTTGTCGAAATCCGGTTGGCGGTTCTTGAGAAGAAGATTTTTGAAGAATTTGTGCTATTTTTAGATGGCGGCCATCTTGGATTACGTAATGACGTCATTTTAGCAATTTTGTAATCCCCCTACCTAAGAACCATGACCATGAAGTTTGGTGACTATAGACCCAATGGTTACCGAGGAGAAGACGTTCGAAAATGTTCACGGACGACGGACGACGACGACAGACACATTGCGGTAACAATAGCTCACATGAGCTTCGCTCAGGTGAGCTAAAAAAAAAGGCCTAATTATCTTCTTACGTACAAAATTACATGGCTCGTCTTATATGTTGGTGGCTGAAATTCTTGGCCACGTCACTTACTGGTCAGTAGCCTCTCCTGAGGCTTTTTATCTGATGTATTTTCACACGGCCCAATTTCATAGCATCTTTCGGATTTTCCGCTCAGGATCCCGGTATGTTTGTCGTAGTCGCCGAATTCCGGTTCGTAGCTTGTGACATCACACACACAATCAGTGTCCCGTGTGGGATCCAAAACCCAGAGAGGATAATTTATCCTACCTGTCTCATTGGAGCAAATAGTCCTTTCAAACGGACACATGTTTAATGTGTAACTAGGGTCACCATCTTCACTGGGATTATACAAGTGCTCGGGACATTTGTTACATACAACGTAACACGAATTATCACCGCAACCTACAACCGGACCTGTCCCTGAAAACATAACGGAACATGTCTATAGAATATGTAATCATAATTCTTCCAATGATTTATGAGTAGTCACATACATGTACGGGCATATGAATACACTCTGAACTTTTGTATCGTTTATTATATACATACTTTTGTTTCCCATTGAAACACAATGCAACGCAAGACGTCAATATGTTTCCATATTGATGTCTCGTGAGTTCATATTGGTCAGTGCCGGAACTACGCTTCACCTCGCAAAAAAGTTCCTTCTAAATCACCACTAATTTGTTTATTTAGTTTACATTTTGTATATTTTTGAAGCGCATATAATTTGCGAATGATGTACGTATATAATAAAAAGGTTATTTGATTGGTATGTGGATATGTGCCACTCTTCCACCGCGCAAAGATATTGCGCTCCTAAAGTCGCGCAATATCGCACGCTGCTGCATATATCCACATACAAATCAAATAACCTATAAATATACACATTGCCATAACGTAGATGAATTACTTCAGTTTTGATTGGTCAGCTGGACAGGAAACATGAGCCCATGTTGCCTGTCAAGCCGGTCAACCTGGCTCAAATCAAAATGGCAGTCGGTCAAGGCAGTCAAAAATCAAAACAAAATTTGGAAATCATCACCGAAAACTAGCCGTAGTGATGGGAAATGATCTCTAACAAAGAAAACTAAAGTTAGAATTTGCTGTGTTAATAAATATCTACTTGTATATGTAGGATTGATGTCAGGCGATATTATGACGTAATGATGTCGCACCGTTTGGCAACAGACAGATCCCTCACCGGCCAGTAACGCGGAGCGTCTTAAGAACATCATGAGAAAAGCAACCTAGCACTTATTATCAACGTCATTTGGATAATATTATGTTGTTTTTTATGCCCCCGCCACCGAATGGTGAGGGGGTATATAGTGTTACCGGCCTCCGTACATCCGTCCATACCGAAACCCTAACTCTCGGGTAAATGGCTTATAATTTCTGTTTCCTTGCTCTGATCTGCTTCACATTTCAGACGCATTGCGCCAATGGTCCTCTACCGCCCTGTGACAAATCCACATTCATCCCACCCCCGCTAAGCCTAGGGTCAAGGTCACAGACTTGGTGCGTTAGAAACCTTAATGCTCGGGTAAATGGCTTATAATTTCTGTTTCCTTGCTCGAATCTGCTTCACATTTCACACACGCATTGCTCCAATGGTCCTCTACCGCCCTGTGACAAATCCACATTTGTCCCGCCCCCGCCAAGCCCAGGGTCAAGGTCATGTTTTCAAATGTGCCCTCGGTTATTTTGCTGCCTCAAAATTTCCAGACAGTGTAAGTATGGTCAAAAGTGTCCTTAGCCAATAACTCGGTAAATGGAGAAAGTGTGATACTTTTTATTACCCTAGAAGTAATTATAAATCGTATCGGCCCCATTGTTATTTGTTAATCAAAATCAAACGTTAGTGCTGATATACGCCTAACGTTGTCTTCTAACACACTACATGTACCATTAACAGATGACAGCATTATTCGCATTCATTTATCAAGAATGGAATGGTACTTAAAGGTACATGCCCATTCAGTAGGTACAAAATGTTCTTTATAAAATATCAGAGACATCATCTGAGACATTTTCGGGCAAAATAAACATTCATTCACCATTTCCCTTTGATGTGCAATGATCATACTTTATAATCTGTCGAAAATCTTATTTTTTTCAGGTGACGCATTTAGTTAGTATAAATAATTAAAAAATATCGTGCCTCATTTGCATATGAAAATAGCCTGATACCACCGCCCGTCACTATCAGTAAAATAAATAGTATTAAATGATTATATCTGTATAGTGGGCACGTGTAATTTTTTGAACTGATGAAATAATGACACAATTATACACTTATTTAATTCCTATATAGAACAGTTTGTGCCTACTGAGTGGGCATGTACCTTTAACAGCCCACCAACAGAAAGAGAAAACGAGCTTGAAAAGATACATTAAATCTTCAATCAGTTTACTGTTTACGTCCGGTCGAACTGCCCCGTTGGAACCATGGGCGATAATCGTAATAAAAAAGTGGTTATTTGGACGGTCAGCCAGGTTCACGCCGTTGGCACCGAGCGTATTTTCGCGATCTTTTTTTATTATTATTTTTTTGTATAACGCAAATATTGTATTTTCCCCTGTCATGTCGCAATGTGTTTATTTTGTTACAGAATTCCATGATATTCACGGCGCTACAGTGAAGTTCAAGGATATTCAAGGCCTTTAATGGTCATTTGTCAAATTCCAGGCTATTCCAGGTGTTCAAGGCGGAAAGTGAAGTTAATTTCTGTTCCGTAAGCTTTGCTGTCGAACAGACTGGCGGACGGAAATACAAAAACTATATACCCCTCGACATACTTTGTATGCCACGGGTATAATTAGCCACCAGCTCAGAGCATAATTAGGCCATCTGGATTTAGTCTCCTCACCTTTAGAACACCGCTTTGGCGTAGTACAGACTTCCTTATATTTCTTAGTATTTTCCTCAATCGCACAGTGATACTCCATGCCCGGTTTAATACAGTTCAAATAATCCTTTCGGCATTCATATGCATAACCATATGGAGGACACCCATCGTCGGCAATTGTCCAGTAACAATATTCGTTGATCTGCTCTGGGGTCAAACAGCCACACATCTACAAACAGATAGGTGAGAGATCCGTAACTCTGTATTATACGCATGGTTCCAGATTGTCAATTAACCCTTTCACCCCTAAGTAACTGGAATGGATTTTGATATATTAATTTTGCAACCAGTCCAATCATAATATGATTTTCAGACAAGTCCATTTATGAAAAGGGGTTGTTTTTGTTCTCAAAAATATAAAAATTACAGTGGAAGATCGATCTCTCGAACCGGTCTCTGTCGAACACTCCAGAAAACTCGAACTCGTCCTGTGGTCCCGACAAATTTCCCTATATAAATCATATATTTTTCTACCTAAAACTCGAACTACGACAAAGTCGAACTCTCGAACCGAAGTCACGGTCCCTTGGTCAGTCAATCAACGTAAAGTGCTATTGATAGCTCGAACAGGTAAGTCTGTCGCCAGCTGATCTGTTTGCCTAACGAGGTGTGAATATCTCGGTTGGCGGTCTGTTTGATTTGTTTCGCTTGACAGGTGGTGACATTAAATCACGAATTTAAAAATTAAACGGTGTTAATTCCACGTCAAGATGACCACGATAATGAATTAATTTGAACAAAATTCGCCTTTACATATTTAATTGAATTTTAACTGTCACATCAGTGAATTACGAGTGATTCACTTATTTTTTTTGCGTTTTGTGCAATTTCGTTTAAATTTTATTTGTACATTTTGTATAGTTAATAAACCAGTGTGCTATTTATAGACACTTTCTTTGGATATGATGTTTCGCACCTGTCTACTTTCGTTTATGGAATGTTATTTTACGCCGTAACACTTTACTGCTTGTGTATGCAAATGAACCGTGATAAAAAAACATTCACTCGCAATCAAAATGGTTGTCAAGCTTAATTATAGCATAGTAAAATAAACACGTTTACAATGGGAATGTTGCTCACGACAACTTCCGGTTTCGATATGAAAAAAACAAAACAAAGACGAGACAGTTTGTAATATCCAGTTTAAATAACAGTTTATTTATTTAAGTATGCATACAGTACAGGCACCACGAAACCCGCATATTTTTTTTTTGCCGCGTTTTTCGGCCTCGCGGAATCTCATGCACTTTGCGGCAAGCTGCTGTTTTGTGGCAATACTCCGCAACCTCCCGCGGTATTCCCCGCAATCGATAAAAACAATTGCGGCAATCATGACCAACAGAATTGCGACAAAACGCGGCGTAATCGTCAAACATATCACCAACACATTTGGCGCAATTTGCGGCGTTTTGATCGATAGAAAATGCGGCGTGTTGCTTCATATTTCAGTTGAGTATTCATGCAATTCCTTTAAGGTCACACAGCCAGGATGAGGCAGACGAGGCAGCTGCCTCGTCTCAGATTTTGCCGATATTTTTTTTTTTTTGGTTATTTAATGCCGTATCCGGTGGTCTAAGTGCCGAGAAATCGCGTCTGTGACGATCTAGATGTCAAAGTTTTCTTGGGGGAGGACCCCAACCCCCCCCTACCCACCCCCCGCAGACCCCCCCCCCCCCCTCGTCTCGTTTTTAGCTCGCCTGCACAAAGTGCAGAAGAGCTTATGGCATACCCCCGGCGTCGTCGGCGTCAGCGTCGTCCACAAACTTAACGTTGGGTAAATGTCTTATAACTTCTGTTTCCTTTCATGGAACACCTTGTTACTTCATACATGCATTCCTCAGATGGCCCTCTATCATGCTGTAGCAAATCCATGACCCCCCACCCAGACCTTACCCCCAAGGTCACAAACTTGGCACATTCATAAACTTAACGTTGGGTAAATGTCTTATAACTTCCGTTTCCTTTCATGGAACACCTTGTTATTTCATACATGCATTCCTCAGATGACCCTCTATCATGCTGTAGCAAATCCATGACCCACCACCCAGACCTTACCCCAAGGTCAAGGTCACAAACTTGGCACATTCATAAACTTAATGTTGGGTAAATGTCTGATAACTTCTGTTTCCTTTCATGGAACACCTTGTTATTTCATACATGCATTCCTCAGATGACACTCTATCATGCTGTAGCAAATCCATGACCCACCACCCAGCCCTTACCCCAAGGTCAAGGTCACGAACTTGGCACATTCATAAACTTAACGTTGGGTAAATGTCTTATAACTTCTGTTTCCTTTCATGGAACACCTTGTTATTTAAAAAATGCATTCCTCAGATGACCATCTATCATGCTGTAGCAAATCCATGACCCACCACCAGCCCTTACCCCAAGGTCAAGGTCACAAACTTGGCACGTTTATAAACTTAACGTTGGGGTAAATTTCTTATAACTTCTATTTCCGTTCATGGAACACCTTGTTATTTCATACATGCATTCCTCAGATGACCCTGTATCATGCTGTAGCAAATCCATGACCCACCACCCATCCTTACCCCAAGGTCAAGGTCACAAACTTAGCACATTCATAAACTTAACGTTGGGGTAAATGTCTTATAACATCTGTTTCCTTTCATGGAACGCCTTGATATTTCATACATACATTCATCTGATGATACACTATCATGCTATAGCAAATCCATGACCCACCGCCCACCCAATCGTTACCCCAAGGTCAAGGTCACAAACTTAGCATGTTCATAAACTTAACGTTGGGGTAAATTTTGTGTAACTTCTGTTTATTTACAGGGAACGCCTTCATATTTCATACATGCATTCATCTGATGATACTCTAGCGTACTATAGCAAATTCATGACTCACCACCCACCCCTTTCCCCAATGTCAAGGTCACAATCTTAGCACATTCATAAACTTAATGTTGGGGTAAATGTATTATAACATCTGTTTCCTTTCATGGAACGCCTTGATATTTCAAATATGTATTCATCTGATGATACTCTATCATGCTATAGCAAATCCATGACCCACCGCCCATCCCTTGCCCCAAGGCCAAGGTCACAAACTTAGTACATTCATAAACTTAACGTTGGGGTAAATGTCTGTTTCCTTTCATGGAACGCCTTGCTATTTCATACATTCCTCAGATGACCCTCTGTCATGTGTAGCAAATCCACAACCCACCACCCAACCCTTACCCAAAAGTCAAGGTCACAAACTTAGTATGTTCATAAAGTTAACGTTGGGGTAAATGTTGTGTAACTTCTGTTTCTTTACTCTATCGTGCTATAGCAAATCCATGATCAACCCCCACCCCTTTCTCCAAGGTCACGGTCACAAACTTAGCACATTCATAAACTTAACGTTGGGGTAAAGTCTTATAACATCTGTTTCCTTTCATGGAACGCCTTGATATTTCATACATGCATTCATCTGATGATGCTCTATCGTGCTATAGTAATTCCATGACCCACTGCCCACCCCTTACCCCAAGGTCAAGGTCACAAACTTGACACATTCATAAACATAACGTTGGGGTAAATGTCTCATAACAACTGTTTCCTTTGATGGAACGCCTTGATATTTCATACATACATTCCTCAGATGACCCTCTATCATGCTGTAGCAAATACACAACCCACCACCCAACCCTTGCCCCAAGGTCAATGTCACAAACTTAGCATGTTCATAAACTTTACATTGGGGTAACTGTTGTGTAACATCCGTTTCTTTACACTTTGAACACTTTGATATTTCATACATGCATTCATCTGATGATCCTCTATTGTGCTACAGCAAATCCATGACCCACCCCACCCCTTTCCCCAAGATCAACATCATAAACTTAACGTTGGAGTAAATGTCTTTTTATAACTTCTGTTTCTTTACAGGGAACACCTTCATATTTCATACATGCATTCATCTGATGATACTCTATTGTGCTACAGCAAATCCATGACCCACCCCCCCTACCCCTTTCGCCAAGGCCAAGGTCACAAACTTAGCACATTTATACATGCATTCCTCATGTGAATAGCTATCATGCTATAGAAAATCACCAACTTAGTGTGTTCATAAACTTAAGCTGGGTTAAATTTTGTTTTCCTTCTCTTTTCAGGGAGCGCATTGATATTTCATACATGCATTCATCTTAATATGCTATATCATGCTATATCAAATCCACGACCCACCTTCCACCACTGACCTCAATGTCAAGGTCCACCGCACACCCCTTATCCCAAGGTCAAGTTATATAATATTCATGTTTTTTATACAACTGTGACAAGTTTGAATGAAGGCTGCCAACAGGCGAGCTTCGTTGTCTTCTGACAACTCTTGTTAGGTCTGGCTACGGCCCTGTGACACATATCGTCACGCGAATCGGCGTAATATCTCCAAAAATGTGTATGGAAGTAAAGGAAAATATCTTCTGTATCGTAACATCGGCCTATACACATGTATTACATTGCCGACGTCACGTTTATATATATATATATATATATATTATATTTTTCCAATCGAAATTTAAATACGGTCATAAGTATTCAATTCCAATAGATCGGTAAATGGAATTCCGTTTCGGCCTTCGACCATCGGCCAACTCATAATAATACACAATAGCGACATGTCCAATGTTCATCAGCTGACAGTCGACAGGTTGCGACATGCCCGTATTTAGCCGGGGGGGGGGGGGGATAAGTTGTGCACTCAAAATCTCGCGATCTCGCTTCACGATCGCAACCTATGCGAGAAACCGCGAACATGCAAGGTTGTCACATGTCCCTAACAGAACACGTACACATTGTTTTAGAAGACGATTCTTATGTGTAGCCAAAACATGTTTGTATTAAGAAATAGAACAAATGTGGACAAACATCAGTAGTTCTTGACAACAAAAACATAATAAATGTCTTAGGAGACGATTCTAATGTACTGCCAATACATGTTTATTGAAAAGAAAACATATTTCGATACGTGTTATTGGTTGCTGTATTGCATCGTCGACCTATACACAAGATCGCGAAAACGCGAGACTGCAAAATCGCGAGGCGAAAACGTGATATTCTATTGTATTCAATATCGCATTTTCGCCTTGTGAAATCGCGTTTTCGCCTTGTGATCGCGCGTTTTTGTGAATGCGATGTCGTGTTTTTGCTTCGCTTTTTCACGATGTGTTGAAATTGAGTTTTGCGCATACATGTACGTATTGGAACCGCAGACAATGTCGTTGCCCTTATCATGCAGTGGGCCTCACTATCATGAGAACAAGCTGTGTCCAAGATTCGTCCACCGCCCATACAGCGTGAATACATAATAGTTTTCCAACGGCGTATAAAGAAATATGCCGCCTTGCCCACCTATCCCAAACTAGCACATTTGCGACATATCATTTTCTGTCTAGCTGCACACGTCGGTAATCCAGTTTCACGTGCAAAGTGTGACCTGGTGACCGACATTTAGAATTCGGCAGAAACAAACATATCAAAACAACGCTATGTAGACGCTCACGTCCATCGCATCGCCGATAAATTGATAATTACGAGTTAGCTCGACATACTGCATTTTCACATTTGTTTAATTTCTTGATAAAGCAAGATTTGGCAGCACATGAGAATCGTCTCCTAAGTCTATTCTTTGTAAAGAAATACAAATGTATTCATGTTTTCTTTTCACATTTGTTCCCTACAGAAAATGAAAGTGGGATCCCGGTTTTATCCCGGTAAATCCCACCGGGATTTTTATTTCCCGCCGAGATTAAGTGAGATATAACCGGGATTAAAATATCCCGGTGGGATTTGTTGCAAAAGCGGGATTTTCAACTTTAACAACTGGGATATACCGGGATGTAGAGGGATTTATCCCAGTACATTTCAACAACAATTAAAAAATCCCAGTTATATATTATATGATACACTGGATCCCACTTAATGGGAAAACTGGGATATTGGAGAAAAAAGTTGGATTAGTGATAAAATGAACTGCATTCGTGAATGTACATGTATGTTATTACAAAGTATTAAATTCATTGTAGAGAATTGAAACAGAGACATTACATGTACTAGCTTCCATGAAACAAATGTTATTATTGTTGAATGTTCAGTATTCCAATGTGAATTAAAGTATGCTAAAAGTTCCCATGTACTGAAAGATTAATCTATAATGCATCATTTTCTCACATCGGTCGCAAATATCTTACCGTATTCTGCACCCCTATTTTCAGTCCAAAATCTGGGGGAAAATGTATACATGAGACGTACCTAATTTTCCTAACAAAATCAAAAAAAATAAAAAAATAAATAAATCGCCAAGTTGTTGTTATTGATTTCCCCCACTGTTTTTTTATTCGTACCTTGGACGTTTTTGTCTGTATTTTCCTATAATAGTTTGTTATGTCCGTAATTTGCCGACTCTATGTCCGCGATTCCCCGGTCCGTACTTCCCCGTTTTCTAGTATCTTCAATTACACTGTGAGCCCGGTAGTACACACTTCACTATAACACGTGCTCAGTTAGTACATGGTTGTGCCTTGGCTCCCGATTTGTTTGCCTATTTGTATATCAAAATCGTGTTAAATGTGTAACAGACTAATGTCAGAAATAGTGTTATATTTGCGATCATATTGCTGCCGACAGTGGTATATTATATTGTTAATTATTGATTACGGTATGTATTATCTCTTTTCAACACCATTTACGGAAACTGTTTTTCGAAATCAATATCGGCGAAATATGGCGACAGATCTGCGTATAATCCAGTGTTGTTTTAACCCGTTCCTTTCGGAATACACATTTACGGATATGAACTTTATTAAATATTTTATTTGTGTTATTTCTCACTGAAAGTATATGTTGTTACCACTCATTTGAACCGTCTCGACGAAACGGTTTAAAAGGTGGTCGTGGCATATACTTCTGAGTGCATAGAAGGAAAATATTTAGGATTTTCCGCAAACATAAGCGTATCCTCAGCATGAAATGGGTTACTGATTGCCCCCATGATGCAAAGATGAAAGTCGCACGTTCGCCACGTCTGCGGCACATCAAAAGGCGTGTTGACCAATCAGTGCAATTTCAAAACATAGCCTAAAGGTCACACAGTTTACAGCCTCGTGCTGAATGATGACATAAGATAAAGTTTAAAAAACCTGTCAGTTGACACGACTGGTTGTTATCGATTTTTTTCCACAAAGCAACACAACTTTCTTTGCCTATGTAATATTTCAAAATCAGTCGTATCTTCCGCCGTAAATGACGCTGAAAGCAGCCTATAGTTATGACGAATTTGCATTGTCCGCAGACGTAATTATAATGTTTTAATTACAGATTGGCGAACATTGTAAACCATGTGCAGACTACGCGAATCCACCGCCTGGTCTGGCCGCTAATGCAATAAGGGGTCTAAAAAATCTAGGGGGGGTCTAAAAAAGTGGACCTCGAGGCTGGGCGGGGGGGGGGGGGGTCGTCCAACCGCTCCGAGCCACCCTGGCTATGGGCCTGGCCGGGATTTGTCAGAGATAGACCCAATTCACATAAACACGTTTGCCGTGTCATAAATAGAGTATGGTTCTCGGTAGTATTGTTTCACTGGGACACATCAGACGGTACCAGTTTAGTGACGAATACGAAACTGACGTCAGCATGGTCAGCAACCGTGTGTATTGATATGGCTTTGTGTTGTAAATCTTGACACGCGGTGTGTTTGATGTCGGCCAGCTGACTTAGGCTTGCCACTTTCATCAGCATCGTGTAAACACACAGTTTCGAAACTAATGATGGAGTTTTATAACTCTCGTGGAATTGCATTATGAATATTGGGATTTACCGTTAATGGCGTCATGCAATATTTTTCACGGCCGACCTATATGGGCCCGGTAAATGTTTTCAAAAGATCATTAAATTGGTAGTTTGGAAATATGAGAAAAGATCAGAAGAAATAAACTCTGTGAGAAACTCTGCCAATCCCAATATTCCGGTGGGATATTATTAACCGGGATCCCACTTAATCCCGGAATGTTCTCCCGCCTGGATGTTTTGCTGAATTCCGCGCAGAGGTCAGGGGTCGCGGAGATTCATGAGAGGATCTACGGGCTTCCTACGCGACGTAAATAATCCCGAAAGTTACGGCTTCGTCGCCCATCAAATCATTAAATTATCCATATTATGCATATGTGTATGAACACTACACATAATTATCTTTTATTTCGGAACCTAATATTGAGCTTCGCATTCAATTTTCAAATGTAACCCTCCGCGCAAATTCTGTCCACTCACAAATCGGCGCCATTGTGTAAAATCGAAATTCAATTCACGCTAGTATACCTGGTTGAGAAAATCTATCAACAGTTCGATCTACAAAGCGTTGATTGTTCCAGACATGTTGTAAATGTAAGGTAAGTATCTTAACTGTAGTTTATTGATGTTTTCTGTCACAAATATTATGTTTAAACGGTTTGATTTATCATTAAATTGCCATCCGAAAGGCCGATGATTGCAACTTTCTGCTTCGACGAAAAGTGCGAAACTTTTGTTTCAAGATTTACGTACGAAATCGATATATTCTGATGGAATCCTTTGATGTTGAGAACTAATAATGTTTATTACATTATTAATTATTTATTTCAATCAGAATTGGCTAACTCTATTGTCAAAAAACGTAAACAAAAATCGTAAATATCTCGGGAGAATTTCCGCGATTTCGTACCTACGTAGTTTCGTCCTTTTGCAACTTTTTCCAATCGATGTTACCGGAACCCAAATTTCGTGATATTTCAGTTGGGTATTAACTAAATATGCACAATTTATACCCACCGAAGTTCACAAATGGGTATTTTAAGTGAATTTAAAGTTTACTTTCCTATTCTTTTAAAATATTTACATAAATCATTAAATCTTGTTTTGCAACATGTATTTTATTTTTTAAAGCAAACTGTTTTATTTTGGAGGCAATGAAACATTGTCATAGGTAACAAAAACTAACTTGCAATTACATATGTATATATCCTCATTTGTAGTTGTGAATGGAGAAATGGGGCTTATGGGATTTGTGAGCAGTGCAGATCCTGATCAGACTGCGGATGCACAGGCTGATCTGGATCTACACTAGACACAAATCCCATAAGCCCATTTCTCCAGCCACAGGCACTAATTATGAGGGGCCGGCGTGCCATTAATACCTGTAACCCACCTTCATTCCCTACTTCCGTCGCCCTTTCACTGAGTCTCTCTGCCACACAATTTCAAATATTTTTCAGCAGTGAAAAAGACAAGCATGGATTATCCCGGCCCATACTGCCAGTCTCTGAACCTGACTACACAAGATGTTGCATCAAGGACATTCACAAACATGCAAACCTTGTCAAATGGACTTGTCCTTGAACTGAAGACTTATATAATTATGCAGAGAAAAAAAAGAGGCTAAAAAAACATGAACTGAAATATGAAAGTGAAGGCGGCCGCAGACTTGTGTCCCATTGGATAAATTTACATTAAGAGTTAATTCTAGTTCAAGTTATTTTATTATGCCCCCATGTCAGGGGGCATTATGTTTTGCACCTGTCCGTCCGTGTGTCCTTCACAGTTTTGGTTCACCTATTAAAGTTTTTTCGCAGCCACTGTAACACCTACAGTCATCATATATTCCAGGTGGCTCCGCTTCATCTAATTTTCCTGGTGGAATCTGCCTGATTTTCCAGGTGGAATTGCGTGGTTTTCCAGGCGGAATATGCACGGTTTCAGGCGGAATCCACCTGGTTTTCCAGGCGGAATCCGCCCGATATTCCAGTCTGGAATCCAGGTGGAAAATTTTATACAAGCAGATAATCCCGGTGGGATATATACTGGGATACCAGTGGGATATAGTGGGATCCCATTTAATCCCAGAATTTTCTCCCGCCAGGATGGTAAGTGGGATCCCGGTGGGATATAAGTGGGATATTCACCGGGATTTAGTGGGATCCCACTTAATCCCGGAATTTTCTCCCGCCAGGATGGTAAGTGGGATCCCGGTTGGATATAAGCGGGATATTAACTGGGATTAAGTGGGATCCCACTTAACATCCCGGCGGGAGAAAATTCCGGGATTAAATGGGATCCCACTAAATCCCGGTGGGATATAAGTGGGATCCCACTAAATCCCGGTGGGATCACACTAAATCCCGGTGGGATATAAGTGGGATCCCACTAAATCCCGGTGGGATATACGTGGGATCACACTAAATCCCGGTGGGATATAAGTGGGATCCCAGTAGGATATTAACCGGGATCCCACTTAATCCCGGAATTTTCTCCCGCCGGGATGTTAAGTGGGATCCCGGTGGGATATAAGTGGGATCCCGGTATGTTTTTCTATAGGGTTGATTTCTTAATAAAATAGGTTTGTCAACACATGAGAATCGTCTCATTAGTGGGTTTACTAATGGGTTTTTATGCCACCGGGTTTCTTGTTTTTCTTAAATTTTTATGCCACCGGGTTTCAAAGAAACGGGTGGCATATAGTGTTTGGACCGTCCGTCTGTCCGTCTGTCCGTCCGTCTGTCTGTCCGTCAGTCACACTTTTCGGTTAACCACTTAGTCACAGTTTCTCAAATATGCTGCAGGTGGCATCAGCGTTCAACAGACGCATTTCTTGTTTTATTTATTTCTTAATAATAACACATGTTTTGGCAACACATGAGAATAGTCTCCCATGACAAAACCATTTATATTTTGTACGAATATTAGCATTATTGTCAAGCCCGTCTGCGGAAAGCAAGACATAGTGCACTTCTCACAATGACGTCCGGGTATCCGTCCGTGTGTCCATCCGTATTTTTAATTGTTGACAGTATTATCACCGAAAACCGGCGATGCAACATGGAATGAAATGTCGCATCTAGCTCATAGTAATTGGGGAAACTGTTAGAACAGGCAAACAATTGACACATTCAAAAACTAGAAATGTGGCATTAAGGTTTCGAACACACCAAGTCTGTGACATTGACCCTGGACGTACAGACGCCGGTAACACTATATGCCCCCTCACCATATGGGGGCATAATAAACAATGCAATTTGTGTTTCTCGAGTCGGGTTCCATATGGTGAAGAGGAAATACGATCGATTACACACCGTGAAAATCTTGTTGGAACGTAAATGCCAATTGTCACGTACAATATTTCAGTTTACCGATGTTACGTCAGCTGTTATTCTAAGTATGTATGGTCGCTCGTTAGGGGCATTTCTTTACTTCTTATAAAAGTGATGGGTTGTTGCCTAGGGGACAGAACACCTGTTTTTTTTCCTTCAAATCTGGAGGTTGTGTGTACAAAGTACTAAGTAGTAACACAGTGGTTCGTCGCATTTTTGCTGAGTCATTGTGTGCATTTTTGCAGTCATTGTGTCGATGTACAAAGTAATAACAGTGATTCGTCGCATTTTGCCGAGTAATTTTGTCGCAAAACGCCGCAATTATTTCGCCGCGTTTTGCCGAGGAACAGCGCGGAATCACTGCGCAAACTTTGCGGCATTTTTTCCTTATGCCGCAATTGGCCACGGGAAGTTTTGCGAAAGATTGCAGCAATTTTCCGCGCTAAAGTTAAATTGGTTGCGGCAATAACAAAAAATATGCGGGTTTCGCGGTGCCAGTACTGTACATGTACATATTGAAATTAAATAATTAGTTCATTATAGTTGTTTACTTGATATTTCTTCCAGAAGGCCATACAAACATCAATCAATGGTGTCATTCCTAAGTGGAATGAAATCACAGACTTAGTGACTAGTATTTATTTTCTTTCCCTCGAACTACGCCCGACTCGAACTTTTATTCGAGTCCGTTGCCAGTTCGAGAGATCGATCTTCCACTGTACTTGCAATTTGTTTGTTTGTTTGTTGGGGTTTAACAGCCTATCAACAGCTAAGGTCATTTAAGGCTGGGTCAATGGGTTTAGTACTAAATCCCATGTATTACCTGTACAAGTACATGTACATGTTCAAGTACATGTACAAATGAGGGGAAAATTCAAAAATCAGAACTGAATATTTACAATAAAAAAATATATAGTCAGCCCTGAAATCAGAATAATCATGATCTGATGCCAGGAATCCCTATCGTTAATTTACGCCGTCACATTTGCCCGACCAACCAGTTGTGAAGGTGAAAAGGTCAAGGTCATATGAAGGACAGCATGGATGTGTGGCATTTGTCCACTGGTATACTGTGTTGAAATATTTAAGCAATCCTTCGAAATATATTGAAGTTATGACCTAACTCAGAAGGCACAAAATGTTCTTTATATTAGAGACATCGTTACATTTTCTGGCAAAATAAACATTCATTCACCATTACCCCACGTATGGATTGGCATTATTATACATTTTATATCAGACATATATGTGTCCACACTGATATCAGGGGCGATAACCATGTTTCCTTGAAATGTTAACGGATATTACTATTTATTCTCTCTATTTATTTTTTGATGTGCAATGATCACACTTTATAATCTGTTGAAAATATTATTTTTTTCAGGTGATGCATTTAATTAATATAAATAATTGAAAAATATCATGTCTCACTCGCATACATGTATGAAAATAGCCTGATACCACCGCACGTCACTATCAGTAAAATAAATATTACTAAATGATTATATCTGTATAGTGGGCACTCGTAATTTTAAGAACTGTTGGAATAGTGACACAATTATACACTTATTTAATTCCTATAGAGAACATTGTTGTGTGCCTACTGAGTGGGCATGTACCTTTCACAGTCCAAACACTATATACCTCTGGCTCTATCGAGACCTGGGGCATAAAAATCGAAATTCACATTGATCATCTGCACACTATACGGACGTAAAGCCACAACCAAATATGTGGCTGTGACTGGAGAAATGGGGCTTATGGGATATGTGACCAGTGTAGTTCCCATCAAATAGAACACTCCTGTAGCCCGACAATGATCTTTATTGCTTGTTAGAAGCACGACGGGTGTTTGGTTGATGGAATGGCGAACAGTGCAGATCCTGATCGGGCAGTGCGGTTGCACAGGCTGATCTCGATCTGAACTGCTAGCAAAACCCGTAAGCCACATTTCTCCAGTCACAACCACATATCAAGTGTCCAGCTATTAAAGGTCACATTACAAACTATCACTTATTTTCTTCAAAATGGTCTAAAAACAACAATTTTTTCCTTCGCCTAGAAATACTTGGGATTATTTATACTTTGGGTGCAATCGTCGGCGATGACTATCTGCGGAAGTCGGTTGTAATTCACGATCAAACAGACAGCCGAGCCACAATCGGAAAAAAATGTGGAATTAAATCTCTGAGCTGAAATAATCAGTGACAAGCGTGTGTAGCTATGCTCAAACGGATGCCGCTGGAGGTCATTAATAGTTCGGCATAGCAAACAACTTATCCGATGATTTGACCAGGAAGTGGATTTTGGGACAGGTGTATTCTGAATTCAACGAAGCCACACATATTCTATGCTGATTGGTTGAATCCATTTTGTTTATCTGTCCTAGTCTGTGACAGATGTGTAAAGCTACGTACATACAGTTGCCCGCCGGATGTCACGGTCAACAATAATGCGGCAGGAGTACATTGAATCCGCGAGGCCACACCTATGCCAAGCTGCTTGGTTGAGTCGAGTTTGACAGACATGGAAGAATAGATACACTGTGCACATCAGGATGCCTTTTACAGTTCCGAAAATCCAACAGTCACGATGTGCTTGTTTTTACACATAAGTTCCCTGCTTATTTTTCCGTAAATACTGTTTTTGAATACTAAAATATAACTAAATCACATATTTTGTTCCTTGACAGAGAAAAAGAATAAAATTATATATTCAATTTTCACATAGACAGTAAAATTATTTACTATTTCTAATCTATTTGCCTACTGACTTGTTTCAAATAAATAAGAAAATATTCAGACTTGATGTTAAAAACTAAAGATGTTTTCCAGAAGAAAATCGTTGTTTTGCCAAATTGGGGTTACGCCCCCGCCAATATGCGTCACATGCTAACTGTTCTACACAAACATTTTCACTTGATCAGAAATCTTCCCCCAATCTTGTGATCTTGTGATATTCTTGTCTATCAAGGGACTTACACTATGCATATGGTAGATTGGGGTGGGGTGTGATGGAGGTGATTTTTTATGTTCCCCTTTCTTATACTACCAAATGGCATACATTGTGCGTGCCTATGTGCACATGTTTGGTGGGACATAATTCTGCTTTGTAGCATTCAAACACAAACAAACTTTTGGGTGGGGGGGGGGGGAGAATTTCCAGGGTGGGGGGGGGGGGGGAGAATTTCCTAGGGTCGAGCTTGGAAATATTCCCCCCGGGGGGGAGAATTTCCTAGGAAATTCTTCCCCGGGGGGGGAATATTTCCAGGCTCGACCCTGGAAATCTTCCCCCGCGTAGGGGAAGATTTCCAGGGGGAGAATTTCCTGTGACACCGGTATGTACTTGAACATGTACATGCACTTGTACAGGTAATATATGGGATTGAGTACTAAACCCATTGACCTGGCCTTAAATGACCTTAGCTGTTGATAAGCCGTTCAACCCCAACAAACAAACAAAAACAAAACTCACCATTCATATATGGCTGTGACTGGAGAAGTTCATATGTTTATGGGATTTGTGACCAGTGTAGATCCAGACCAAATGCCACACTCCTGTAGCCGATAACAATCTACATTGCTTATTAGAAGCATGGCAGATGTTTCATTGATGAAATGCGGACGCACAGCTGGATCTACACTGGTCGCAAAAACCCATACGCCCCATTCCTCCAGTCACAACCACATATTTCTAACAAACAGCATAGATCCTAATCAGGCTGAAAGAGTCTGCTTGCAGATCACGAGCTAGACTGACCACAAATGGCGTGAAGCATTTCTCCAGTCACAGCCACACAGACCTACATATATGTGTTTGCATAGTTATATTGCTATCTGTATAAAATATTATTACAAAGAACTACGCATTGAATCTCGTTTCACAGTATATAACGTGGTTAAGATCAGTCGATGTGTTTTTTATTGATAAATCCCATTATAGTAGCCCAGTAGCCGATTTCACCAACATTGCAAAGTATACTTATCTAGTAAAGTATACTTTGAGGGAGAAATTTTCAATTTTAGGATAAATTTATTAATTTTTAGCCAGGTTTTTTTTTTTTTTTTTTAAATCCAGGCTATTGGATTGGCGAAAGCCGGGCGGGAGGGCGGGCGGCATCCACAATCAATGTTAAGTTTTCGTGTTTGAGTCCATTTCTTTGTTACTGTACCACATAGGACAAACCAACTTTCACAGCTTGATAACCAAGGGGAGCCCACCACATATCACTATCCAACATGTTACCTTTTTTGGAACTTGACCCATTTGTTCCGCGCAGTCGACTTAGCCATTTTCAATGTTAACTTTTCGCGTTTACAATGTTAAGTTTTCGTGTTTAAGTCCATTTCTTTGGTACTGTACCACATATAACCACCAAACTTTCACAGCTTCATAACCAAGGGGTGCCCACCACATATCACTATCCAACATGTTACCTTTTTTTGAACTTGACCCATTCTTTCAGCGCAGTCGACTTACGGTACGTTAATTTAGCATAGCTTGGTCCTATATGTGGCTGTGGCTGGAGAAATGGGATTTGTGAGATTTGTGACCAGTGTAGGTCCTAATCAAATATAACACTCCTGTAGTCTAAATACGATCTCAATTGCTTGTCAGTGTTTCATTGAATGCAGATCCTGTTGAGACTGTGCTGAACTGAATCTACACTGGTCGCAAACGCCCTATAAGCCTTGTGTTGTGTTTGGCTTATTGCACCTTCTCAGTTGCAGTGCCCGGTGGCAGGGACCATTGGCGGAGCAATTAATCACTCTGATAAGTATACCGGATGTTCACACAATCTTCAAACAACATATGGCAACATGCCATCACTGGCCCTGTTGTGCACCCCACCCTGTGGCAATTAGAGACTAATTTTCCCACTGCTGTCATCCCGGGTATTTGGCTTTCCTTAATCGACCACATGACAGCATCGGTTCATTGTAAGTGGACAATGGCCTATGAGAATGACTTATATTTATATAGTACAGGACTGGAGTTCTAAGTAGTCTGTTGAACTATTAAGTGCAATAATTGTATTATGCATACATTTCGGAAGTACCACTGATACGTCATATACCCACGTGACCGCAAAGGGAAATAACTGTGGTAAGCAAAATAAGGGGAAGTTAGTCATGCAGTGATGGCTGGAAAAACTGGCTGTCCGGAATATGAAATCCGTAAAAGAACGGCACATACCGTATTTTGCCGCAAGAGTGTATAAGACGCACCCCTATTTTTGTTATTTATTCCACCGCACTGTTTTTTTATTCGTACCTTGGATGTTTTTGTCTGTATTTTCCCTATCATAGTTTGCTATGTCCGTAATTTGCCGACTCTATGTCCGTGATTCCCCGGTCCGTATTTCACCGTTTTCTAGTATCTTCAATTACACTGTGAACCCGGTAGTACACGCTTCACTATAACACGTGCTCAGTTAGTACACGGTTGTGCATTGGCTCCCGATTTTTTTGCCTATTTGTATATCAAAATCGTGTTAAATTTGTAACAGACTGTTGTCAGAAATCTTGTTATATTTGCGATCATATTGCTGCCGATAGTGGTATTATATTGTTAATTAATGATTGCGGTATGTATTTTCTCTTTTCAACACCATTTACGGAAAATATTTTCAAAATCAATATCGGAGAAATATGGCGACAGATCTGCGTATAATCCAGAGATGCGAGGATGAAAGTCGCACGTTCGCGACGTCTACGGCACATTAAAAGGCGTGTTGACCAATCAGTGCAATTTCAAAACATAGCCTAAAGGTCACACAGTTTACAGCCTCGTGCTGAATGATGTCATACGATAAACACCCGTTAGTTCACATGGCTGAGTGTTATGGATTTTTTGCACAAAGCAACACACAAATTTCGCCTGTGTAATATTTCAAAATCAGTCGTATCTTCCGTAAATGACGCTGAAGGTTGACAGAAATTTCAGAGTAGTGCAGACGAAATGACGCTGAAAGCAGCCTATAGCTATGACGAATTTGCATTGTCCGCTGACGTAATTATGATGTTTTTAAGTAGAGATTGCCGAACATTGTAAACCATGTGCAGACTACGCGTGTATTGATATTTGATATGGTTTTGTGTTGTAAATCTTGACACGCGGTGTGTTTGATGTCGGCCAGCTGACTTAGGCTTGCCACTTTGGACGAATCAGCATCGTGTAAACATTCGTCGGTATCATTCTCTATATATACAGTCGAACCTGTGAACAACGACCGGCAAAGGGAAGTGGCCGAAGTGGTCGTTGTTGACAGGTGGTCGTTGTTCCAAGGGTCAAACATTTTCCCGGTTTCACAACAAAGTCGGCCATGTATTTAGCATTCTATTGTAATCTATATGCATGCATAGAAAACGTCTTGGCTGTATACACTTCCACCTGACGATATCGCTATTGCACGATCATGGAGTGTATCTGGTTTTCATCAATTAAAAATTGCATGAAAATGGCTAAAATAGTCAATTTATTTTGTTTTGTCATCTTGTTGTTACTGTTCTGAACCCAGCCTCGCTTTGGAAATTATATACAAAGGGGAGTAATTATCTTCACGATAAGTATAACCCGCGGCTTGCTTTGGTGCACCATTTAATAGCTTGTCGTAATTACATGTGGTTTAATTTAGCATGACCATTAGTATTTTGTTCTTATTCTCAACTTCAGTTGAAATTAATAACGGTCATATAGTCTTTATTAAAACGATAGCCTATGTGGCGCGGCCTGTGAAAGTAACAAAAATATTTCATTGAATGTGTCAAGTCGAGTAACCCACACGAGTTAGGTGTCAAAATCAGGAGAGAATACCAGGCTTATTTGCTTTCTGTCCAATGTCAAGCCCGAATATTTAAGCAGCCTATGACGAATTGGCAATGTCCGCTGACGTAATTACTGATGTTTTTAATTAGAGATTTGCGAGCATTGTAAACCATGGGCAGACTACGCGAATCCACTGCCTGGTCTGGCCGTTAATGCAATAAGCCGAGATTTGTCGGAGATCGAGACCCAATTCATATAAACACGTTTGTCGTGTCACTTTAGACTGGTTCCCGGTCACTAGGAATAATGCTAGGGTATGAGCCGTTCCGACAGGGTACCAGTCTAGTGTGAACTACGTGACGGACGTCAGCAACCGCGTGTATTGATCTTTGATATGGCCTTGTGCCCCGCGGTGTGAAATTTACACTTGACAAGCGCGGTGTGTTTGAAGTCTTAGTCTTGTCACTGTAGACGAATCATCGTGTAAACACAGTTTGCCAGCTAATGATGGAGTTTTATGACTTGCGCGGAATTGCATTATGCTGATTGGAATACACGACACGGAATACATATCGGGAATTACCGCAAATGGAGTTATGCAATATTTTTCATGGAAAATGTTTAATGTCGCCAAAATGACACCGACCATATCGGGCAAGGTAAATGTTTTCAAAAGAATGCGAATTTAATTGACGACTAATTGGTTACGACCAGTTGCAATTCAGATGATAGCGACCAGATTTTGATGAAAGGAAAATAGCGATTGTGGTGCTATTTTTTTTTGCCGACAAAAACAGGACATGGTCGCTGTTCACATCCAAAAATTCCGTGTGGGAATGAAAATAGCTGGTCGCTGGTTGCAGTTCGGGGGTGGTCATTATTCCAAGGTCTTATAAAGAACAAAATTGGACGGGGGGGTTTTATGGACAGGTGGTCGCTATTCCCAGGTGGTCGTTAACACAGGTTCGACTGTATATATATATATGCAGTTATACCGATGAAAGCCGAAACACGCCGAATGCCTGTGGTCGAAATGAGTAAGGCGCGAACTGTTTAGAATACGAATCTGAGGCTACTTTTCCAATTTCAATTGGATATCAGCGCAAAGACTAACAACAACAAATATTTAAAAAAATCTTTATTTTATGAATGTTTGGTCATTTTTGTCGATATTTCGGGGTGGAAAAAAAATGCTCATGTATCCAAACGTGTGTATAAGACGCAGGGGCTTTATAGGATGAAAATCTGGGTAAAAAAAGTGTGTCTAATACACGGCAAAATACGGTACTGGTCGGATTACTGTGAAATTTGATATCTAAATGATGAATACATAAGCATACCGCGAAAACAGAATCTGGTTATATCTCCTTTAAGGTTTATAGGTTTTACTTCTCACAAGGCAAAATGTAGAAAGTTTAATGCCAAAGGTGGAGATAATACATGACCTAGAGATCAAATCAAAAATCAAAATTCATTTTCAGCATCTGGACATCATAAGGAAGCTACATGTACATACCCAATATAAAGTTTTACTTCTTACAAGAAAATGTTATCGACGGAGTCTCAGACAGGCGAAAACAAGATACATGTACATACACATTCCTTTTCAAAAAGTGGGTATAAAAATGTTCAATTTGGATATAAAATATATTGGCTGTTGTATAGGTGATTTTGCAAGGTTAAATATATTATTGTGGCAGTGACTGGAGAAATGGGGCTTGTGGGATATGTGAACAGTGTAGCTCCTGATCAAATAGCACACTCTTGTAGTCTGATAACGATCTATAGTGCTTGTTAGAAGCTTGATGGGTGTTCATTGACGGAATAGCAAACAGTGCGGACCCTGATCAGTGCGGATACACAGGCTGATCTGGATCTACACTGGTCGTAAAAACCATATGCCATATTTCTCCAGTCACAGTCACATATAGGAAAATAACCAATGTGGATAAACAAGGATGGCCGCGGCCTGCATGTCGAGCCCGTCGAGGCATTTGATGGTCTCAGAGTGTATTTATTTGAAGTTTGACGCCCAATAAGCATACAAAGTTTCAAGCAAATCTGACTTACGGTTACAGAGATACAGTCAGAATTCGTTACAGCGGCACACGTTACAGCGGCATATTCGCCTCTCGGCACAATAAGCTGCCAAACCAATCGGCATGCTCTTTAATCTGCTCGATATACCGGCAAATTCGGCTTCCGGCAACGGCAGGGAATTCCCGCAAACGAACACACAGTTTAAGTCTTATTTAATGTGCGTTATAACGGCGCCGGTACCCGGCGTCGCTGGTACCAACGCTGTAACCCAGCTCTGTTATCCGGCATTACGGAAACCGATATTCGGGAACCAGTCACTGACCATATAATGTGCTTCATAATGGCGCCGGTACCCGGCTTCGCTGGTACCAGCTGTTATCCGGCATTACGTGCCGGAAACCGATATTCGGGAACCAGTCACTGACCATATCTAAATAATTTCACAGCTGATTAACCCCGACCTGCTGTCATAAATCACGGCAATTAACGTGTTGGTACCTTATCACCTGCTGTGATGTACTATTTTTCAAACATCAATTAAGAAATGAACAGTTAGCAACTAAATTTACAAGTGATTAAATCCAGCAAGGACCGATAGATTGTAAATAAAAAAATATCATAATTGTGAACAATTTAAATAATTATCGTGTAACATTGCCTCTGGGGCGAGTTCAGGTAGGGACGAATTGTCATGTAAATATTTAAAGGGAAACCACTCTACATGTTTTTGCTTTGTATTTTTATAAATTTTAGCATGTAAATTAAAACAAACTGTTTATTAAAATATGTGTTTCTTTTCTATATGCACATATTTGCGAATTGCTAACAATAAAGAAACAATTTGACAGATAATCCGGTATTCACCACGCGCTCTACAATTAACAACAGGTTCGCCTGCAACCTAGACTTTGTCAAATACCGGATTAGCTTTGAATGTTGTTGGTTTCCTTGATATAAATTTGTATATATGCATTGCTTTATCAATGTGGAAACAAATAAGTATATATCTTACCGATAATGCTAATGTAAAATGACAGCAAATAGCGTCGATACAATGCGTGGTTACCAATTACCGACATGTTCCAATTACCGGAATTATCACGACAGTCTGATAGCTAGGAGAAAATCGCCGATTCTTTATACCGGCATATTCGTTATAACGGCAGATTCATCTCTGACGAACTATGCCGTTGTAACGAATTCCGACTGTAGTAGGTATGTGAAAACTTTAACGCAAATTTTGACAGAAACTTTAACGCAAACTTCTAAGTCATTTGACCTTAACATAGGGGCACAGGGGCCGTATGAGTGGGACACAGAATGAATATATGGATGATGACTAATAAGCATATGAAGTTTCAAGTCAATGTGACTTAGGACTGCAGAGATATAAGATATTTAAATACTTTAACGCAGATTTCGGAACGCAAACTTCTAAGTCATTTGACATTGACCTTGGGCACAGGGGCCGCATGAGTGGGATACAGCATGAATATATGGATCATGACTAATAAGCATATGAAGTTTCAAGTCAATGTGACTTAGGACTGCAGAGATATAAGGTATTTAAAAACTTTAACGCAGATTTCGGATGGACGCACAGACGGACGCACAGATGGACGCACGGATACCCGGACGTCATTGTGATCACTATGTCTCGCTTTCCGCAAGTGAAGTGGGCTCGACAAAAATAGTGGCTGTTATAGAGAGCGGGCTGTTGTCGATTTGTGGAGGATCAACTGTACCTGAACTAAGCAGACGAGCGCAGTTATCATTTCCAGCTTCTGCATCTTCATGCTCATTTCACCAGTGATCTGCAAAGAAATGGAGAATAAAATGTTTGTTCCACGTTTTTCAGCCAACCTACTTCGGCTATTGAACATATTAAATATAAACTAGACATTATGATTGTACGGGTTTCTCCATCATGTAATACCTTCAATATTACTTGAAGGATTGCTTTAATATTTGGACAGTTCATTCACCTGAACATGTATGATGCACTCACACCACTAATGACATGACCTTGACCTTTGTGACCTTGAAATGGTGCTGAAACACTTTTCTTACGCCAAAAAGTTTCACAAGTTTGCAAACACTGAAAATCAAAATTTGGGAATAAAAGTAATACATATAGTTTTGTTTGCGTTCAGCAATGTGGGTGTTTTTAGATCATTTTAAAGGTACATACCCACTCAGTAGGCACAAAATGTTCTTTATATCAGAAACATCATCTAAGACATTTTCTGGCAAAATAAACATTCATTCACCATTACCCCACGTATTGATTGGCATTATTATACATTTTATATCAGACATAAATTTACACACTGATATACGGGGCGATAACCGTGTTTTATTAAAATGTTAATGGACATTACTATGTATGCTCTGTATTTATTTTTTGATGTGCAATAATAATACATTAAAAGCTATCGAAAATATTATTTTTTCAGGCGACGCATTTAATTAGTATAAATAATCAAAAAATATCATGCCTCATTTGCAAATGAAAACAGCCTGATACCACCGTGAGTCACTATCAGGAAATTAAACATTACTAAATGATTATATCGGCATTGCAGGCACTCGTAATCTTTAGAACTGGTGGAAAAGTGACACTATTATACATTTATTTAATTCCTATAAAAAATATTTGTGCCTAATGTGTGGGCATGTACCTTAACAAGAGTTGTCAGAAGACAACGAAGCTCGCCTGTTGGCAGCCTTCACTCAAACTTGGCACAGTTGCATAAAAAACATGAATATTATATAACTTGACCATGGGTTAAGGGGCAGGCGGTGGACCTTGACATTGGGGTCAATGGTGCAAGGTGGATCGTGGGTTTGCTATAGCATAATATAGTATATTAATTAACTCATTATGCCCTAGCGCCCCATATATGTGGCAGACTTGAACTGTAACCCGCATGCCGCAAATACGAGTCGCATTTACCTGTATCGTTACGCCGGAAGCCGCAAAAATGCGGTGCGGTTTATTTACATTCTCTTCCCGAAAGCCGCATTATTACGTCGTTTACCATTGGTCGGAAAATGTTGTAAATGCTAGCTCTACTTATTTTAAACCAATGAAAATGTAGCTTACAAACAAAATCGATTCATTCCAAAAACGGAAGTCGAAAGTTTGAACAGAAAGCGTGGAGCCAAAATCTTGCAATTTGAAGTTGAAAACTGGTGAAAATGAGCGAAATTAATGAAAATCGGCAATCGACAGGTGCAAATTACGACAGTGGCGGATCAGACTCTGAGTTCTCGGGGTTTTCTGGCAGCGATATATCGCTAGAAAGTGACATTTCAAGCGTAAATACGACAGATTTGTCGGACTGGGATAGCGATGATGAACCGAGAGCAGAAGTTTGGCGTGTCAATGATCGACATAGACTTGTGAAGCAGCCATTCTCTGGTCCAGAGCCTGGGCCTACTACGATTTTGGATCCAGACACAAACGAGATAGACTTCTTTGAGTTATTTTTCCCCACGACTTTAGTTGAACATGTAGTGACTCAAACAAATCTATATGCAACACAAAAGACTGCAGTGAAACCAGATCCAATCTGGTTTGAGGTGACTGCAAGGGAGATGGTGGCATGGTTTGGCATACGCGTGTACATGAGCATTTTGCGGCTACCACAGACAAAGATGTATTGGTCGAAAGATGCGCTGTTCGGCAACCTAAATATTCGGCGCGTCATGAAGAGAGACCGGTACGACAAAATCGCACAATATCTGCACGCCAACAACAGACAGGGCCATCCACAACGAGGTCAACCGGGACACGACAAATTACAAATCTTGTTCGTCCGGTTTTGAATGAGGTAAGGGGTGTCAAATGACATGTGCTTTTATTTGGAATTCTTTTCCTGTGATAAAACTTTCTGAGCATGTACTCAGTTACTCTTGCTCAAAATCAGGGAGTTTAGGTCACAGCTGGCTCAGTCTTCCGACAAACTGCCCGATTTCAAGCACAACATGTATGCTTAGAATGTTTTATAATCACAGGCCCAGATCAATTCACATTTGAGCACGAGTATGTGCTTAGAATGTCAGCCCAGATGCAATCAAAAATAAGAAAATACATCTTTTGTTGGTATCACTGTCAGAATTATAATTATTACAAAGAAATATTGCAGAATATTTTATAATTTACAAAATATAACACTAACAATAAACATGAAAAACAAACTAAATAAAATTATTCGTGTGGAAAGGGAAAACAAATAACCGACAAATGTTTCAAAATTATAACAGTTGCATGTTTTATCTGCTTTCAGGTTCTCGAGCAATGCTTAGAGAACTACAAACATCATCAGAATGTTAGCGTCGACGAAGCCATGGTGAAGTTCAGGGGGCGTCTGTCATTTCGGCAATACTTACCTGCCAAACCATCCAAATACGGAATAAAGGTCTGGGTACGTGCGAGTCCAGAAAATGGCTACACCGAAGAATTCCAAGTTTATACTGGACGCGACGGAAACACCAGAGAAGTCGGGCTGGCCACAAGGGTGGTACTCGACTTGACACAGAAGTTGTTTGGCCGCCACCATATTGTCAACACCGACAACTTCTTCACGAGCCCAGACTTGTGCCAAAAACTGTTGGCAAACCGCACATATGCCAGAGGAACTGTGCGTTCCAACAGGAAGGGGTACCCTCAGAATCTTCTCGGGAAGAAAGATGTAAAGGAACAGGGGCAATACAAGATGGCCCAGAAAGGTGAAATGACTGCGTGTGTGTGGATGGACAAAAAACCCACGTTTATGCTGTCCACAGCCGAGGACCCATCTACCATGGCGCCATCAGTGAAAAGAAAAACGCGGGGTGGCGAGCCGAAGGACGTGCCCGCTCCATCTGTAATTGGCAACTACAACAACAACATGAACGGGGTGGACGTCGCAGACCAGCTGAGAACAGAATACAGCACCTATCGCACCTCAAAGAAGTGGTGGTGCTACCTGTTCTGGTTCCTGTTTGACGTCGCCGTCACAAATGGGTTCATTTTGATGAGGGAGTCAGAAAATCACCAGCAGCGGACAAAAACTGGTCGCGTGAAAGACAGGACGATGGTCGACTTCCGCACCAATTTGGCCAAGTTGCTGAATGGCGATTACTCTGGCAATGAGCGAGCGGCACTGGCGACAATTAGTGCTGGCCATTATGTAAAGTCTTCAGACAGGAGGGGCCGATGTCGCCAATGTTCAAAACACAAGCGGCGACGTGAAGTGAAGTACATGTGTGAGCAGTGTAATGTCCACCTGTGCCCGGATTGTTTTCGGCCATATCACCAGGATATGGTGAGAAATAAATAAATTGCAATGTGTACAGTGTAAAAAGTTTGTAAATACAATGTACATACATGTATATATACACATGGATTTTACAGTGAAAAAAAATGGAATTATACAAACATTATTTTTGTGATTGGCGAACAGTGTGGTACATTGTATACTTATTATGATTATAAACGGATCTTATTGGATTAGAAAACAATGGACTATTTTACAGTGGTGAGTTTTTATTTACTGTACACGTTTACATGTACATGTAGTAACATATTCTAGGTTGGCTATTGATCACTATTGATCACTAAGATTGCCATTAACAAATAATAAAATAATATTTAATTAATTATTTGAAAACATATATCTGTTTTGTTATTTGAAAAGCAAATGTTTTAAATGTTTGTAAATGTATTTTCCATTTACCATTATTTTCTAAATTTGGCTAATAAATAATAGTCATGGCACCAACCTAGACTATTAAATTTTATACTGTTATTCACATAATTCAATTCTTATTATTTCTGCAAAATTTCAGCTGGATTATGCAGTTACATTTGAAGTTATGACAAATTATATAAAGATACACACAAACATTTCTCAGTTTATGTGGAATTCCTGAAATTGTCAGGGAGACAGGTACTGCTGCAGAGATAGCTGCTGCAGGGCATGGTTTACCTCTGCAGAGATAGCTGCTGCAGGGCATGGTTTACCTCTGCAGAGATAGCTGCTGCAGGGCATGGTTTACCTCTGCAGAGATAGCTGCTGCAGGGCATGGTTTACCTCTGCAGCTGTAGGGCATTACCAGTGATGTGTAGTATAGGGCATAATGAGTTAAGATGAATGCATGTATGAAATATCAATACGTTCCCTGAAAACAGAAGCAAAACAAAATTTAACCCAGCGTTAAGCTTATGAACCCACTAAGTTGGTGATTTTCTACAGCATGATAATTATTCACATGAGGAATGCATGTATGAATGTGCTAAGTTTGTGACCTTGACTCTGGGAAAAGAGGTGGGGGTCATGGATTTGCTGTAGCACAATAGAGGATCATCAGATGAATGCATGCATGAAATATCAAAGAATTCCCTGTAAAGAAACAGAAGTTACACAACATTTACCCCAACGTTAAGTTGATGAACATGCTAAGTTTGTGACCTTGACCTTGGGGTAAGGGTTGGGTGGTGGGTTGTGGATTTGCTACAGCATGATAGAGGGTCATCTGAGGAATGTATGTAAGAAATATCAAGGCGTTCCATGAAAGGAAACAGATGTTAAGACATTTACCCCAACGTTAAGTTTATGAATGTGCTAAGTTTGTGACCTTGACCTTGGGGTAAGGGGTGGATTGTGGGTCATGGATTTGCTATAGCACAATAGAGTATCATCAGATGAATGCATGTATGAAATATCAAGGTGTTCCATGAAAGGAAACAGAAGTTATAAGACATTTACCCCAACGTTAAGTTTATGAATGTGCTAAGTTTGTGGCCTAGACCTTGGGGAAAGGGGTGGGGGTGGGTCATGGATTTGCTGTAGCACGATAGAGTATCATCATTTGAATGCATGTATGAAATATCAAGGTGTTCCCTGTAAAGAAACAGAAGTTATAAAAAGACATTTAGTCCAACGTTAAGTTTATGATGTTGATCTTGGGGAAAGGGGTGGGGGAGGGGGGGGGGGGGGGGGGGGGGGGGTCATCGATTTGCTGTAGCACAATAGAGGATCATCAGATGAATGCATGTATGAAATATCAAAGTGTTCCCTGTAAAGAAACAGAAGTTACACAACATTTACCCCAACTTAATGTTTATGAACATGCTAAGAATGTCACCTTGACCTTGGGGTAACGCTTGGGTAGTGGGTTGTGGATTTGCTACAGCACATAGAGGGTCATCTGAGGAATGCATGTATGAAATATCAAGGCATTTCAAGAAAGGAAACAGATGTTATAAGATATTTACCCCAACGTTAAGTTTATGAATGTGCTAAGTTTGTGAAAGGGTGGGTCATGGATTTGCTAAAGCACAATAGAGTATCATCAGAAGAATGCATGTATGAAATATCAAGGCGTTCAATGAAAGGAAACGGATGTTATAAGACATTTACCCCAACGTGATGTTTATGAATGTGCTAAGTTTGTGATATTGACCTTGGGGGAAAGGGGTGGGAGGTGGGTCATGGATTTGCTATAGTACAATAGAGTATCATCAGATGAATGCATGTATGAAATATGAAGGTATTCCCTGTAAATAAACAGAAGTTACAAAACAAATTACCCCAACGTTAAGTTTATGAACATGCTAAGTTTGTGACCTTGACCCTGGGGTAAGGGTTGGGTGGTGGGTCATGGATTTGCTACAGCATGATAGAGGGTCATCTGAGGAATGCATGTATGAAATATCGAGGCGTTCCATGAGAGGAAACAGATGTTATAAGAAATTTACCCCAACGTTAAGTTTATGAATGTGCTAAGTTTGCGACTCTTGGGGTAAGGGTTGGGTGGTGGGTCATGGATTTGCTACAGCATGATAGAGGGTCATCTGATGAATGCATGTATGCAATAACAAGGTGTTCCATGAAAGGAAACAGAAGTTATAAGACATTTACCCAACGTTAAGTTTATGAATGTGCCAAGTTTGTGACATTGACCTTGGGCTAAGGGCTGGGTGGTGGGTCATGGATTTGCTACAGCATGATAGAGGGTCATCTGAGGAATGCATGTATGAAATAACAAGGTGTTCCATGAAAGGAAACAGCAGCTTTAAGACATTTACCCAACGTTAAAGTTTATGAATGTGCCAAGTTTGTGACCTTGACCTTGGGGTAAGGGCTGGGTGGTGGGTCATGGATTTGCAACAGCATGATAGAGAGTCATCTGAGGAATGCATGTATGAAATAACAAGGCGTTCCATGAAAGGAAACAGATGTTATAAAACATTTACCCCAACGTTAAGTTTATGAATGTGCCAAGTTTGTGACCTTGACCTTGGGGTAAGGGCTAGGTGGTGGGTCATGGATTTGCTACAGCATGATACAGGGTCATCTGAAGAATGCATGTATGAAACTAGAAATGTGGCCTGTCGGCACACGAATGCCCCAAAGAAAACGAGGCATATTTGATTATAAGCCATTTACCCGAGCGTTAAGGTTTCGAACGCACCAAGTCTGTGAGCTTCACCCTGGGCTTAGCGGGGGCGGGACGACTGTGGATTTGTCACAGGGCGGTAGAGGAGCATTGGGGCAATGTGTGTGTGAAATGTGAAGCAGATCCGAGCAAGAAAACAGAAAATACAAGCCATCTACCCGAGCGTTCAGGTTTCAAACGCACCAAGTCTGTGACCTTGACCCTGGGCTTAGCGGGAGAGAAACGAAAATGTGGATTTGTCACAGGGCGGTAGAGGACCATTGGAGCAATGCGTACTTGAAAACTTAAGCAGATCCGAGCAAGGAAACAGAAAGTACTAGAAAATGTGTTCATAGAACACGGATGCCCCACATATCGCTTTGATAATAAATGAGGCCAAATTTGTAGTCAAATTCTTTTTTTACCTGAGCGTTAAAGTTTTTGAAGCACCAAGTATGTGACCTTGACCCTGGGCTTGGCGGGGGCAGGACGAACGTGGATTTGGCACAGGGCGGTAGAGGACCATTAGAGCAATGTGTATATGAAGTATGAAGCTGATCCGAGAAAGGGAACAGAAATTATAAGATATTTAGCCGAGTATTAAAGTTTTTGAAGCACCAAGTATGCGACCTTGACCCTGGGCTTGGCGAGGGCAGGACAAACGTGGATTTGGCACAGGGCGGTAGAGGACCATTAGAGCAATGCGTATATGAAGTATGAAGCTGATCCGTGAAAGAAAACAGAAATTATAAGATATTTACCTGAGCGTTAAAGTTTTTGAAGCACTAAGTATGTGACCTTGACCCTGGGTTTGGCGGGGGTAGGACAAACGTGGATTTGGCACAGGACAGTAGAGGACCATTAGAGCAATGCGTATATGAAGTATGAAGCTGATCCGTGAAAGAAAACAGAAATTATAAAATATTTACCCGAGCGTTAAAAGTTTTTGAAGCACTAAGTATGTGACCTTGACCCTGGACTTGGCGGGGGCAGGACAAACGTGCATTTGGCACAGGACAGTAGAGGACCATTAGAGCAATGCATATATGAAGTATGAAGCTGATCCGTGGAAGGAAACAGAAATTATAAGATATTTACCCGAGCGTTAAAGTTTTTGAAGCACTGAGTATATGACCTTGACCCTAGGCTTGGCGGGGACAGGACGAACGTGGATTTGGTACAGGGTGGTAGAGGACCATTAGAGCAATGTGTATATGAAATATGAAGCAGATCGGTCAAAGGATGAAGAGACATTTACCCGAGCGTTAAAGTTTTGTGACGGACGGACGGACGGACGGACAAGGGTAACACTAAATGCCCCCTCCACTATCGTGGTGGGGCATAATAAGCCATTTACCCAAGCGTTAAGGTTTCGGAACGAACATACGTACGGACACCGGTAACACTATATGCCCCCCTCACCATTCGGTGGAGGGGGCTTAATAAACTATTTACCCAAGCGTTAAGGTTTTGGGACATACGGACAAACGGACGCCGGTAACACTATATGCCCCGCTCACAATTCGGTGGCGGGGCATAATAAGCCATTTTTCCGAGCGTTAGGGTTTTGAACGCACAAAGTCTGTGACCTTGACCCTGGGCTTAGCAGGGGCGGGACAAATGTGGATTTGCCACAGGGCAGTAGAGGACCATTGGAGCAATGTGTGTGTGAAATGTGAAGCAGATTGGAGAAAGGAAACAGAAATTATAAGCCATTTACCGAGCGTTAAGGTTTCGAACGCCATTCGGTGGCGGGGGCATAATAAAAAGGTATTCCATGAAAGGAAACAAAAGTTAGAAGACATTTACCCCAATGTGATGTTTATGAATGTGCCACTTTTGTGACCTTGACCTTGGGGTAAGGGCTGGGTGGTGGGTCATGGATTTGCTACAGCATGATAGAGGTTCATCTGAGGAATGCATGAATGAAATAACAAAGTGTTCCATGAAAGGAAACAGAAGTTATAAGATATTTACCCAACGTTAAGTTTCTGAATGTGCCAAGTTTGTGACCTTGACCTTGGGGTAAGGGCTGGGTGCTCGGTCATGGATTTGCTACAGCATGATAGAGGGTCATCTGAGGAATGCATGAATGAAATAACAAGGTGTTCCATGAAAGGAAAAATAAGTTATAAGACATTTACCCAACGTTAAGTTTATGAATGTGCCAAGTTTGTGACATTGACCTTGGGGTAAGGGCTGGGTGGTGGGTCATGGATTTGCTACAGCATGATAGAGGTTCATCTGAGGAATACATGAATGAAATAACAAGGTGTTCCATGAAAGGAAACAGAAGTTATAAGACGTTTACCCAACGTTAAGTTTGTGGATGCCGATGCCGATGACGCCGGGGGTATGCCATAAGCTCTTCTGCACGCTAAAAAAGATTTGGGGGGGGGGTGTGGGGTGGAGTGTGTGAGGGGGGAGGGTGAAGATGGGTTGAGGGTTAAACTATAATTATAGCCATCTGTCGTTAGTTGGAAAATAGTATGCATCAGTATATTTTTGGAAGCTTCAATCTTTGTGTTTAAATTGTTTTTTTTAATCATCCCTTCTTTGATATGTCATTGATCTTGTTTAATATAATACCAAGGTGCATGATCACGTGGTTAAAACAACAATATGTTCCTTAATATGCAACGGATTTTGATGAAATATGGCGCAGCAAACGCGTCTTCATTAGCTGCATTTGGTGGTTCCAGGAGTTCGGCACATACTTATGTAGTTTTTGCGAAGAATCGATTTCCGTGTCGAGACACGGAAATTGATTATTCGCAAAAACGACACAAGTTTGGGCAAAAGTACAGATACCACCAAACTGAATTGTGGAGATTGCAGACCCTGATCAGATATGAATACATGTAGACACTGATTTTTCTTGTCAACATTTATTAAAACATTAAATACAAACTATTATAAACCTTAGCGTTCAGTACTTTAGTAGGAAAAAAATAGTATTGCATTCATTTTTTTTTATATATATTTATGACAATTTTATAATAAATGCAATTCACCATTTTTCTCCAAAAATCCCAATTCTACATGTACATCTACAATCAATTAATATCTATGTAGTTTAGTAATGAAGAAATAAGAAGTAAAACTAGAAAATGTGTTCATAGAACACGGATGCCCCACATATCGCTTTGATAATAAATGAGGCCAAATTCCAAGTCAAATTTTTTTTTACCCGAGCGTTAATGTTTTTAAGTACCGTATTTAGCCGTGTATTGCGCGCATTGGTGTATTGCGCGCATCCCTATTTTGGGCCAAAAAAATGGGTAAAAAAACAGTTCTAGTAAATAGCACGCAGACAACTTTCACGAAAAAAATCGGCCGAAATTTTGTCATTAGTATAAGAAAATTGCTTTCCGAGTTCACATCCACAATGCTGAACGTGTGCGGGTAGGCTTTCTCAAAGCAGTTAGTGTTGCTTTTATTGGTATTTACCGATTAATATGCTAATTAAAAATTAAAAAAATTTACGACGCATGTAATGAATTTATTGGAACTACTTACGAAGAATTTTTGTTTTTATTTAATCCACTACATTTGGCATTCGACAAAGCAAGTCACGTGTCGCCCCGTAATCAGGTTTGATAATCAACAACATGTGGCAGCCATGTGTCAGACAGACAGCTTCCCCAAGGCGATACTGAAACACCTGTACCCCAGCCAAATATTGACACAGTACATTGATCGGGTTTAAAAATAGACATAGAAGTCGCTGTAGAATACAGCGTATAGCCTCAGCTTAGCATGTTTATTGATTGAATGTTATCCACTTATACTGTACTGATCTGACTGCGTGTATGCTACGCTGCTCGCACACGTCATAAGGTTGATTTTACAACTACTGTCCTCATTAATTATTCACATAATGGCTGACGGCACGTCATAAGGTTGATTTGCTTTACAACTACTGTCCTCATTAATTATTCACATAATGGCTGACGAGTGACGTCACATTGAAAATTTCACAACCACCGATAACAAGCTGACAACAATTGACCGATATGAGACACCAGCGTAGATAAATTTAATTTCGAGACAGAAAATGCCAAAATGTGGCTATGTATGGAGAAATGGGGCTTATGGTATTGCAACCCGTGTAGATTCACGCATATGCTGGTTTATACTGGTTTTAACTCTCTTCAAAATATGCATTGTCCTACTTCCAAATGCACCTGCTAATTTGAATTTCACACACATTCTTTGTTGATTAGCGGTAGCGGTGCAACGTCTTTGACTGACCATCATGTGCTATAATTACCACCACACATAGTTATTGATCTCCCAATTAAGGGCTTCAGACAGACATTTAATCCAAACAGCCCTTCTCAGGGCTACCAACAGCCCCTTTCAGGGCTACACCAACAAATCACGAACTAAACCTTTCAATTTGCCACCGATCTACACTTACCTCACCCGTACTTACCCATACTTTTTGTGGTGTATAACACTATGCGTAATTTAGGACCACAAATCGATGTTTCCGTTTCCGGTAAACATTACTTTTTTCTCTTCGATAAAAAAAATGGGTAAAACTGGCGCAGAAATCGGCTGGAAAAATGTTTGAAATTTATGTTCCTACTTATAACGCGCAGGGTGACTTCTGGATTAAAAATGGGGCTGAAAAAATGCGCGCAATACACGACTAAATACGGTATGTGACCATGACCCAGGATGAACATGGATTTGGCACAGGGCGTTAGAGGACCATTAGAGCAATGCGTATATGAAGTATGAAGCTGATCCGTGAAAGAAAACATAAATTATAAGATATTTACCTCAGCATTAAAGTTTTTGAAGCACTAAGTATGTGACCTTGACCCTGGGCTTGGCGGGGGCAGGACGAACGTGGATTTTGCACAGGACAGTAGAGGACCATTAGAGCAATGCGTATATGAAGTATGAAGCTGATCCGTGGAAGGAAACAGAAATTATAAGATATAGTGGTACAGGGCGGTAGAGGACCATTAGAGCAATGTGTAAATGAAATATGAAGCAGATCGGTCAAAGGATGAAGAAATTATGAGACATTTACCCGAGCGTTAAAGTTTTGTGACGGACGGCCGGCCGGACGGACAGGACGGACGGGACGGACGGACAAGGGTAACACTAAATGCCCCCTCCACTATCGTGGTGGGGCATAAAAACAGATTAATTAATGAAGAAATGAAAAATACCGAAAATAATGAATTGCAGATAAGACATAAGAAAATTAAGAAATGAATGCTCATCAATATTTCACTATTTTCCTTCATAATTCACAATACAAAGTTGAAACAGAGCATAGTCCCAATTTCCCCCAAGGCTATGCTTATAACAACAATATTACCTGTACAAAATTCCTGATTCTCCTACATTGAAACTAGATTGGTCAGTAAGCGAGGCTTACGGAATACCCCCCGCGTGGGCCCAGGTACCCCTTAATATGTAAAATTGTCCAAGTGTGGGCTTGTGACCTTCACTCTGGGCTTATCGGGGGCGGCACAAACGTGAATGTGAAGCAGATCCGAGCAAGGAAATAGAAGTTATAACCGATTTCTCTGATGTTAAGTTTTGTAGAGACTAAGTATGTGATCTTGACCTTGCGATCAGCGGGGATATGTCACAGCATGATAGTAGAGCCTTAGAGGAATGCATGCATGAAATATTAAAATCTTTAGATGAAGTTATAACATATTTCTCTGATGTTAAGTTTTGTAAAGAGACTATGTATTTGACCTTGACCTTGGGATCAGTGGGGGTTGGACGGTCGTGGATTTGGCACAGCATGGTAGTAGAGCCTTACAGGAATGCATGTGTGAAATAATAAGCATTTTAGATGAAGGAAATAGAAGTTAAAACAATATTTCTCTGATGTTAAGTTTTGTAAAGAGACTAAGTATTTGACCTTGACCATGGGATCAGCGGGGGTTGGACGGTCGTGGATTTGGCACAGCATGGTGGTAGAGCCTTACAGGAATGCATGTGTGAAATATTAAGCATTTTAGATGAAGGAAATAGAGATATAACAATATTTCTCTGATGTTAAGTTTTGTAAAGTGATAAGTATTTGACCTTGACCATGGGAATCAGCGGGGGATTGGAAGTTCGTGGATTTGGCACAGCATGGTAGTAGAGGCCTTACAGGAATGCATGTGTGAAATATTAAGAATTTTAGATGAAGGAAATAGAAGTTATAACAATATTTCTCTGACGTTAAATAAAGAGACTAAGTATTTGACCTTGACCTTGGGATCAGCGGGGGTTGGACAGTCGTGGATTTTGCACAGCATGGTAGTAGAGCCTTACAGGAATGCATGTGTGAAATATTAAGCATTTTAGATGAAGGAAATAGAAGTTATAACAATGTTTCTCTGATGTTAAGTTTACGGACGCAAAGACATCCGCACGGACGGACAACCTGACTCCAGTATAACTCGTTGCGGGGGGTATAATTAGCCCCAAATTAACACTAGATGGCTGCGGCCTGCATGTCGGGCCTTGTGGTGAGGCATGGACACTAAAAAAAAAAGATATAGTATAACAAAAAACTTTAACCAAAAACTTTAACCAAAAACTTCAAAGTAATTTGACCTTGACATTGGGCACAGGGGCCGCACGGGAGGGGGGCAGAATGAAAATATAGATGATGATAAACACCCATGTGAAGTTTCAAGGTAATGGGCAAAGCAGCTGCAGAGATGTAGTAAAAAAAAGACGTTCAAAATCTTGAATAAATGGACCTTTTGGTGGCCATCATGGATGACATAACCATCCGATTCCGACAAATATTGCACCAGAGTGATCGCCTCATTGACACCTTCAATTTGATATATGACATGACCATATTCAGTCATAAAATTTGACATTTGACCATATTCAGTCAAAAATATGCCCCATATTTTGACCCCACGGGCCATGCCCATTTTTGACCCCAGGGTCACCATTTTAACAACTTTGAAAGAGCAATGTACATCGATCATTCCTACCAAGTTTCGTCGAAATCCGGCTAGCAGTTCATGAGGCCAAAAAAAAAATGTTGTGTTTCCGGTAACCCGACCGACCCTGCTGAATTACCGCCGACCCAATTTTTTTTTTACGAAAATTCGCCGATTCCGAGGTCCCATTTAAATTGTCCGTGTTTCTTTTTAGTCACGATTCTGAGGTCCCATTTAAGTTGTCCGTGTTTCGTTCCTTATAGCGATTTTCGGATTACTCGCCACTCGGCTTTTATCGTTGTACGGAACAGAAGATGGCTAATCGCAGTGAAATACGGTGATTGCCGACACATAAAGGCGGCCAAACGGCTGTTGTGTGTGAATATAACACAGATTCTGGCAGATGTAATTAGTGAGTACCACCCGGAAGACCCCGGGATGCTAAACGTCTATGGTTCCACCTCCATAGACGAAAAAGAATTGTTTGAGGATCGAAAAAAAAAATTCACCCCACCCAGCTGCCCACCAGGCTTGCTATATTTTTAAACATGAACAACAGGACGACTCGCTCCTCGGGATTTGGGATATTCCAGAAAAATATCTGTACTGCACCACCTCATAAAGAAGCACAATTGATTCCCTGCAGACAACCCCTCCCCCAGGAACACGGGAAAGGGGTGATGATGATTGTCATTTGAGGGACCTCTGCGATCCCAAAAGATCGGCTCTTTGGTACCTGGTCATCTCATACTCAGTCCATCTCGTACTCAGCTAGTCCATGTCGTACCCGATTTGGTCATCTCGTACACAGTTTTTGGTCATCTCGTACTCATACCCTACCATCTCGTACTCAATGTACTTTTACGTATGAGTACGAGATTACCAAACCGAGTACGACATGGACTGAGTACGAGATGACCCGGAAGCGTTTTTTTTACTGTTTGTCTGTCCATTTGTCCGTCCGGATTTCGTTTCCGTGCTATAACTTTGTTTCCATCCACCGGTTCACTCCAAATTCCACAACGTACTTTATCTACTGCACATACAGGTTAAGTTCGAAAATAGGTCCAGTCCAAAAAAAAATTCGCCAAATTATCTGCCGTTGAAACTTCTTTTTTTTTCTAAAATTTTATTGGATTTTATTTGTGTTTTAGTTTTAATTAATCATGTTATTAAATAAAAACAAAACAATCAGATTTTAGAATACTCTTTATTTTACTACCACCTGTTGCTATACAATGCATACATGTATTTCACATCTTTACTGGGTTGTGACCATCCTGTCATTCATCTTGTGTGCGTGTATTCCATCCCATCAATGTAAATGACACAGTTTTAAAAGTGTATTAATACCTAAATGTGCACAGTCTTTGTCTGATCTGGTACTGTCTGCAACATAACAATTAATTAGACCATTTTAGCACACGCTCACGCCATCACACACAGTCAGAGGATTGGGAGGTAGGAGGGAGCAGCGAAGGGTAATTTAACGATCGGCTTTATTCATATATCCGGAAGGCCGACCTACATGGTTTGGCCCTCTTGTACCATTTCGGCCCCCTGGTACTTGAGAGCTAAATCCTGTTATGCTCCATGAGAAGTAATAAGCTTTAATATAGCTAATCATGTCACTTTGGGGCTGAGCTAAGTGACTCGGGTGTGGCATGGACCTGGCACCAGGTCAGGATATTCTAATTTCAGGGCAGAATATATAGTTTATGTAAATATTGAGCTCTGATTTTGGGAATTTTCCTCATTTTTTACAGGTTGAATATGGGATAATCCATCCCGTTGACCCGGCCTTACATGACCCTGGCTGTTGATAGGCCGTAAAACATTAATAATCAATCAATCAGTCAGAGGAACATATTGCATCGAATAATAATAACAAAAAAAAAAAAAAAAAAAAAAAAAAAAAAAACCCTATCTACCGACCCTGCTTATTTTTGGAGGCGTTACCGGAAACACAACAATTTTTTTTTTTGGCCTGAGAAGAAGATTTTTTAATTTTTTAAGAATTTATGCTATTTTTAGACGGCGGCCATCTTGAATTAGCGATGACCTCCATTTTAACAAATCTGAAAAGGCTTCACCCATGGACCATAACTTTTAAGTTTGGCTACTAACATGGGCCAAGCGGTTCATGTGAAGAAGAATTTTGAAATCTCTAATAAAAGAACGACCTTTTGACATTTCGGCGGCCATCTTGGATGACATAACAATCGGATTTCGACAAAAAATGTACCAGAGTGATCGCCTCATTGATACCTTCGATTTGATATATAACATGACCATATTCGGTCAAAAATAAAATTCGACCCCACGGGCCACGCCCATTTTTGAACCCGGGGTCACCATTTTAACAACTTTGAAAGAGCATTGTACATCGATCATTCCTACCAAGTTTCGTCGAAATCAGGCTAGCGGTTCATGAGAAGAAGATTTTTTAAGAATTTATGCTATTTTTAGACGGCGGCCATCTTGGATTAGCGATGACCTCCATTTTAACAAATCTGAAAAGGCTACACACATGGACCATAACTTTTAAGTTTGGCTACCAGAATCAACGGAGAAGCATATGGAGACTCCGACTTTTCAATCACTCCCAACCGTTCCATCTGTTCGACTTCTGACTCTATCTGTTCTCTAAGATGATATGGATATCCTCTACTACTACGAACTGGCTCTGGTGTTTCTACCTTGATCTCCATCTCAAGTAAATCCGTTCTACCTGGCCTATCTGTCAATACATCCCTAAAATCACTCAATAGCTCATGTACCTGCTGTTTCTGCTCTTGGTCAAGTTCTTTCGATACAACTACATCTCTATATGATTCCTTCTCTACCAATGGAAACAGTAATGGTCCTATTTCTTCCTGCCTCTGTTCCATATCTACTCTTACCTCTTCTTGCAAATCTTTCTCCGATTCTTCAATCACATCTACAAACTCAGCTGCCCACGCTTGCATTTCTTTCTCCTCATCTGTACTTACCATTTCAACTGCTCCTGCCATCACTGGTTCTTGGTCTTCGACGGGCCTCTCGTTGAATACCTTCAACATGTTTGCATGGAATATTTTCTCCTTTCCATTCATGTTTACAATGTAATCCATTTCATTCCTTACCTGTTTCACTGGGAACGGTCCTTTCCACTTCATCAGTAATTTGTTGTTGTTAGTAGGTAACAATATCAAGACCCTCTGCCCAACTTTGAACTTTCTATCTTTGATCTTACTGTCAAAATACCTTTTGTAGTACTTAGCAGCATCTCGTAGGTTGTTCTGAGCTAACTGACAAGTGTCTTCCAACCTTTGTTTCAAGTCTATCACGTACTGGTAAGTTGTCTGAACCTCACTATCATCTGATCGTTTTGACCACAGCTCTCTTAACACTGTCATTGGTCCACGAACAGTCCGACCATATAGCAACTCAAATGGTGAGAACCCACTACTCTCCTGTGGCACCGCTCTGTACGCGAACAACACTGCCCCTATATACTTATCCCAATCCTTTGGCCTCTCTGCGTTCATCTTACGTAGCATGCTCTTCAGTGTCCCGTTAAATTTCTCTACTAGACCGTTGCACTGCGGGTGAGAAGGGGTTGTTGTTACCGATTGAATGCATAATAATCTATTTACCTCTTTCATCATACCTCCCGTGAACTGTGAACCTCTGTCTGATAGAACCTCCTGGGGAACACCTACCCGACTAATCATATCTACCATTGCCTCTGCAACCCTCTCCGTTTCTATAGTAGGTAGTGCTACCGCCTCTGGATATCTTGTTGCATAATCGACCATGAAACGGTTACCTTTCTCTGATGCTGGGAATATGGGTCCTATGATATCTACTGCCACTCGCTTGAAGGGAGTGTCCATGAGTGGCATCCTGCCTAGCTTTACCTTAGCAATTCTTCCCTTCGGTACTGTTAACTGACACGGCTTACATGATTGACAGAACCTTCTAATGTCAGTTTTACACCCTGGCCAATAAAACTCTGAAATGATCCTATCAGTGGTCTTACGTGTTCCCAAGTGACCCGCCATCATTGTCTCGTGACCCAACTTCATTACCCCAGTCCTAAGTGTCTTTGGCACTACAAGCTGATAGTGTTTCTGCCCATCTCTACATTGGAACCGCCGATACAATGTGCCTTCTATATATGTCCAGCTGGTTTCACCTGATCTTGTTTGTTTCACGATGTTATTTTTTCCATTTTCTCTACATTTGTCTAACGTTTCATCCTTACCTTGTAACTCTCTAATCTCTTCTGGACTTTTGTTCAGACCTACAATCTCTGGTACTTTCAACTGAGGATATTCCTTCTGCGCCTTATCGTACTGTCCTCTAGTAACTACAGCCTGTGTTACTGCTTCCAATTCCTGTATATCTACCTTCTCACCTATTTCTGGAACTCTACTTGCTGTTGTCTCTACTGCAGTAGGGACTTTACCCACTATCAAGTCGCAAAGAGGACTATCCATGACCCAAGCCTCCACCGTGCCCTGTAAGTATGGAGTATCTATGTGAATTCTAGCAACTGGAACCACAATGCTTTGCCCGTTTATCATTCTACATTCCACCTTCTTGTCTAACATCTGATCGTCGTAGACTAGTTCCCGTTTCACTACAATGCCATTACAACCCGAATCTGACAACACATTCACTAATCTCCCATTGACCAATCCAGGCTTAATCACTAGACCTCCCATGGTATGGCCACTAGCTATCCCTCCTAAGATACCTCGAGCTAAGATACATGCTCCCATTACACCACCTCGACCTCCTCTTCGACTATACAGGCTCTCTGGTGACCTTTTGTGAAAAAGTAGGAAAAAAAGTAGGATTTTTTTCCGCAAAAAGTAGGAAAAAAGTAGGAAAAAGTAGGAATTTATGATAAAAAAGTAGGAACATTTGTTCATATTTTCTTACCTTTGACTTTTACTTTGAACATTTCTTGTACTCACGGTTACTCGGAACATGGTGTTTCAGTGATGTCTTCTTGTTGTGGCCTTGTGTCTTCAACATTACGGATGCTGCCAGTCTGAAATTATTTTTTTTATTCTTTGAACTAACATTTTACAGCAATATGGACACCAACTAAGAGCATGCCTTTTATGGTTTTCAACCAGCATATCAGCATGTATGAGCAGGCCCGGATACAGAAATAATTGCAGGGGGTGGGGTACGTAATTAAAATTTGGCATACTGGACCTGCGCGCGGGCGAAATCGTAAAGTCAGGGGGTCTGGGGGTCCTCCCCCATGAAATTTTTAAATGCCAGATCGCCGCAGATGCGATTTCCTGACACCTAGGCCACGAAAAAAGTCATCCAACTATTCGAGTATTGTAGATTTTCTTCTTTTTTTTCTTTTTTTTGCCGGGAGCAGTGGTCCGGACCCCCTGGACCCCCCCCCTGTATCCGCGCCTGATGAGGTTATGAGGTCTGATCTCAGTGTACACTGTTTGGCATGCCATTACACGGCGCAAAGATATGGGTCTGGCAAGCAGTGTTGAGTCTGATCAAACTACACATGTGTATGCTCAGCTGGATGGAAAAGTTATAAGGTCCATTTTCTCAGTTGATGGCCCAATTTACTTAATATACTAATGTGTAGCCAATGACGACTAGAAATATATACCAAGGGGACTGTGCAAGGTAGCTTCAGAAATGTAGTTGCAACTGCTGAATAATTTGAGCTATCTCGTCTTGTTCGACTCATCCATTCATGAGATGTGCCAGTCCCTAAACATGGATTTTCAATCGATGTCAATGGCGATGTCATATGAAAAGTGACGCAAAATGCCAAAATCAAGTTCAAACATGTGCATATTATAAACTACTTCAGAAAACTTCAATGTAAAAAACTATTTTAAATTGCATAAATTTATTGCCCATTTAACTTGGTTGTTTAATTCAAATCAATTTAGTATTGAAACAGCAGCAGTTTGAAATACATGCACGTCTATTTGAAATATAATTTGTTCCTCAATATACTGAATCAAAATTCCCAATGCAACACTCATATAAACATCACAGTGTTTACCTTTTACACACAGATTTTAATTCCTAATTAGAAAGTATGCAATACAATATACAATATTATGTATTAGCATTAAACATTAAACATGTACAATGTTCTTCGCTATAAACATAAATAGTCAAAGAGTGAAATCGTTTAAAGATGTATCAAAATAGAATAACCATTGTCTGAAGTTGGCAGTGTCGAGCGTTATAAATAGCCTTCGACGGCATGCGTCACTGTATTTGTATAGAATGTGTGCAAGTGACGTCGTAGGTTGGCAGAAGTCCCAGAGCAGGTGCGAAGGAGCTTTCTCACTATCCTAATCTGGTGCTTGATGCTGTGGCACACAGGGAAAATGCCATCCCCTTTAACTCATCATTTATGAGAAGCAGGGGCTACTGCAGCACAATTGTTTGGATCAGTTAATCTGGCACATAAATGTTCAAAGAAAAGGCTGTACCTGGGGGTAAAATCACTTAGCAAGAGTATATTACAACACTCACCTGAGAATACTGTATGCTGTTCCGAACTGGCAGGCATCTGAGGTATCACAAACATCAAGGCCACAAGAAGAAGACACCCGAGAGCACTCTATATAACATGCACAGCTTTTTTCTGTAAATAAATCTCATAACAGATCAGAACAGCATAGTTTTTAATTTTTTTTAGCTTTTCAAATGAAAAAGTAGGAAAAAGTAGGAATTTTGGGAATTTTGGGAATTTTGATGAAATAGTAGGAAAAAGTAGGAATAAAAAAAAAAGTAGGAAAAAGTAGGAAAAAGTAGGAAAAAGTAAGAACGCTTGAAAGCCTGACTATTGTCCCGATACTGACCTCTGCCTCGCTGTGATCCATTTTCCCATCCACGACCTCGTGACATTGGCCCATTACCTCTTCCCCGACCTCTTACCGGTGGTTCAAGACCATTCCCACGACCTCTTGATGGCGTATCGAAATTATCGAATGACTGGTAATACTCACCTACTTCCTGACCCATGACTGATGCACCCCTGTGTCGTCCTGGACAATCTCGTGCAATGTGACCGTTACGTCCACAGGCAAAGCATAATATTTCACCCGGTCTAGCTGTATTCCGGTTCGTCTGTGATGTCTGACTATCTCTATTTGCACTTACCCTTTGGTTATCGTGACCCCGTGATCCTCTTGACACAGCGTTGAAAGCCCCACCTCTGTTATCAGCATATCGGTCCGCCTGTCTCGTCATGTCACCAAAACTTTGTATATCACGTTCTTTCAGAAAAGTTGCTAAGTCCTTACCACACGTTTGTAGGAACTGATCCCGTAACAAGAAATCCTGTAAATTGTCAAAACTGTGCTCTACTTTACCCAAGTCTAACCATTTTGTATGGTAGCTCTTCACCCTCTCCCCAAACTGCTCAAAAGTCTCCCATCTCTCTGGTTTACTTTCTTTTACCTTCTTCCATAATGCTTCCTCGGTCACCTCAAACCTTTTCAGTAGGGCTGCTGTTAAACTGTCATAACTGAGAGACTGCTCTGAGGGAAGCCTGGCGTACACCTCAAGGGCCTTACCTTTTAGTAATGAACTCAGTTGTATTCCCCATATATCTCTGTTCCACTTCTCCAACTCTGCATATTTTTCAAACCGATACAGATAAGCATCGATACTATCTTTGGTTTCCTCAAAATATGGAAGCTTAGGACCCTTAATTCTGCATTTTTCTATCGATATTTGGTTCCCACCCTCAGGTAATCCATTTCGGCTTTGGCTAATTCTATATCCCTCTTATTGTGTAACTCCTGCATTTCTACAGTCATACTGAAACTTTTCCATAGACAACTGCAACTTGATCTTTTCTTTTTCTAATATCGATCACGTTCTTCCTTTTCTGCTGTTCTAGCTAATTTTTCTAACTCTAGTTTCTCCTTGGCTGATTGCATATGTGCCTTTCTGTCAGCTTTTAACCTTAACCTTAACCTTGTCTAACCTTAGTACTAACTAGCTACTCCTCCTCTCTGCCTGTAACTGAGCTAACATTAACCTTTCTTCTACTTCCCTTGCCTCTTTATCTGCTTCTCTCGTCTCCAATCTAATCTGCCTCTCTCTAGCATGTTCCTCTTTAATAAATGTGAGTAGTGCTTCACCTTCCATACCTAATCCTTTACCCACTGCAGACAACTGAATAGACGACATGGTCGCTGGCAACTATTTATATACTAGATTAGATGTCACTTTCAAAAATTGATCACACACTATGGTCACGATGACAGAGTTGTGGTGTGAAGAAAAAGCCGTGGTATGCTGTTTCACCCTGACGTGTGATCAGTGACACTGGATATCAGTCCAGTTGTGTGTGTTTGCTATAGCTACGTGACTAGTCAACCTAACTATCTACCCTCAGATTTGACTAGATACCAAACACACCCGAAAGCCCACATGTAACCCGCTACTTATATAGCCTTGATATACGTATCTAACCGAGAACTATCCCACTTCTGACACCAATGTTAGAGCCCGGATGCGATACATACACTCGGTGTTTGACTGCAATCGGAATTATGCTATTTGTAGTCAAACAGTAAATTTGTACACAGAATTCTTCACGAACTTCATATAACAGAATGACGAAGACTATACATATTTCATGAATGAGTTGCGAAGGGAAATATGTAGCACAGAATTACGAAACCATATATCCCCTTCTACATTGTCTGAATTCAATTGGATTTAGGATATTGAGCCAATGTTGTCTTCTTCATGTATTTATGTACAATTGTTATTTACAGCATGTAGTACATAATACAGAATTCACACACCCATACACACCATTCATACATATCATACATCAATATCACAGATAGAATACAATTTAGTCTGTTTATGCTTCACTATTGTCACAAGTAATAATCATTGAAATTGGTATTTCCACATGGTAACACTATATATCAAAAAAAATAAATGTAATTTAATCACGCACAAGTCAGTTCCTTTGAATGTTTGATATACGTTAAATTGTACCCAAAGTGACCCCCTTACTACTATCACCACCTATCACCACCGTTAAATGTCCCACATACGTCCAATTCCACGTCCGAAGTAAATGTTTTACATACATGTGCTTCAATGACTGAAGTATAAGTATACCCCAGCAGTCACCAATATTTAGTTCACTGCTGTCTATCTATATCACCGCTGACGTCACTATAATGCCATTCTTCGCGAGAGTCACGTCAGGAAACCTCAATAAATATATCCAACTGTAGATAGGTGATGCATCTGCGTGCATCGTAGACCGCTATCTCTAATATCCGCCACCTTCCCGACTCTTCTATCGACTACATCTATGGATCCCGCTCTAACTACTCAAATGCCCTCTGGATCGTCCATCCGCTGAAATTACAGAACGAGCCCGATATCCCATCTGCCTCTCTACTAAATTCCATGCGACGCACAATATTCCACGCGTATACAATACAGAGTACCTATTTACTATCTAATTGAACATACCTGATCATCTTCCATCAGCATGAAATAATCCAATGAGAGTTTTATGTATTTCTCCCATCTCTCTCTGACCAAGCTGCCAGATATGCCTATTCACACAACCATCTCACAAACATCCAACACACACTGTTCTACAAGATTTAAACTCACTTGCGAACTACCCACAAGTACTAAAATAGCTCACTGACCACGGATTATCCTTGACCAGTAACAAAAGATTTCCCTTCAATTGAAATTGGTAATTTACCCCCAGGCCCCTGTTGTACCTTGTAAGCTAATCCTACAGCACCTATCTCCCATTCTCATTACATATATATTGCTGAATTATGATCCTCACCAGCCTAGATCGCTATATACATTTGTATTTCTCTGTGACAGGGCACGACAAAAACTTAACCAAAAACTTTAACCAAAAAACTTAACCAAAAACTTCAAAGTAATTTGACCTTGACATTGGGCACAGGGGCCGCACGGAAGGGGGGTAGAATGAAAATATAGATGATGATAAACACCCATGTGAAGTTTCAAGGTAATGGGCAAAGCAGTTGCAGAGATATAGTATAACGAAAAACTTTAACGAAAAACTTTAACCAAAAAACTTAACCAAAAACTTTAACCAAAGAACTTAACCAAAAACTTTAACCAAAAAACTTAACCAAACAACTGAACCAAACAACTTAACCAAAAACTTTAACCGGACACACGTATGTACGTACGTACGTACTAACGTACGTACGTACGTACATACGCCAAAGGCGGACTCCGACTGCAGCTATCGCGTTTCCGCAAGGGCGCGACAAAAAAGTAGGAGAATCAGGAAGCCACCCTCTAGCCAACGAAGGCTTATTGTCCAGAACCTAGGTAAATCCACTCGGCAGCACGATTTACCCAAATCTTACCCCAATCTTCATTAAAAACTAGATTGGTCAGTAAACGAGGCTTACGGAATACCCCCCACCACACCCCCGCCCCCCATGTAACCATGTACACCTAAATATGTAAAATAAAATTCCAAATGTGTGGGCTTGTGACATTGACTCTGGGGCACGAACGTGAATTTGTCACACGGTGGTAGAGGTCCATTGGAGCAATGCGTGTGTGAAATGTGAAGCAGATCCGAGCAAGGAAATAGAAGTTATAACCAATTTCTCTCATGTTAAGTTTTGTAAAGAGACTAAGTATATGACCTTGACCTCTAGATCAGCGGGGATTTGTCACAGCATGATAGTAGAGCCTTAGAGGAATGCATGCATGAAATATTAAGAATTTTCGACGAAAGAAATAGAATTAAGTTATAACATATTTCTCTGATGTTAAGTTTTGTAAAGAGACTAAGTATTTGACCTTGACCTTGGGATCAGCGGGGGGTTGGACGGTCATGGATTTGGCACAGCATGGTAGTAGAGCCTTACAGGAATGCATCTGTGAAATATTAAGCATTTTGGGTCGTCTTTTATGCATGTGTGAAGTTTAATAAAAAATATTCAAAGGGTGTTCGAGTTATGCTCCGGACACGAAATCTGTGCATGAAACAACAAGAAACGAGGCAAAGCCACGAAGGCCAGGTTTTTTCCAAGCATAGACACTTGGATAACATAATTATACCCACTTTTTGTAGACTAGATGGCCGTGGCCTGCATGTCGCGCCTTGGGGCGAGACATGGACACTAAAACAAGAGGGCCATGATGACCCTAATTCGCTCACCTGACTCCATGAACACCAGAGGAGAATGAGAATGTGACATTGAGTTCATAAGTGTTTTAAAAAAATTGTGCTATTGTTAGATGGCAGTCATCTTGGATTAAGCGATGACTCTCATTTGACCAAATCTGAAAATGTTTCACCCAAGGATCTTATCTTACTATGAAGTTTGGCCAGCATCGGCCATGTGGTTCCCGAGAAAAAGACGTTCAAAATCTTGAATAAATGGACCTTTTGGAGGCCATCATGGATGACATAATCATCTGATTCCGACAAATATTGCACCACAGCAATCGCCTCATCGATACCTTCAATTTGATATATGACATGAGCATATTTGGTCAAAAATAAAATTTGACCCCACAGGCCACGCCCATTTTTGACCTCGGGGTCACCATTTTAACACCTTTGAAAGAGCATTCTACATCGATCATTCCTACCAAGTTTCGTCGAAATCCGGCTGGCGGTTCATGAGAAGAAATCTTTTTAAGAATTTGCGCTATTTTTAGTTTAGACGGTGGCCATCTTGGATTAGCGACGAGCTCCGTTTTAACAAATCTAAAAAGGCTTCACCCATGGATCATAACTGTGAAGTTTGGCCACCATGGGCCAAGCGGTTCGTGTGAAGAAGAATTTTGAAATCTCTAATAAAAGAACGACCTTTTGACCTTTCGGCGACCATCTTGGATGACGTGAACATCCAATTTCGACAAAAAATGTACCAGAGCGATCGCCTCTTTGATACCTTCGATTTGATATATAACATGACCATATTCGGTCAAAAATAAAATTTTACACCACGGGCCACGCCTATTTTTGACCCTGGGGTCACCATTTTAACAACTTTGAAAGAGCATTGTATATCGATCATTCCTACCAAGTTTCGTCGAAATCCGGCTGGCGGTTCATGAGAACAAGATTTTATAAGAATTTATGCTATTTTTAGACGGTGGCCATCTTGCTTTAGCGATGACCTCCATTTTAACAAATCTGAAAAGGCTTCACCCATGGACCACAACTTTAAGTTTGGCTACCATGGGCCAAGCGGTTCATGTGAAGAAGAATTTTCAAATCTCTGATAAAAGAACGACCTTTTGACCTTTCGGCGGCCATCTTGGACGACATAACCATCCAATTTCGACAATAAATGCACCAGAGTGATCGTCTTGTTGATACTTCGATTTGATATATAACATGACCATATTCGGTCAAAAATAAAATTTGACCCCAATTTGACCCCACGGGCCATGCCCATTTTTGACCCCGGGGTCACCATTTTAACAAATTTGAAAGAGCATAGTACATCGATCATTCCTAGCAAGTTTCGTCGAAATCCGGTAAGCGGTTCATGAGAAGATTTTTTAAGAATTTATGTTATTTTTAGACGGCGGCCATCTTGGATTAGCGATGACCTCAATGTTAACAAATCTGAAAAGGCTTCACCCATAGACCATAACTTTTAAGTTTGGCTACCATGGGCCAAGCGGCTCATGTGAAGAAGAATTTTTAAATCTCTAATAAAAGAACGACCTTTTGACATTTCGGCGGCCATCTTGGATGACATAACCATCCGATTTCGACAAAAAATGCACAAGAGTGATCGCCTCGTTGATACCTTCGATTTGATATATGACATGACCATATTCGGTAAAAAATAAAATTTGACCACAATTTGACCCCACGGGCCACACCCATTTTTGACCCCGAGGTCACCATTTTAACAACTTTGAAAGAGTATTGTACATCGATCATTCCTACCAAGTTTTGTCGAAATCCGGTTGGCGGTTCTTGAGAACAAGATTTTTGAAGAATGTGTGCTATTTTTAGACGGCGGCCATCTTGGATTAAGTAATGACGTCATTATAACATTTTTGTAATCCCCCTACCTAAGGACCATGACCATAAGGTTTGGTGACTATAGGCCCAATGGTTACCGAGGAGAAGACGTTTGAAAATGTTCACGGACGACGACGATGACGGACGACGACGGACACATTAACAATAGCTCACATGAGCTTCGCTAGGTGAGCTAAACATAGATATAGTAGATGGAAAAACTTTAATCAAAAAACTTTAACCGGACACACGGACGTACAGACGGACGGACGTATACCAAAATGCCAACGATATCACGCTTTCCACAAGCGGGTGCGACAATGATGATAAACACCCATGTGAAGTATCAAGGTAATGGGTGAAGCAGTTGCAGAGATATAGTATAACGAAAAACTTTTAACCAAAAAACTTTAACTTTAAAAATGGCTAAGTCAATTACGTAGAAATAATAGGTGAAGGTAAAAAAAATGGTCACATGTTGGATAGTTGTATGTGGTGGGCACCCCTTGGTTATGAAGCTGTGAAAGTTTGGTGGTCCTAGGTGGTACAGTATCAAAGATATGGACTTAAACACGAAAATTTAACATTGTAAACGCGAAAAGTGAACATTGAAAATGGCTAAGTCGACTGCGCGGAAAAAATGGGTCAAGTTCAAAAAAAGGTAACATGTTGGATAGTGATATGTGGTGGGCACCCCTTGGTTATGAAGCTGTGAAAGTTTGGTGATCCTAGGTGGTACAGTGACAAAGAAATGGACTCAAACTTAACATTGATTGTGGACGCCGCCCGCCCGGCTTTCGCCAATCCAAGAGCCTGGATATTTTTTCAAAAAAAACCTGGCTAAAAAAGGGAGATAACTAAAAAATTAGCTATGCAAGAGTTGTCATTCTTGTGCACGACACACCTTCGGGTCGTGGTCTATGCATGTGTGACGTTTCATGAAAATATTACTAAGGGTCGAGTTATGCTCAATCAGTGCGTGAAACAAAAAAGGGAGATAACTAAAAAATTAGCTATGCAAGAGTTGTCATTCTTGTGCGCGACACACCTTCAGGTCGTGGTCTATGCATGTGTGAAGTTTCATGAAAATATTCCAAAGGGTGTTCGAGTTATGCTCCGGACACGAAATCAGTGCGCAAAAAAAACAGAAAAACGGAGATAACTAAAAAATTAGCTATGCAAGAGTTGCCATTCTTGTACACGACACACATTCGGGTCATGGTCTATGCATGTGTGAAGTTTCATGAAAATATTCCAAAGGGTGTTTCAGTTATGCTCCGGACAAGAAGTGTCTGCGGCGGACGCGGACGATGTTCAGTGTCAAATCCTATGTATCCCCCGACGAAGTCCGGGGGATACAATAAACAGACAGACGGACGATCAGTAGAGGGTAATTTTATTAATTGGAATGATGTAGTTACTAGGTAATGCATGCGTGCAATATGCAGATGTGGGGGGTGGGGGGGTGGGGGGGTGGGGGGTGGGGGGGTGGGGGGTGGGTGGTGGGGACGGATGGACAGACAGGGCGAAACCTATAGGGCACCTCAAATTTTCGGCGGGCCAAAAGCCCTTGTCACAGGGTCAGATATGTGTCACGGTACGTAACTCACTATGGGGAGAAAATATGTATTCGTGCCCGGCTAGCTCAGTCGGTTAGAGCGATGGTACGGTAAAACAGGTCTCGGGTTCGAGCCCCGGGCCGGAGCACATTTTTCTCACCCTGTGACATTTGGCGCCCAACGAGGGACCATGACTGATAAATACTGCCCAAAATATCACTGTCACATATGACTCATCTATATCTGTTACACCTATGGTGAAAATCTGGGTTTACAACTTGTGTATGTTTAGGAAATATTTGTAATTGTGTCGATATTAAAAACACAATCTACAAGCAATATTATGAATGAAGAGCACAACAGACCTGTATTTCCTGGGTCAGCAGTGTAGATCTGACCAATCAGAAGACAGTATCCCTATTTTATAAATAGCGTTGCCCCTTTGCCAGTAGGTGGCGCCATAACAGTCATGTGACCACAACCTGTACATGACCTGTACATGACCGAGTTCAGCATTGTAATGGAATCTCCGAGATAATCTGCCAGTCTGCAAATCTCAACCTTAAGACACTGTATGCTTATCATGATACTGTCAAATATTTAATAGTAATCAGAAATATTATTTATGTGATATTCAAGCACTATAATACCACCAAGCCAGCGATCCATACTGTCCAATATTTCTTAAATACAAGACGCACATTAATCACAACTAGATGGCCGCGGCCTGCATGTCGCCGCGAGGCATGGACACTAAACAAACAGATATAGTATAACGAAAAACTTTAACCAAAAACTTTAACCGGACACACATACATACGTACGCCAAAATGCAGACTATATCGCGCTTTCCGCAAGCGGGCGCGACAAAAATCAAACGAGACAACGAACGCGTGACGTGCTCAAGGAACAACTGCAAACACACACTTCGACCAATACCACACATGTTCAAGCCACCACTAACTTACCAATACAACAACAAAACGGCCAGTATTCAACAATCCCAGCCAAAACCTTGCCTGCATATTTACCTGTAGCGAATGCACACGTCACTGTGATACACGGTGACCGTTACCGGGAATCACCCTTCGGCCTCGCTGGTTTCAGTCACGGTGACCATTTTCAACGGTCGCGTGACGATCACCGCGAATAATCGTCACCGCGACAGTGACATGTCCGCGCTGAGGAAGATCGCGGGGATGGGTGGGTTGCGCACGCAAAAAAATATGTGGCTGTGACTGGAGAAATGGGGTTTATGGGATATGCGACAAGTGTAGATCCAGATCAGCCTGTGAATCCGCACAGTGTGATCAGCATCTGCAACATTCGTCATTCCATAAATGAAACCCCAGCCACGCTTCGAACAAGCAATATAGGTTGTTACCGGACTACAGAAGGGTGTTATTTAATCAGAACCTATACTGGTCACAATTTCGATAAGCCCCATTTATCCAGTCACGGCCCCATATAAATATTAATGCAGTATTAGTTTTAATTAGCAAATTAATGACATATATGTGTAAGTACAGTCCAAACATCGTTATTATGATGTGTATTGCTTTATTTATTAACAAATATAGTAATTACATGAAGATTTTGTTAGATTTGGGTAAATCGTGCCACCCAATCCACTGTACAGTGATCCTCTAGATTATCGGACAAAAATGGCAGTTTGTTTACGATATTTTTTTTAAAATAACATTTTCACAGAACAATCGTCGGTTCTTGCTTTCTCAACGCATGCAAATTATTTAGCAAACTGTGCCATCTTTCTCATTTAAAATTGGGTCCGGGGGATACAATAAACAGACAGACGGACGATCTGTCGTAAGATTGTCCCAAAATTAACATCCACAATCAGTTATCCGGACAAATGTATAATCGTCTTATAACTTGTATAATTTGTCACCTTAAAATCATAATTTTATCGCCTGAAAACCAGTGTAAACAGCATTGTATAGTTTTGCACCATTCGCTTCTTGGAAAACATCGTATTTATAGAATTTATTGTATATATTTGTAGAACAACTCTGAAATGATGTAATGGGCACACTCGATGGTAAGCCCCCGCGCGACTTTTGATGATGTAAACAACTTGTGAGACAAGAGTTGGGGAATGTTTTCAGCAAATTGTACTAAAATGTTTACCTTGGCGATATATTCTTCACACTGGCATGGAAACAGCAAGCACCTGAGTGACGTAGATGTGTTTGTTGCAAAATCGGATCAAATGAATGTGTTTAATTAACATTTTCATTTGTCCGATAAACTGATTCTGGAAGTCGGCATGACGTATCACTAGTCATGTGACCCGATATGTTTGGGTGTAAGTCGATACATAATTTTTGCTCTAATATACATCATTTTTATGCCAGAATATTTCACATTTAGAACTACGAAAATACTAAATGGTGATAAGAATATTTTAACCTTTAAATCTGTATTTAAATTTGATTTAGCGATTGAAATTTAGTAGTTTGAAGCGTTCAAAAATGATTAAATTATATAGGAGACGGGTCAGATTTCCCCCTGCGCTCCTCGACAGGGGAGATAATTATAGCCTGCATGTGCGCGAAATGGACGAAGTCCGACTTCAAGAAATTGTCCAGATAACTGGTAGGACCCCTGTATGATAAAAAATCGCTACGCGCTCTCACTGGATACACGTTTCATAAGATTTGCCTCGGTAGATTTTTACCTCTGGCTACGGCCCTGCGCAGAATTAGCCGACACCATTGGCATTGTAAATCGTGCCACCCAATCCACTGTATCATAAAAAAACGTGGAACAGACAGTGTAGTGTAATAAGTTGCATATGGGGCTACGACGTGATATTGCCATAATTAGTTGATCTATTTGACACAGAGTTACAGGCTGCAACTAGTCGGAAACAAGGAACAACTTACAAATCAAATTTTCTAACTCCAGCTAAACTTTGGCAAACTCACAGCATTCGGCGTGTTTCGGCTTTCATCGGTATAACTATTCATATACCGGTCTCACTAAAATGTGACAAGAACAATATAAGCGACAAGAAGCGATGAGAGGGTCATGATGGCCATAATTCGCTCACCTGACTCCATGAACACCAGAGGAGAATGTGACATTGAGTTCATATGTGTTTTAAAAGAATTGCGCTATTTTTAGATGGCGGTCATCTTGGATTAAGCGATGACTCTCACCAAATCTGAAAATCCTTCACCCAAGGATCTTAACTTACTAAGAAGTTTGGCCAGCATTGGCCATGTAGTTCCTGAGAAAAAGACGTTCAAAATCTCGAATAAATGGACCTTTTGGCGGCCATGATGGATGACATAATCATCCGATTCCGACAAATATTGCACCAGAGCAATCGCCTCATCAATACCTTCAATTTGATATACGACATGAGCATATTCGGTCAAAAATAAAATTTGACCCCACGGGCCACGCCCATTTTTGGCCTCGGGGTCACCATTTTAACAACTTTGAAAGAGCATTCTACATCGATCATTCTTACCAAGTTTTGTCGAAATCCGGCTGGCGGTTCATGAGAAGAATTTTTTTTAAGAATTTGTGCTATTTTTAGACGGTGGCCATCTTGGATTATCGATGACCTCCATTTTAACAAATCTGAAAAGGCTTCACCCATGGACCATAACTTTTAAATTTGGCTACCATGGGCCAAGCGGTTCATGTGAAGAAGAATTTTGAAATCTCTAATAAAAGAACAACCTTTTGACATTTCGGCGGCCATCTTGGATGACATAACAATCCGATTTCGACAAAAAATAAACCAGAGTGATCGCCTCATTGATACCTTCGATTTGATATATAATATGACCATATTCGGTCAAAAATAAAATTTGACCCCACGGACCACGCCCATTTTTGACCCCGGGGTTACCATTTTAACAAGTTTCGTCGAAATCCGGCTAGCGGTTCATGAGAAGAAGATTTTTTAAGAATTTATGCTATTTTTACACGGTGGCCATCTTGGACTAGCGATGACCTCCATTTTAACAAATCTGAAAAGGCTTCACCCATGGACCATAACTTTTAAGTTTGGCTACCATGTGCAAAGCGGTTCATGTGAAGAAGAATTTTGAAATCTCTAATAAAAGAACGACCGTTTGACCTTTCGGCGGCCATCTTGGATGACATAACAATCCGATTTCGACAAAAAATGTACCAGAGTGATCGCCTCATTGATACCTTCAATTTGATATATAAAATGACCATATTCAGAAATGACCATATTCATGCAGAACCAGTACATTACTGGCTGCAGGTCATTAATTACTACCCAGTTTCACTTGAGGAACATGTGGGGGTGTTGGTCATGTGATGTAAACAGAGTTTCCATGGCCAATAAAAAATGCAAACAATATTAGGAGACATGACGAGGTTGGATTTTTCTTTCTTAGGAGTAAGTGAACCTATTGTTTAATTCATGCAGAACCAGTACAGACCGGCTGCAGGTCATGTACAAGCAGGTCCCACAACATCCATACCAATAGTGAAAGTAGGAGAGACTGGCCTTATTGGATGGGATTCGGTTAAAGTATATAGTAACACTATTTGGTGTCTTAATTCTAACCTATACTGTGATAATTTGTGGGTGAAATCTTACATCAACACCGGCATTAGAGGTGTGACTTGAACAGCCAATCAGATGTCGGACTATAATTTATTAGAGTGAGAATTACTTGAGCGGACAGCAGTGCCATCTGACGTCATAATGACGCACTACTAACCCATATATTGCTTGCATCATTCTGCTTGTGGCTTGATGCTTTCTCGATGCTGCAACTTCCACAAACAGATGCACAGTAGTCGATATGTGGTAATGTGTATGAATTAAAGAATAGTATTCTGCTAGGTTTCGTTAGGTACTTTTTTATTCTGCACAAAAGATATAATAATGAATTGCATTTTTTGACAATGTTTTCTACCTGGGTTTGAAATGATAAGGATTCGTCTATGTGAATTCCAAGTAGCTTTTCACAGCATGTTTGTTGAAGCTGCATAGTATTAAATATTATAGCTATTACCGGTAGATTTAAGTTTGATTTAGTTGATAGGATCATTGACTTGATTTTATCAATATTTACTGACATAGCATTGACTCGACACCAGGACTCCACTTCAGCCAGGTCATAATTGAGGTTTGTTGCTACTGCATCTGGGGATTTAGCAAATGTGCTCAGTGTACTGTCATCAGCAAACATGTCGGTACAACAGAAATGTGTACACAATGGTAGATCATTTATGTATATTAGGAATAATATTGGTCCTAGCACTGATCCCTGTGGAACTCCGGATTGTATAGCAAGTAGACTTGAGAGCTTACCTGAACAGATTACCTGTTGGGAGCGGTTAATTTAAGTATGAACTAATCCATGTTAGCTCATTTGTACCAAATTTGTAGCGAGATTGTTTCTTATGTTGTTTCTTATGTTTGTTTGTTTATTAGTGTTTAACGGTATATCAACAGCAAACCTTAACCAAAGAGAATTAACTAAGTAATTCAAGAGGAAATGTAGGTCAAGGTCAAACATAGATCAGGGGTTATTGATGTACATCACTATGAGAAAAGGTTGTCCAAGTATGGTGTCTGTATGCACAATAGTATTCCATGTACAAGCTTGACTAAAAACCTTAACCAAGGTTGACTAAAAACCTTAACCAAGGGGAATTGGGAATTTTTGAGTATGAAAAATGTTAATTTCTCGAGAACCGAAATGTTGGCATCTCTGGTAAAATTTTCTTTTCGCCATCTTCCGGTTGTCAGATTGGTTGCGGACAAATTATTGGTGTATTAATTACGAAATGATAAAAGGTTTTTATTTTATATTAAGTCATCTATTTAATTCTATTGTTATGATCTTGATTTCGGTAATGCTAATGATATTTTTTATTAAATATGGGATAAATAATTTGTTTGTGGTTTCTATTGGTTACGTCTATGTGATTGGTTAAATTTCTGCGAGTCTGTCGGGAAGGGAAAATTTTATGTCTTACCGGCACAGTTTGATTCAGCTTAGGAAAGAAGAAGTGATATATTTTTGTTCTCGTGGAATATTGTATCGAGAACTGTATTCGTGTTTGATAATAAGTATATTAGCCGTAACCATACTGTACCAGTTGTGAATTCAGTTCCTAAAAAAGATACAAACGAAAGACGAATTATTCTTGATTTAAGTTTTCCAAAAAATAAGGCAGTTAATGATTTAATTGTTAAGGACTATTATCTAGGGGACAAGGTGACGTTAGTGTATCCTAAAGTGGATGATCTAGTAGAATTGATTAAAGTAAAAGGCCGTGGGTGTCATTTATATAAGAAGGATTTAAGGCGGGCATATAGGCAAATCAATTTAGACCCTTGTGAATATCATAAGGTTGGTTACAAGTATAAGGTCATATTATGTTTGATACGGTGTTGTCTATGGGTCTGAGAAGTGCGGCTCAGATATGTCAACGAGTGACTAATGCGATTTCATTTATTATGTTTATGATAGGGATTTGTGTTTTAAATTATTTAGACGATCTGGTTTCGGCAGAGAAACCGGAACTATCAGAGTTTTCGTATAAGACTTTGGAAGGTCTTTACTTTGGAAAAATGTGGGTTTAGGGAGTCAAAAGATAAAGCATGTCCACCAGCGACAAAGATGGCTTTTTCGTAGGCGTGTTTTTTTTATACTGAGAAAATGACGTTAGAAATTACACCAAAGAAAGGTTGATTGAAATTGGGAATCTTATTGAAGTTTGGGTGAAAAAATCGGAAACATCTAAACGGGAGCTTCAATCATTGTTAGGAAAATTGAGTTTTGTTAGCTCTTGTGTTAGACCAGGTAGAATTTTTGTTCAGAGAATGTTGAAGTTTTTACGTGAAATTTATAAGTCCAAGGAATTAAGTCACATTATTCCCGAGTATCTGAAAAAAGATTTGTTGTGGTGGCATGAATTTTTGCCTCATTTTAATGGCATTTCAATGATGTCAATCGGTGAATGGTCAAGACAGATAGCATTATTTCAACCGATGCTTGTTTGACAGGATGTGGGGGACTGTTTGGAAACGAATATTTCCATTCAGTTTTTCCGGAGAATTTGAGCAGGCAGCGGTTGCATATTAATGCTCTTGAACTTTTGACTATAGTAGTTGCACTGAAGTTATGGGGCGAACGTTTAATCGGTCAGAAAATTGTGATGTTGTGTGATAATCAGACATCATGTAGTATAATCAATAAGGGTTCTACACGAAGTGAGTTTTTGCAGCGATGTTTACGCGAAATTGCTTTTCTGGCAGCAACTTATGAGTTTGAACTGAAGGCGAAATACATTAAGGGTGTAGACAATCGATTAGCAGATTATTTAAGTAGGTGGCATTTAGATGGTAATAATGCGGTAAAATTTCATGCAGAAACCGGGTTAGTTAGAGGTGAAAGGATGATATCAGAAGATCAGTTTGATTTATCTGATATTTGGTAATTTTATATGATTTCAGATGAAACAGTTACAGAAGTTAAAGAAGGACTTACATACTTCCAAAAAGTCAGCATTTGCAGACGGTACTAACAAAAATTTACGTATTCAATGGGAAAGTTATTTACTATTTTGTTTTCGCTTCGGTTTTGATCCCTCTTCCAGCCTCGACTGAGTTAGTGTCTCTTTATGCTCAATTCTTGAGTAGATCGTTTGCTTCAACTGATTCTATACGAAATTATATCAGAGGGGTGGGGCGCACGATGCATTTGTTATTAGGGGTGGACATTGATGTAAATTCTTATCTAATTAATTTAACTCTAAGGGGTATTAACCGTTTGAATCCTCATGGTACAAAACAGGCGTTGCCTATTACGCCACTTATTTTGAAGGAAATATACTCATTGTTAGATTTAACGTTGCCTGTGGACATTTGTTTTTGGTGTTTGTTTCTTTTCGCTTTTTTATCTGTTGGCTAGGAAATCTAATTTGGTCTTGAATAACAAACGAGATAATTCAGGGAAATATTTATTAAGGAAAGATGTTTTGAAGGATGGTGATTTGTTAATAGTATCTTTTAGGTGGACTAAGACATTACAATTCGGTGAGAGGGTACTTAAAATTCCTCTCATCAAATCTAATACGAATTTGTGTCCATGACTGCTTATAATAATCTTATTCAAAGGGTTCCTTTATCATCGGATCAGCCTTTGTTTTCTTACGCGGTTGGGAAATCTATTACATATGCAATGTTTCAAAGTAAGTTGAAATCTTTAGTTTCCTGTCTAGGTCTAGATGCGGCTGATTATTCGTCGCATAGTTTTAGGCTGGTGGTGCGACTCTAGCCTTTCAAGCAGGCGTTCCGGCTGATCTGATTCAACTACAGGGTGATTGGAAAAGCGATGCTTATAAGAAATATTTATCTTTTAATTTAATGGATAAAGTTTATGTGGCTAAATTAATGGATAAATTCATAACGGGTAAGGTGTAATGTGTTATAGGGTTAGAGCAGACGATTCTGATCAGTGACTCGATCGCCAAGCACGTGACGGGTGTGGATGGTTTGGTGGTCGAGGCATTTCCGGGGCGGACAATAAGTGGGCTTACAGCAGAAGTGGTGCGAAATAAACATTTACAGGGTAAAATTAAAGAGTCAGATTTAGTGATATTACACGTAGGGACTAATGATATTTATAAACTTTCATTTGAGGAATTTCCAGGAAAATTACATATTTTGTTCTCTGCAATTTTGGATATTAAGGCTTCAGTGAAACTTACTTATTCTGCAATATTACCAAGACCAGTGGGACTTTCATAGGTCGAAACATTTGGTGATTTTAAGGCGAATAACAGAAATTGGAAGTTTTGTAAATACAGGAAAATGGTTTCCTACATACTTTCCGTCCATTTGTGAGTAAGAATGGAGAGCCTCATAGACATTTGTATGCTATTAGAGACGGAGGTCTCCATTTGAATTTTGAGGGCTCTTCGATTCTTAGTAAATTCTATATGCATGTGATCAATAGCCGGAAGGGTTCGTAAATTATGTTGTTCTTATAGTGTTCAATGTTCTGCGTTTGTTTCACTTTTTCTTTACAGGCCAGAAGGGGTTGCGGGTGCTGAACAATCACGATTCAGCACCTTGTCCAACCCTTCCTCTGTGGGTGTGTGTACACACGGTGGAAAAGGGTAAGCGAAGGTGGGGCATCGAACACTGTGAGTATTATTTGTTTAGATATGAAGGAAACAGGTGTTACCAGTTAGGTTGTTTTTTTTTTTTTTTTTGTTTATTTATGTTTTCTGTCTTTGCTTATCTTACATAAAGCGAATTGAAGCATTAAATCATTGTGTTTCTATATGGTTAAAAAAGTTATATAATAATGGATGAAATACCACATTCTTATTACATTTACATGTACGGTAGAATCTCTTTATGTTACGGCTTGATATTGTTTTTTTTATAGTTTGGTAATGCCTGTTTTCTTATATCCTAGTTTAATGTTTTGTTTTGCTTGGTGGGCCTGCGGCTTGGCGGGTGGAGAAATGTTCCATTCCTCTTCTATTCATAGTTCATGTATTGGATTATGTATTATTTTCATGTTGAGTGTAATTGGTATATGGTAACTTTTGTTCTATATCATTTGCATAAGCTGAATTTATTCACCTCTAATACACCATCTATATGGTTATTTGTGTTTTTCTAACTTTTTATTGCCTTATTGAATTCTTAGGAAATTGGGAATTTTTGAGTATGAAAAATGTTAATTTCTCGAGAACCGAAATGTTGGCATCTCTGGTAAAATTTTCTTTTCGCCATCTTCCGGTTGTCAGATTGGTTGCGGACAAATTATTGGTGTATTAATTACGAAATGATAAAAGGAGGTTTTTATTTTATATTAAGTCATCTATTTAATTCTATTGTTATGATCTTGATTTCGGTAAGGCTAATTGATATTATTTTATAAATATGGGATAAATAATTTGTTTGTGGTTTCTATTGGTTACGTCTATGTGATTGGTTAAATTTCTGCGAGTCTGTCGGGAAGGGAAAATTTTATGTCTTACCGGCACAGTTTGATTCAGCTTAGGAAAGAAGAAGTGATATATTTTTGTTACCCGCCCGCCCAGTGCCCTCTTTTATGTTTGCAATTATTATTATGCTTTATTAATTTGCTTGATTGCATGACATTATGTTCATACAGGAGCAATAGGTGAGATATGAGCCAGGAATACCTATGCGTAAGAAGATGATACGGTAGGATCTTTTAATAATTGTTGATGTATAAAATGTCGTATATTATTTTGTGATGGACGATTTTAATGATAGGTGACTTCTAATATATTCTTGCATGTCAAGAATGTAATTGGAGGTGCTTATTGTTGAGGTGCTATTTGTGCCATGTGTATAGATGTTTCAGGACTAAACTTATTATGTTAGTCTGATGAGTGGCAGGATCTATCACATAATATTACTTACTTGATTAGAGTGGGTGGAGAAATGTTCCATTCCTCTTCTATTCATAGTTCATGTATTGGATTATGTATTATTTTCATGTTGAGTGTAATTGGTATAGGTAACTTTTGTTCTATATCATTTGCATAAGCTGAATTTATTCACCTCAATACACCATCTATATGGTTATTTGTGTTTTTCTAACTTTTTATTGCCTTATTGAATTCTTAGGAAATTAACAAAGTAATTCAAGATGAAATGTAGGTCAAGGTCAAATATAGATCAGGGGTTATTGATGTACATCACTAGGAGATGAAGTTGTACAAGTATGGTGGGTGTAGGGCCAGTAGTATTCCATATACAAGCTTGACTAAAAACCTTAACCAAGGGGAAATAAGTAAGTAATTCAAGAGGAAATGTAGGTCAAGGTCAAATATAGATCAGGGGTTATTGATGTACATCACTAGGAGATGAAGTTGTACAAGTATGGTGGGTGTAGGGCCAGTAGTATTCCATATACAAGCTTGACTAAAAACAGTAACCAAGGCGTGACGACGGTGACGCCGACGCCGGGGTGACAACATAAGCTCTAACTATTCTTTCAATAGTCAAGCTAAAAACTACTAGTATTAGTTAATTTAGTTTATATCAGTTTCCTACTTCTAACACATATTTCAATTGAAAGATATTTTAAAAATCATAATTACTATCTAAAGTAAGCTCTGCAGGGGGGACGGGAGGGTCACAGAGTTACACTGCAACTTACAAGCTGCAACTATACCGAAGTATGAACGTCAACGCCTAGTCGTGACTTCATGACTGCAGAGTTCCAGATAAGGTGCGTATTGACGTATTTTACGCAATTATTTTAGCTGAATACGCATTGATTATCAAAAGTGGGAGACACAATACGCACAGCAATGTGAAAATATGCATTGATTTTCAAATTGAGTAGTGAAAATACTGTCATAAAGTTGAAAATTCAGCTCAAATACTAGTGAGTGAATGTTTAAATTTGTTATTTGTTTTTATCATTTGTTCCCTATTTAGTAATGACGAAAATCAATATGTAAAAGTAAAATACGCAATGATTTTGAAATCCGCTAGACACAAAGCTTATCTGGAGCTCTGCATGACTGTCTTGATATAATCTTGTAAAGTGGAATTTTCCTGTAGAATTTCCAAAAACAGTGATAAAGTATTTTTAAATTAAATAACTTGTGATTTATTTCAATATGCATGTAAATAGTAGTTGTGAAATATTTTGAGCTTTTATTGTTTATAGAAATAAAAAAATCATTTTTATTGACAAAATTCATGAATATCTCACAGGCACTCTGTGGTATGAACGAGGAAAGCCGCTTTAAATCATACCCAATTTTATTCTGATATTACATATCTAGACGGTAGGACACTCGTCATCTTTTCAACCAACGGAAGTGGATTATTTACGGGCGCACGATTCACCCAAATCCTCATTGTCCCCCCAAATCCTCATGTAATGAATAAGTTATCCAATTAATATGTCTCAAAACCTTTTAAGATCGTTCTTAAGAAGTTATTGAACCCGATTTGAATACGTTTTTATGGTAAAAAGAGTCTTATTTCGATGTTTTAATTTAACTTAGGCATTCTAGCAGCCAAGGGAGATCATCCAAAATAAATTATGAGATAAATGCAAGGGAGATAAATGTTTTTTGACCCATTTTGGTCAATTGAAACATGCAAGTTATTTACCATTCCAAATGTTTATTCATCTGTTTTTTTATCTCAATCAATCAATCAAATTCAGCACATATAGCTTGAAAATATGACCACGTCCGTAAATGTCAAGTGTCTATGCAGTACGGGCCCGATATGAGCAAATCATCCCCAAATCCTCTTAATTACTCACTTTGTGATGTAAATACCAGCTTAAATTGTTACTAATCATTGAATAATACTATTTTCAGGTACCTAGCTGATGCAAGGAGTTTGTCTAAGAACGTGATATTAAAACGAAGCTCGCCAGAAAATGTCATGGGTGGCCATTACAGTTGCATGGGAGATGAACCCCTAACTAACTTACACTAGTTATCTTTTAATATGTAGAAAATATCTGCATTGAATGCTTATTTAGATACATGTGGTACACAGTGTAACGTTATGCAATGTTTTTTTTCAGGCGGCGAAAACCAAAGTGTATGACAACCTGCATGACGCGGTTAAGCGTGAGCTCTTACTGCGTCCTGCGTCCATTTTTAATGGAGCATAATATGATTTAGCTCTCAACTACCAGGGAGCCAAAACGGTACATGAGGGCCAAACCATGTAGGTCGGCATTCCGGTAAGGATGAACGCCGATCGTTAAATTACCCTTCGCTGGCTCCCAACCACCACCCAAACAAATGGGCTAGAACTTGCTGCATATCGGGCCCCACAGGTACTGCATAGACACTTCACATTTACGCTTCATATTTTAAAGCTATATATGTGCTGAGGTTGGTGTTGATTGATTGATTTGAGATAAAAACAGATGAATAGTATTATACACAGTTGGAATGGTAAATAACTTGCATGTTTCAATTGACCAAAATGGGTCAAACAACATTGCATCTCCCTTGCATTTATCTCATAATTTATTTTGGATGATCTCCCTTGGCTGCTAGAATGCCTAAGTCAAACTAAAACATCTAAATAAGACTCTTTTTACCATAAAAACGTATTCAAATCGGGTTCAATAACTTCTTAAGAACGATATTAAAAGGTTTTGAGACATATTAATTGGATAACTTATTCATTACATGAGGATTTGGGGAGGATTTGGGGGGAAAATGAGGATTTGGGGACGATTTGGGTGAATCGTGCGGCCCGATTATTTACCTTAGGCCTGGCTCGCTAATTCAGTAATTGTAACGCGCGCGAAGACCGTTACAATTACTGAATCAGCGAGCCGAGTCCAAGGTGCACTTGTACCACTTCCGTTGGTTGAAAAGATGGTGAGTGTCCTACCGTCTAGATATTTAATATAAAAGAAAAATTGGGTATGATTTAAAGTGCGTTTTGACATACGTACCACAAAGTACCTATGGAATATCGGAGAAAAATAAACTTTTTTGGGGGGTAAACAATTGTATTGAAATCAACAATATAATGCTGGTGTATGTTTGTAAATGTAAACTAGGGTTCAATCCAAGTGTTTATACAGTTAGATGCTGTATATATTCAATTTTATTGAAAAATATAAAATGCCAAAAAACAAATAGCAGCTATCACGCCCTGCAGGTTTTTTTTTATATATTTTAGTGCGCGAAGTGTAAATTCTATTACGCAAATTGTTACTGTGTATGGTGGTGTAGCGATCTATTGCAACCTGTGGCCTATAAATCGGAAAACGTGCAGCTATCCTGGACTGCTCATAATTCGAGACTCTAACGATATTAAACAACATGCGTAATAACTAATAGAGTATAAACCTTTTTTATTAGTTACATGCAAATATAATTCAATTATCTGTATATATATTGCGTTTACTGGCTTCAAAATGCAATTGTTTACTTTCAAAACACGCTCATCTACAAATGGCCGCCTCCAGCGTACCGTGAAAGGTCGCGACCTCTGACCCTATGACGTCATATGCTCTTCCGGTGCAGGTGCCCGGTTGGAAAACACCACAAATTGTGACTGCATAATGTACCATTGTGTTCAGGGGTCACGATACATATTGTTTCGAACTTAAATGATTAGAGTATTTAGACAAACGATTGCCAAGTTGGAAAATATAATGCTAGATTAAAGAAATTAAACAATATGAAGTGTCAACTTGTTGGTTTTAATACTTTTTTAAAGTGGTAATGTCTATTTTTGGAGTAAGACATTTCAATCCCTTCTGCATGTGGTACTCGTCCACAATGGGAATAAGAAAAACAGAGACCAGATTGCATATATCTGCTGATACATGGAGGTATTGGACTGATGTGGACGAACTTAAAAGTGACAATTAAAAAAGAAATAGGATAAGGTGGTGACTGAATGAAAATCCATATTCCTACATTATTAGTGCCTTTCTACCTACACATATTACGTGACCTCCATTGATAAACATGTAAACAACATACGGGTTCAAGCTTGTTCTGAGTACATAACTCTAATTACATTTCATTACATTGCACTACATAAGCAACCTGTTGCCTATAAAGCGGGATATGTGCAGTTAGGTTCAAGCGAACTAATTTATATGTAAGTTTTCCTATCGAAATCCGGATTTTAATGGAGGGGGTTAATGGGATTAGTGGAAAACACAACATTTAGGTCTGTTGTGTTGTTTGGCAATGTATTAGGCCTGTTTAAATCGCATTTTTCTAACTTGGCATTTGTGACCTTTCATCTGGCTTCGGTTGAACGCACAAGTGTAATGGAAGTGACGTAACACGTAAATCTCGCAATAGAACGAGAAAATAAAAATGGCCTCGAATCTGTGCGGCTATCGAAGTTAGAGGATCGTACAGTTCTTTAGTGTTTAGCGGATAGCTAAGAAGATTATTGCTGCATGCGTCTTTAAAGTAGAACCTTTGGACAAGTACCTGGTACCAATAGACAGGAAAAAGTGTCTTCTTTCCAAATTGGGTTACTTTTTTAGTTTATTCCAATGTTTTCCTCGCATAATTCCTTGTTTACCTAACGCACTGAATTAGTCAGTAACGGATAGCTTTGGTGTTTATCGGATACGTGTGCGACAGTTGCTGAGGGGGTGTCTCAAAACATTCCAAATCATGTATTTGTTTTGTAAATGACTAGGAAACATGCTTACATGCATATGTATCACATTAACACTGATTAAATATGTTTCATCATGTAATGTGTACATGTGTAACTGAAAAATAAAAAAAATATTTACACTGCTTAAACTTTTTTTTTCATCCCAATATTTTCTTGAAGCAATGTGATGGGTGGTGCCATAATTGGCATAAAAACAAATAAATGTCGTTATGAGACTGAATTAAAAATATAGGGTGATGCGGGGTGGGGCGGTGGGGGGGGGGGGTGGCAGTGGTGCGCCGATTCCGGCGACACATACTGAATACATACATGGTGGTAAACCGTGTATTAACTGTAATTATTAATTAATAAATCATAGAGAATAACTTCACAAATGTACATGTAACATTACCCTTTTAACCTCATGCAGTCATGTATAGTGGTAGTGGCAAACAGTGTACATGCAGATGAGGCGGCTCTTAATGATCAAAACGTCTCATCAGGATCTGCACTGTGTGCCACACATTTTCTACGAGTCCCGGCAATGATTCGAATCCTGTGAAGGGTTGGGCCGAGGTGGTGGCCGTAAACAGTGTATTAACTGTGATTGGTGATGGTGTCCATTGATGGACCCGCCCGTCGGACCCACGCAAAATGATGGAATGAACCAATCAGATTGGCTCATTCCGTCAATCCGCGAGGCACCGACGGGCTGGTCCATCAATATACACCATCACCCTGTAATTAGTAATTAATAAATCATAGACTATAATATCACAAATGTACATGTAATATAAACCCTTTTAACCTTACAGGCCTATATAGTAGTGGTGGCAAACAGTGTACATCCAGATGAGCTGGCTCTTAACGAGCCGTCTCATCAGGATCTGCACTGTTTGATACACATGTTTTATATTTGAATCTCGACAATGATTCAAGTCCTATGAAGGGTTGGGCCGAGGTAGTGGTAAACCGTATATTAACTGTAATTGGTGATGGTGTCTATTGATGGACCCGCCCGTCGGAGCCCCGCAAAACCGCGAGGCACCGACGGGCTGGTCTATCAATATACACCATCATCCTGTAATTAGTAATTAATAAATCAGACTATAACTTCACGAATGTACATGTAATATTAACCCTTTAAACCTCGCATGCATGTATAGTGGTATTGACAAACAGTGTACATCCAGATGAGCCGGCTCGTAACGAGCTGGCTCATCAGGATCTGCACTGTTTGCCACATATTTTTTGTTTAGCGCCAAAATCTGATAAGAAAACTGATCATCATGAACCACCGGATACGGCATTAAAAATATAATGCCTGAAATCGCATATTTTTTCCAGCAACATTGGCGTAGTGAAAATAAAACAAAGTCAACACCCCAGAAAAAATTGGGCGACGGGAGGTGGGCACACATGTGCTTTTGTTATTTTTCCAGCAGCATTGGCGTAGTGAAAAAAAACACTAAGTCAACACTCCAGAAAAAAAATTGGCGAAGGGAGGTGGGAACACCTGTGATTTTGTTATTTTTTCCAGCAACATTCGGGCTGGAAGAGAAATAAAAACAAAGTCAACACCCCAGAAAACAATTGGCGAGAGGAGGTGGGCACACATGAGCTTTTGTTATTTTTTCCAGCAACATTGGGGTTGGAAGTAAACAAAAAAACAAAGTCACCCCAGAAAAAAAATGTCGAGGGGAGGTGGGCACACATGTGCTATTGTTATTTTTTCCAGCAACAATGTATATTGGCGTCGAGTGAAAAAAAAAAACACTAAGCAACAACCCAGCATGCGCCGACAGTTCGCCTCAACTTTTTACAGAAATTCAAACATACCGCAAAACGATCGAGTGTAAAAATCATAAAAAGTAGTATATGGCCTCTAATACGCAAAATCTGAGACAAGGCGGCTGCCTCGTCTGCCTCATCCTGGCTACGGCCCTGACCAGTATTATTTTTATTTAGAAAATTAATGCCTTTAAAATAAATATTCACAAATTTTAAAATTGTAGTTGTCAATGTCAATTAGAATTTTCAATCCCTGTGGTGTTGATCTCTCTACAATGAAACACCCCCTCTTTCATGAAGATAGAATGAAGCTACATTAGTACATACATGTATAATAATAAAAGCAACGTATGTATAGATGCTATGGCCAGTTTGAAAAACTGTTACGACCTGGTTAACCAAAACGTGTGACGGACTGACTGACATACGGACGGACAGACGGACGAACGGATCGACGGACGGTCCGAACACTGTGTGCCACCCGTCTCCGGTGGCATAACAAAAACATTTGATATAGCATTCGCAGGTCATATTGATTTTGAGACGATCCCCGCAAATCTGATTTGTACGCAAATTAGGATGATCCGTTACTGCCGGAAGCACGTGCGTTATTATTGACGTCTGTGTTCAGTGACATGGTGTGATTTATGAACCAAGCTTCTTTCCAGTTATAGAGGACATGATTATACATCATATTATTCACAGAGTTTGTTTCTTCAAAACTAACTGTTTATACATTTTCAGTGAAATTACTCTGGAGCAACTTACTTTCGCTTTACCTGGTGTAAACTTCCGGTTACGTCATTGTGTTTCTTGAAGCTTTACGCACGGCAAGGAAACTGCTATATCAAAGTAAACATGTCATTGTGTGGGGGATGGATCACTGTTCCTAACGGTAATATTTTATTTATTTTAAATGTACAATATAAAAAAATATTGTGTTAAAAAGTATATACCTATCCGCTATACCCTAAAATCCGCTATACCCTAAAGAACTGTATGATACATATATTTATGTCGGTAATTTTTTTAAATAATTTCAAGGGGCTCTTTATCTGCGTATTATTCTTTCTTTTTGCGGCGGAACATGTGTAGCAGGGCGTTACTGAAGTGCGCAATGGAGATTTCGGGCGCAATGGAGAATAACATTGCGATGTATGAACCGTGATTACCTAAGCATGATACTAACATATATATAGCTACACCATCTCAGTTGTGTATGTTCTGCAGCTGACACCATGTGCAATTCATTTGGACACTCATAACGTATTCTGACACAAATGTTACCAGTCTTTGGAAAGTAGTGCCTATCTTTTGTCCAGTTTATTTAATTAGCTAGCTAGGCAACTCTTTTAAATGAAATTAAAGATAATCAGATCTGTGAATTGTTGTGATTGTTAGAAAATCCATATGCTATCCGGACACTAGTGTACCCTTTTAGACGTGAAATTTTACGTGAAAAGTGTGTTTTTAATTCAAATGTAAATAGCAGTTTTAAAGTCGTATACACAAACTGTGATTCTTTGTTGAACAAAAAAGATGAACTTGAGTGTTTAATTTCAGTCGATAAGCCAAATATAATTTTGCTTACAGAGATATTTCCTAAGAATACTACTTCACCCCTGGAGAAAATTGACTACGAAATTAATGATTATGACTAATTTATTCCAAGCTTCACTACTGGCAGAGGAGTGGCAATCTAGTACATTCGTAAGAGTTTAATGGGACCAAGTGTTGATATTCTTAATAACTATGATTATGAAGAATCAATTTGGTGCGAACTTAAAATGAGTGGCAGCGACAAACTGTTAGTGGGATGTATATATAGAAGTATATATAGAAGTCCGGATCGAAGTAACATTGATAATAACAGACAATTGAACATATTGCTTATATTAATTATTCGCATGTGCTAATAGCAGGTGACTTTAACTATAAGGATATTAATTGGTCAGAGGGTTATTGCATTTTGCCTATTGAAAGTGAGACTTCAGTATTTTTGGAAGTGATAAAAGACACTTACTTAACTCAACATGTACTAGAATCCACAAGATATCGTGAATCACAGAGTACCAACATTCTCGACCTGATTCTAACGAATGAAGAATTGATGGTAGAAAACCTCGAATACTCACCAGGCTTGGGAAGGAGCGACCACCGTCTATTAACATTTGAATATGTATGTTATACTCAGCTACACGAAGCAGGTCCTCAACGACTTAACTATTATAAAGGAGACTATGATGATATAAACGAGAGCCTGCAGAATGTAGATTGGGAAGATGTCACACCAACAGTAGATGGATACTGGAACCTCATCTCGGGGAAAATCGACGAAGCCATGAAGTCATATATACCTATTTCCAGAGGTAGAGTAACATTCAGAAAACCATGGATGACTAGAAACACAGCACAAGCGGTAGACACAAAACGAAGAGCATGGGTAAAATATCAGAACTGTAGAAGTGAACTTAACTATTCTAGCTATACGCAACAGCGGAATGAAACCACAGACACAATTAGGGAGGCTAAACTAGATTACGAGAAATCTTTAGCTGTAAATATAAAAGATGACAACAAAGCATTCTGGCGATACGTGAAGTCTAAAACCAAGACAAAGGACAGTATAAATGATTTAATGATGGACAACAATATATTGACATCATCAGACCTGGATAAGGCAAATGTGTTAAACAACTTTTTTACAAGTGTGTTCACCCGTGAAATGACTACAAATATACCCAGATTGGAAGATCGTCCATTTGAAGAGTTATTGTGTGACATCAATGTTACAGAAGACACAGTTCTGAAGCACCTATCTAAACTAGACACCAAAGAATCTCCAGGACCTGACGGAATACATAATAAAGTTTTATATGAAACACGACACACAATATGTAAGCCATTGATTAAAATTATTTGACATATCCCTAGTTACTGGATCAGTTCCAACAGAGTGGAAGAAGGCAAACATTACACCCATCTTCAAAAAAGGAAATAAGAAACTCGCTGAAAATTATAGACCCGTAAGTTTAACGGCGACAGCTTGTAAACGACTAGAAAGGATAATCAAAGAGACAATTATGCATCATATGAACCGGAAACAAAGAGTTGTTATAAACAGCGAAAAATCAGACTGGGCAGACGTTGTATCCGGAGTGCCACAAGGATCAGTACTCTGGCCTGTGTTATTTTTGGTTTTTATAAACGATCTACCAGACATTGTGAAAAATCTAGTGAAAATATTCGCAGACGATACCAAACTATTCTTGGCAATTAAAGACAGCTCAGATTGTGATAAAATACAAGACGATCTAATATCTTTATGCTCATGGTCAGATTTATGGCAGTTGCGGTTTAACGCTAGCAAGTGTAAATGCATGCACTTTGGAAGAAACAACATGGATAGAGAATACTACATGAATGAGAATGGTCAGAACATTATAATTACACCGGTTGCAGAAGAAAAAGATTTAGGAATAACATTCACAAAAGATATGAAATCCAGCGTACATATTGCAAATTCAGTCAAGAAAGCCAAAAGAATGATCGGCGTCATAAATAGAACATTCACATTTATGGACAAGGAAATGTTTCTCCCATTATATAAAACTCTAGTGAGACCCCATCTGGAGTACGGTTCAGTTATCTGGTCACCATATTTAAAGAAAGACATTATGCTACTAGAAAATGTACAGCGTAGAGCGACAAAACTCGTAAAAAACATCAGAAATGAACCATATGAAGTACGATCGCGACTGCTCGGATTACCGACTCTACAATACAGAAGAGACAGGGCAGATATGACTCAAGTGTTTAAGATCATGGAGGGAATCGATAATCTCGACAAGGACGACTTCTTTCAAAGTGCAAATCTGAACACAACAAGGGGGCATAATCTCAAACTTCAAAAACACCGCTGCAGACTGAGGTTGCAACAAAAAGTATTCTCTCAAAGAGTCGTCACAGACTGGAATGCACTCCCTAGTGATTGTGTAAATTCGAACAAACTAAATAGTTTCAAAAGTTCACTCAACTCCGCCTAGAAGAAGAGACCCAGCAAGTTCAACACGTGAAAATATTGTACAGACATTTTAACCATGATTTAGTTGTGCTCTCCCTCCAGTTTCAAAGACAATTATCCAATTTGACGTCGCGAAAATAGGCCAGTACAAGCCTAGCTTACAAGAAACGGCCTTCAACCAAGGTAGACCAAGGTAGACCAATAAAAATATGTGTCATTTTGTTACGGATAGATTAGAATATGTGATTGTATTTAAAGAATTTCTACAAATTATAACGTATGATATTTTACAACGCTCTTCAGCATATAAGTTCATGTAAGGCCGGGCAAACGGGTTCGATCCCATTTTAACCTGCTGCATTGTCAGGAAAATCCCAAAATCAAAACGGAATATTTACATCGAGAACAAATATATTCAGCCCTGAAATTAGAATAACCTGACCTGGTGCAAGGTCCATACCACACCAAAGTCACTTGGCCCCTTCCCCTAAAATAGGAATACGAATATCGTAATACTTACATAAGTGGTATAACCAGATTCAACTGTCACATACAAAATGCCAAAGACGTATGTGAGGGCCAAACCAAGTCTCCAGTCGGGATTCTGGTAAGGATGAACCTCGATCGTTAAATTACCGTGAGTGTACACCCCTCATTACACTCGTCCCGAAACACGTCCCGATTCTCTTCGTACCACACCATCTCGCCGAAAAACGTCGTCCAGAGCAGGATCTTGGGACGTGTTCGTCGCACTCCCAGATCGGAGAGGATAGTCGTGAAGCCGGGCGGCTTGGGAGTGTTATACGTCCGGATATCGGGATCCATTACCGTTTCATGCATCAACAAAATGAAAATTGTAGTCCAGATTAATGCAGCCGTGAGCAAGATATAGCGTTTGGTTGTAAATCTGGACATTGTGTGAGAGTCTGTGATTGTGAGCGACATGGGAACCGTGGTCATTCACGAACAGCTAATAACACAGTATCCAACATACAGAATTGTGTCCCTATACATGTATCCGTGTCATTGCTCCATTAATCACTCGCAAGAAGAAACAACTAACCACGGTTTACTAGTGTATGTGTCACGAAGTTAATGAATTTAAACGTGCACAAACAAGATTTTCACCCGCCTACGGAATGTGTGGATAAACTAGAAGTAACATGTAACGCTATACATCCAGAAGAACTAATCACACATAACAGGCAGCGAGTACATAACTGCCTTTTGGCACTGTCCAGAAGGCTTCACAAAATAAAACTGGAGAAATTTAGATTTTGCGCAGTTCCGTGTACACCACAAAACAAATGCACCTTCGTCAAAATGAAAACAAACATATATTCTACACGTTTGACCTGTTCACTTATTACAAACATACAGGTATTACGTACCAGCTTATAACTTAAATCCATAGATATTTGACATTCAAACACATGACGACGATAATCCTTAAAGTTATAAAGTAAACACTGTTCAGTGTTGTACACTCTCAAAACTGTTAATCAAAACATTGCATAACGTTCATTGGGACTCGATCTAACAAAACCGGGCTTATCACATTTACTACCAGCGTGGATGCAGTATGTACACCCGCGCCGTGTGACCAGGGTCTACACGGTTTGTGATTCGTGGGGAGACATTCAGTCACACCTGTAGCTAACAATGTTAGTTATTACCAGATAACGTCGCTGTGGCAGTCCACACTGGTCAGAAGAGGATAACTGGTTCATAAAAGTAACTACGATGTTGCGACCAGCGTAGATCCTAATCAGCCTGCGCATCAGCGCAGTCTGATCAGGATCCACGCTGTTCGCCATTCAGTTACTGAAGTACAAATGCATACTTATTACCAGCGGCAAAACTAGATTACCTTGGTGCACGTTGTGGAATGTGTAAGATAATACAATATGCATCCATAGAAAGGTTAATTTTGGCAGCATGTCGAATACACATATTATTATTAATGAATTGCGACTCAGACTGTTTATTTGGTTGTTTGTTGGGGTTTAACGGCCTATCAAAAGCTAAGGTCAGTTAAGGCCAGGTCAATGGGTTTAGTACTAAATTACATATATTACCTGTACAAGTACATGGACATGTTCAGGTACATGTACATGTACACATTTGGGGGGGGGGGGATCCCAACTGAATATTTAAAAAAATATATATATATATTCAGCCCTGACACGACTCTGACTGGAGAAATGGGGCTTATTACGTGTGAAGGGGTCAGTGGAAAATGGGGTGCAACTCCATGACGGAGTTAAGCCCCGCCCATTTTCCACGAATTCCTTCAGTTATGTGCTACCGTCAGTACCTTCGTTAACAGGAATTGGACCTAAAGGGGCATATCAGGATTTTTTGAAAAAATACTATAACAAATAAAAACAAGAGGGCCATGATGGCCCTAATTCGCTCACCTGACTCCATGAACACCAGACGAGAATGTGACATTGAGTTCATATGTTTTAAAAAAATTGTGCTATTTTTAGATGGCGGTCATCTTGGATTAAGCGAAGACTCTCATTTTACCAAATCTGAAAATGCTTCACCCAAGGATCTGAACTTTCTATGAAGTTTGGCCAGCATCGGCCATGTGGTTCCTGAGAAAAAGACGTTCAAAATCTCGAATAAATGGACCTTTTGGTGGCCATCATGGATGACATAATCATCCGATTCCGACATATATTGCACCAGAGCAATCGCCTCATCTATACCTTCGATTTGATATATGAAATGAGCATATTCGGTCAAAAATAAAATTTGATCCCAATTTGACCCCACGGGCCACGCCCATTTTTGACCCCGGGGTCACCAATTTAACAACTTTGAAAGAGCATTGTACATCGATCATTCCTACCAAGTTTCGTCGAAATCCGGCTAGCAGTTCATGAGAAGAAGATTTTTTAAGAATTTATGCTATTTTTAGACGGCGGCCATCTTGGATTAGCGATCACCTCCATTTTAACAAATCTGAAAAGGCTTCACCCATGGACCATAACTTTTAAGTTTGGCTACCATGGGCCAAGCGGTTCATGTGAAGAAGAATTTTGAAATCTCTAATAAAAGAAACTTTTGACATTTCGGCGGCCATCTTGGATGACATAACAATCCGATTTCGACAAAAAATGTACCAGAATGATCGCCTCATTGATACGTTCGATTTGATATATAACATGACCATATTCGGTCAAAAATAAAATTCGACCCCAATTTGACCCCACGGGCCACGCCCATTTTTGAACCCGGGGTCACCATTTTAACAACTTTGAAAGAGCAATGTACATCGATCATTCCTACCAAGTTTCGTCGAAATCCGGCTAGCGGTTCATGAGAAGAAGAATTTTTAAGAATTTATGCTATTTTTAGACGGCGGCCATCTTGGATTAGCGATGACCTCCATTTTAACAAATCTGGAAAGGCTTCACCCATGGACCATAACTTTTAAGTTTGGCTACCATGGGCCAAGCGGTTCATGTGAAGAAGAATTTTGAAATCTCTAATAAAAGAACCTTTTGACATTTCGGCGGCCATCTTGGATGACATAACAATCCGATTTCGACAAAAAATGTACCAGAGTGATCGCCTCATTGATACCTTCGATTTGATATATAACATGACCATATTCGGTCAAAAATAAAATTTGACCCCAATTTGACCCCACGAGCCACGCCCATTTTTTACCCCAAGGTCACCATTTTAACAACTTTGAAAGTGCATTGTACATCGATCATTCCTACCAAGTGTCATCGAAATCCGGCTAGCGGTTCATGAGAAGAAGATTTTTTAAGAATTTATGCTATTTTTAGACGGCGGCCATCTTGGATTAGCGATGACCTCCATTTTAACAAATCTGAAAAGGCTTCACCCATGGACCATAACTTTTAAGTTTCGCTACCATGGGCCAAGCGGTTCATGTGAAGAAGAATTTTGAAATCTCTAATAAAAGAACGACCTTTTGACCTTTCGGCGGCCATCTTGGATGACATAACAATCCGATTTCGACAACAAATGCACCAGAGTGATCGCCTCATTGATACCTTCAATTTGATATATGATATGACCATATTCAGTCAAAAATAAAATTTGACCCCAATTTGACCCCACGGGCCACGCCCATTTTTGACCCCGGGGTCACCATTTTAACAACTTTGAAAGAGCAATGTACATCGATCATTCCTACCAAGTTTTGTCGAAATCCGGTTGGCGGTTCTTGAGATGAAGATTTTTTAAGAATTTGTGCTATTTTTAGACGGCGGCCATCTTGGATTACGTAATGACGTCATTTTAACAATTTTGTAATCCCCCTACCTAAGGACCATGACCATGAAGTTTGGTGACTATAGACCAAATGGTTACCGAGGAGAAGTCGTTTGAAAATGTTTACTGACGACGGACGACTGACGACTGACGACGACGGACGACGGACGACGGACACATTGCGGTAACAATAGCTCACATGAGCTTCGCTCAGGTCAGCTAAAAACACATCGACTGATCTTAACCACTTTATATACTGTGAAACGAGATTCAATGCGTAGTTCTTTGAAATAATATTTACAGATAGCAATATAACTATGCAAACACGTGCATGTAGGTGTGTGTGGCTGTGACTGGAGAAATGCTTCACGCCATTTGTGGTCAGTCTAGCTCGTGATCTGCAAGCAGACTCTTTCAGCCTGATTAGGATCTATACTGTTTGTTAGAAATATGTGACTGGAGGAATGCGGCGTATGGGTTTTTGCGACCAGTGTAGATCCAGATCAGTCTGTGCATCCGCATTTCATCAATGAAACATCTGCCATGCTTCTAATAAGCAATGTAGATTGTTATCGGCTACAGGAGTGTGGCATTTGGTCTGGATCTACACTGGTCACAAATCCCATAAACATATGAACTTCTCCAGTCACAGCCATATATGAATGGTGAGTTTTGTTTTTGTTTGTTTGTTGGGGTTTAACAGCCTATCAACAGCTAAGGTCATTTAAGGCCAGGTCAATGGGTTTAGTACTCAATCCCACATATTACCTGTACAAGTACATGTACATGTTCAAGTACATACCGGTATACAAATGGGGGGAAAATCCCAAAATTAGAACTGAATATTTACAATAACAAAACTATATTCAGCCCTGAAATCAGAATAATCCTGATCTGATGCCATTATGGGCAATAACCCAATTCAACTACCAGGTAACAAAAGAGCCAAAGATAAAAACGTACCTGAGGGCCAAACCAGGTAAATCGTGATTCCTATAAGGAGGAACCCCTACTGTTAATTTACGCCGTATATGAATGGTGAGGGTGTGCTTTGGTCACAAACACAAGAATTATTCCCCATTTCTCAAGTCACAATCACATACATTGTAAATGGAAATAAACACACTCACACGAGGGTTCCAAAATCAAACATTGTGATTGGCCAAGTCTGTATTCTGACTCCACCAATCAAATTGCTCGACTTCAATGATCACATTTCTAGTTAAGCTCAGACAGAGTTGTAATCACAAGCATTTATCTACTAGTAACTAAATGATATGTATGCGTGAATTGACATGCTTTGGTTAACCTGAGTACAGTAATGAGCAACATAATAGTGTGTACATTTGTCTATATATTCACAAAAACTGACTAGAAATATTCATGGAATGTAGATGTATGCCTCTCAACTTATTTTATGTCAGTTTGTTTGTTTGTTTGTTGGGGTTTATCGGCCTATCAACAGCTAAGATCATTTAAGGCCGGGTCAATGGGTTTAGTACTAAATCCCATACATTACCTGTACATGTACATTTTCAAGTACATGTACAAATGGGGGGAAAATCCCAAATTAGAACTGAATATTTACAATAAAAAAACTATATATTCAGCCCAGAAATCAGAATGATCCTGATCTGATGCCAGGTCCTCGCCACACCAGAATCACTTCGCCCCCTCCCAAAAGCAGTAGGATCAGTAATAATATTACTACTTTTAGAATGGGCAATAACCCAATTCAACTCCCAGGTAACAAAAGAGCCAAAGATAAAAACGTACCGTGGGCCAAACCAGGTGAACTGTGATTCCTATAAGGAGGAACCCCACCGTTAATTTACACCATCGCGTTCGCCCGACCAACCACCCACTTTTTATGTTAGATATCAATAAAATGTATACATGTATTGGTTAAAAAACAGATTCATGATCAGGGCTCCAGATAAGGAATTAGTAATTGAGTATTCTCACTCCATCATTTCTGAAGCAATTGGGTCTTTCAAAATTTTAATTGGGTAAAATAAAATCACACTACTGTTTACATATCAACAGACAGCAATTATTGAATAGTTTCCTTCGAAAAGAAAACATGTCTTGGCATTTCAAGATTTGTTTCCATGGAAAATAAGAAAAATATGCTATATTTGTGGTCTGTTTATTGTTTTCTGCAGCATGATAAAGGTACCACAAATTTTATATTGCTTTTTGATACTCACTACTTCTGATTTCAATTGGGTTTTTGCAATTTTAATTGGATATTTAAGCAGATAAGCAGCTTATCTGGAGCACTGATGATTTTCTTTATTTCACCATGGAAGTATATGTTCAACCGTCTCGTCTCAATGAGACAGTTCAAGTTAGAAGTACGACATGCGAGCTACACAATTGGTATTAATGTTTTGTTCTTGCACACTAATCTGAAAATATTACCCGTCATATCATAAGCGAGTCACCTATATAGTCTTACGTTAGTTAGGATTAATTGATTGGTGTTTAATGGTCTATCAACAGCTAGGGTAATTTAAGGCCAGGCCAATTTAATCTGTTTCATTTGGGATGGGGGGGGGGATCCCAAAATCAGAACGGAATATTTAAATTAAAAAAAATACATATTCAGCCCAGGTCCATACCACTTGGCCCCTTCCCCTAAAAGTAATAGGATTAAGTATAATCGGGATTCTTGTAAGGATAAACCGCATTCATTAAATTACCCATCGCATGCTCCCACCAGCCACAATCCGTTAGTTAGGAAGATGTTAAAGAAAATCTACTGCAAACATAACGTCAAAGATCTTGTTACATCAGAGAATGTGATCCTATACCCTGGTTATACTGACAACGAACATTTTCTGGTATGTTTTTTTAGCTCGATTGATTGATTGGACTTTAGGATACATATCCATTCATCCACTTAGTCATAATCAGACAGAGATTGAACACAATAGGTTTATGACTTTTGTGAACAGTCCAGCTCCTGATCTGCTAGCACTCTCCTATAGCCTGTTAAGGAATGATATTTATACTGTTAGCTAGTTTGTTTGTTTGTTTGTTTGTTTATTAGTGCTTAACGGCCTATCAACAGTTACGGTCATGTAAGGCCGGGCAAACAGGTTCGATCCCATTTTAACCTGCTGGATTGGGGGGAAAATCCCAAAATCAGAACGGAATATTTACATCGAGAATATATTCAGCCCTGAAATTAGAATAACCTGACCTGGTGCCAGGTCCATACCACACCAAGTCACTCGGCCCCTTCCCCTAAAATAGGATTACAAATAATCGTAATACTCACATAAGGGGTATAACCAGATTCAACTGTCACATACAAAATGCCAAAGACGTATGTGAGGGCCAAATCAGGTCTCCAGTCGGGATTCCGGTAAGGATGAACCCCGATCGTTAAATTACCCGTCGCGTGCTCCCACCTGCCACCCACTACTGCTAGCTAGAAGCATGATGGGCGTTTCAGTGCAGTAAACTGCTCAGGCTCGGTCATAAGACCCATTTCTCCAGTCATAGTTACATAATTACACAAATGGGAACAGACCTCAGAGCTCCAGTTAAGATGCGTAATTTAACCAAATATTGAGGTATTTTTCTTAATTCTTCACCAAAAATGGTCTGTTGAGAGTTCTTTAGAATCGTCTCGATGAAACGATTCTAAAGCACTTCCAACTTTAAATTTTTGTTGAAGAAATAACAGAATTCCCCCCAAAGTTGATCAAATTACGCACCTTAACTGGAGCTCTGGACCTATAATATAGGGTTAACTGTATTGTAATTTTCAAATTTGCGGTGTGTATCAGAAAATGATAGGTCGGAAAATCTGTTTAATGGCGACGCGTTTCTGATATACGCCGCAAATTTCAAAATTACAATGCGGTTAACCTATTTCTAATGCACTCTTTTACTACTGGCGTAGGAATACATATTGAAATAATTCATCAACAATGATATACCTGTAATGTATGACCATCAGCCAATCAGATTGCGTGATATTGATAGAGTGCATTAGAAATGGGAAGTAAAAATGTACGAGGGGAATGAGGTGGGGGGCGTGGCAAATTAAGCACCGACATTACAATACTAGTAATCTTCCAATACTGATATCAAAATATCAAATATCAGTACAGAGTAAAAAAATCTTCCACATCTACACACTATCTATGACAAAAGAGGACTTAATGAGTTTTCCGACCACTGTAGCTCCCGATCAGCTGGCCCACAACGTGGCCATATACACATTGTAGAAAGTGAAATGGTTTAACATCACAGCAACAGCTCTTATAGAGACGGGACCTCTGTTTAAGGTCTCATATGCAATACCAGTGGGATGGAAGCAATGTTTCACGCCTAGGGTGCATATTACACCCACAACCTTTGGGAGTGAAGTCCAATGCTCTACCCTAGACCACAACCCATATTTATACAGATGTAGAGCTTTCGCTGCAGGCATCAATAACCTTTCCCATAGCAAGCCATGTATGCCAGGTTCTGATCTGGACCTGCATCGGACCAGAGCTTATGAAACATCAGCACATTCTCCATATAGTTACTCCAAATCATGCAGTTTGATTGTCCGAGACTGAGCACAGCTCAGCCTCGACCAATCAAACTTCATGATTTGGAGCATGAAAACGGATTACAGTCTCTGAATATTTTATAAACACTGGCCCAGGTCGCAATATCCAGGCCCTTTTTGTCATGTGGAGTCGCAGTCGCATACATGCTTTCTGACTGGAAAAGATGATCTTTCAGTGTCTGCACACATTAGTGTCCTAAACCACCTGATCAGGGCATACATTGTTCGCCATCCTATACATGAGTAAAGATCACTGCCATGTCAAAGACAGGGTTTTTAATAACCTCCAGAATTCAACGGTCAAAATGGCCGATCAAGACTTAAAGACTTAAAGTTTAAGTGTAAAATACAAAATTAGTATGCTTTATACTGCAAATTTAACCCTAATCCTGCAAATTCAAGGAGTCAAAATAAAATTGCAAGGGCAAAAATGCCCCCAAAGGGTAGCTATTGAAAACCTTGCCTCAACATAGTTGATACTGCTCACTTAAAAACCATGACAGTACAACCGACAGGCATAGAATGAAAATCCACTTAAACCCCCTCACCCCACTTGTAAAAGTATCAAATCTGAGCATACTAAAATGTTCGTAAGTGCAAAATTATGATAGCCTGTAAATTTCACGTTAACAAAGTTTTCTTGTAAGTAATTACTGGATTTACATTTATTGAGCATAGGCTGCATATGCAGCCTATGCTCAATAAATGTAAATCTACCAATTGAAATTTCCAGACGATCCAAAATTTGCACTTACGAACATTTTAGTCGTAAGAAGTTTAGTGAAAAGCGCCCCAGTAGCCCATTTCAATTGCAAAGTGTATTTATCTTGCTAAGTACACTTGGAGGGAGAAAATTTCAATTTAAGGATAAATTTATTATATTTTATTATACTGAATTAAATTACATTATCACAGCCATTTGGCTGTGATAATGTAATAAATTCAGTATCAAAATTCTGCATTATTTTAATCATCAAATATATGCAGTCGTTAGTTCTATATGAAATAATGACTTTCGGAAAAAATAAAATGATTCCTCCCTCAAAGATCACTTTGCTAGAAAAGTATGCTTGGCAATTTTCGTGAATTGTTTGTTTGTTTGGGTTTAACGGCCTACTAACAGCTAAGGTCATTTAAAGCCGGGTTAATGTGTTTAGTACCAAATCCCATATATTACCTGTACAAGTACATGTTCAAGTACAAACAAATATATATATTCAGCCCTGAAATCAGAATAATCCTGATCTCATGCCAGGTCCTCGCCACACCAGAATCACTTCGCGCCCTCCCAAAAGTAGTAGGATCAGTAATAATTTTACTACTTTTATAATTGTCAATAACCCAATTCAACTCTCAGGTAAAAAAAGAGCCAAAGATAAAAACGTACTTGAGGGCCAAACCAGGCAAATCGTGATTCCTATAAGGAGGAACCCTTACGGTTAATTTACGCCTTCGCGTTCACCCGACCAACAACCCACTTAATTTTGGTGAAATAGGCTACATAATGATTCTGAATTATTTTTTTTAAAAAATCATCTGAAATCACATGATCTGCTGAAGATTCTCATGCCTGAATTGATCAGGGTTTACCCTGTTCTAAATGCCCTTAACCCTTTGAACCCGAAAGCCTGCTATAGCGGTTTATACAAACAGTGCAGATCCAGACGAGCCGGCTCGTAACGAGCCGTCTCATCAGGATCTGCACTTTTTGAAAGTAATTTTTGAGTACCAAAAATACCCTTTTTTCATAAATGGACTAATCTGAAAATCATGTTGTGACCATTGGATTGGTTCTAAAATTAACATATCACATTCCATTACTTAGGGGTGAAAGGGCTAATACTAAGTCAGCTGGTGTCACAGGTGACAGTCTACGGCTAGTCTTCTTTTTCTCCTTTTTGTCTTTCGATTTTGGTTGAGATTTCTTGCACTGACGATAGACTTCATTCAACTCGAAGTCCTTGATGATGTTTTCCTGTAACAAATAACACGGTTAACCCTCAAAATTCGGAAACAAAAATGTGTGTCTGCTCTTGTGTTATATTGCTTGTGTTTGACAGCACTTTAGAATCATTTCCATTGTGTTTTGTCCAGTGTATCACTGCTTTGGCTCATGCAAGGTGCAGAGCTCCAGATAAGATTTGCTAAAATACCCAATTAAAATTGCCAAAAACCCAATTGAAATCAGAAGTAGTGAGTATCAATATCAAAGCAATAACAAATTTATGGTACCTTTATCATGCTACAGAAAACAATAAACAGACCACAACTATAGCATATTTTTTTCTTATTTGTCCATGAAACACATCTTGGTACATGTATTTCATTAGAATTCTAATGAAATGCCAATACATGTTTTCATGTAGAAGCAAACTATTCAATAAGTGCTGTCTGCTGATGTGTAAACGGTAGTGTGATTTTATTTTACCCAATTAAAATTTTGAAATACCCAATTGCTTCAGAAATGATGGAGTGACAATACGCAATTACTAATTCCTTATCTGGAGCAATTAATGTGGTATGGATATTGAACGTTTTCTCCATGACAATATAATACGGGTCTGAAGGTTTCGTTAAAGCTACCATGAGGGGCAGAGCTCCAGATAAGATGCGTATTACACACATATTTGAGCAGAATACGCATTGATTATCAAAAGCGGGAGTACAAAATACTCACAGCAATGTGAAAATACTCATTGATTTTCAATTAGAGTAGCATAGAGGAAGTCGAAATGATACCACCGAGGTTGGGAGCATTTGCCGGTGATTCTAACGCATGCACTACCCCCGAAAAACGTGTTTTTCGTTGGTTTTAACTAAGTATGTGCCAACACCCAAACCAAAAAATAATGATAAAATAATTTTGTGCAATAGTTTTGTGCAATAATTTTGTGCTCACTCACCCCTTCGTTTTTACAAAACGATTAATTACGCCTACTCCCCCCTTTGTGTTTTTAAAACATGGTAGTTGAAACCCTTGCAAATCGGGGACGGATTTTACGAATATACATTTCTACGATATCGCTTATAAAGATATTGAAAAATTATTATTGAACAAGCACAACAAAAAATAGCAAAAGCCTCCACTCGTGCACAACACCCCCAGCGACTGGGTAGATTTCTTAGCCGGCACCCAGCCACTGGGGTGTTGGAACCTTTCTTGAGCCCACGCATCTGTTGGTCCACAGTCTAGTTTTACGGGTCGCCTTTAACCCCATTGCCAATTCCTCTCCGAAACGAATTCAGAGAAACCAACGAAGTAAGGCGAGCCTATTTTGTGAATTTGGTTTCCGAAATTGCAAGCTCTTATGCTTTGGTTTCCGAAATTGCAAGCTCTTATGCAGAAATCTTTTAGGCCGGCACCTTTGAGCTTGCAATTCCATCGCCAAATTCATATATTTAGAGACTGCTACCACTAAACAGACGAGACGGACGTCATACCGGATCAACAACATGGCATGCACGAGATGAGACCAATTGTTGTAAGGCAAACAAACGTATATATACTCATCAGTTTCCTATACAACACACAAATGGTGTGCAAATTATAATTATTTATTAATACCTATTGGCGAAAGAAAACATGGGATGGTTCGTTATTTTGTTAATTTTATAATTAATTTTGTAATTTTTTTTAATAATTTAAAGCTGAACACCCCCGTAATTAATATAAGAAAAAAAAAAAAAACACAACTATTTCCACCAACAAAATTAGGTTTTTCCGGCGCGAGTTCGAGCCTCAGCGGGACGTAATTTTTTTTTTTGTAATTATTATGTTTACTGATTTAAATTGTTTACTACACCAATATAATTAATTTTATAATTTTCTTAAAATTAATTTTCTTAATTAAAAAATTATAAAATATCACAATTTAATGAAATATCACAATGGTGCTGTAACATTTCCTCCGACTTTATTTCCAAGTTTTACCCTAAATTTATCCCAATCAGTACTCTCAATCTTGGGCATGGTGACGCGCGCTTTGATTCTAATATCATTTTTTAATTCTTCATATCTCCCCATTTCTTCCACCACGGATTCAAACTCTAAATTTGATATTTTCTTATCGGCCAACACTTTGGACACTATAACGTCGATGCTATTTTTCTTAGACCTAGCGAGAACGGATATTCTATCATGTTTTCTACTTTTTTTTCTGGAGTTTTCCACCCGCCGCCCTAATTACCATACAAAATATTCCAGATACAACGGTAATTCCACTCAAAACCCCAGCAAGTGGAACCGTTACAATTGTAGATAGTGTTTCAGCAGTCCCCGCACCACTCATTACAGATAAACTTGCCAGAACCGTACTAGATGCTTCAACTATGTTCACCACACGCTTATATTTTTTAGCGTGTCTTTTTCTATTTGCACATTCTCTAACTAAAATATCCTGCACAGCGACGATATTATTCAACCTAAAATCTGAACTTCTTTCGTGAATTGGATTGACAATTGGATACAGTGTTGATGGAGTGGTATTGACAATCGCAAGCGGTGATTCGTTATCCATTTTGATAAATTTTACAGATCAAGTTCAATTAACAATGTAGCAATAGTGGAAGAACTCGCTGGGTTAGCGATTTTCGTAACAAAGTTAATAACACTACCTTCTGAAAGTCTAATTGGATCGTCACCGGCGAACAAAACCACCGATGAACTATCTCCAGCAAGTTTAGTGACTCCAATCGCCCGTTCTTCCCCATCCAGTACGAGATTCACGGCGACCGCGCTCTCAGATTTACCAGTAGCATTAACCGAGCAGACCGCCATTCGGCGAAGCGTACCTGGAGCTGTCATGGCGTATCCCCCGTATTTATTGTTCGCTTTGGCACCGAATGAATATTCATAGAGCACCTCATTCAAGGGGCCCCGCTTCTCAGCCCAAACTGTGATTGCGTTTTCAATGTTTTTAACAATCCGGCAAGCCCCCCGATAGAGGTATGGGCCTCAGCACGAATCTTTTCAGAGGTCTCCTCAAGTGCTTTGTTCGCGGCTCTACGAACACGTTTCAGTTTATCGGAAATTTCGGTTATTTTTCCATTTAGTTCAGTAAGTGCTGCAGAGTCCTCTGAGCGCAACACCTCATACGCCTCCGTAAGGGCCGTCTGGTGGTCTTCTCTGGCTTTCTCAATACCCGTTCGGACTCCCTCAATACCCAACCGGGCCTCTTCCCGAAATTATGTTATTTTTTCGCCTAGTTCAGTAAGTGATGCAGAGTCCTCTGAGCGCAACACCCTATAAGCATCCGTAAGGGCCGCCTGGTGGTCTTCTCGGGCTTTATCAACCCCCAACCGGGCCTCTTTTCGAAATTCTGTTATTTTTTCACCTAGTTCAGTAAGTGATGCTTCTCTGATGAGAGAGTACACTGTGCGCAACACCCTTTAAGCATCCGTAAGGGCCGCCTGGTGGTCTTCTCGGGCTTTCTCAATATCCGTTCGGACTCTCTCAATCCCCAACCGGGCATCTTTTCGAAATTCGGTTATTTTTCCTCGTAGTTCAGTAAGTGCTGTTTCTCTGATGAGAGAGTCCTCTGAGCGCAACACCTTATAAGCCTCCGTAAGGTTCGCCTGGTCTTTCTCAATACCCGTTCGGACTCCCTCAATTTTCGCCCGGGCCTCTTCCCCAACTTGTGCAGTCGCCGTTAGCACTTCTACTCTAACATCTGCTATACTCCAATCCCGTTTGTGGCCTTCGATATAGTTTTATTGATCAGGGCCTTGGTTTTTCCGGTAGTTAAAAAATCGCTCTCTTTTGGGACGAATCCCCCTTCTGTCGGTTCCTAATTCTTTGAATCTGTCACACAATCCCGATTGGAATTGGAAGAACTACCTGGTCCGTATATACTCATAATTAATTTTAAGAAAATTATAAAATTGGGGCACATATACTCAATTGGAAATTTCGAGAACGACCGAAATCGGGTAGTAGTTATTCAACTTTCTCGCTTGATCATCGAGAATAGAGATCGTAAATTCGTGGATGTGTCCCGTTTCCAAAACTTTCATCTCGGGGTGTGGGAAGTCTAAGGTCACCGTCTCCCCAAAGAAACAGTCGCTGGCTTGCACGGTTTTCAGTAATGTGCTGGGGGATCCGTCTACCATGTACGATGTGTTCACCCGATCCAAGTGCACCCTGAGAGTTTTCGTGAAGGTGAAGTCCACCGGGTTATCACCGACGTACTCACCCGGGACAAACATTCCTTTATTTGCGGAGTATGTCTCTCTAAACCCGAGTTGAATACCCAACGCCGGGGAGACCACTACCTTACTATCTGGGCTGATGGTCATTGTTGTGAGCCCGGTAGCCTTCGAGATTTTGAGGTTGACTCTACCGTCAAGCTCTGATGTGACACAATCTTTGAGCTGTCTAAAACTCCACAGTACGTGAGGCAGCTTTACACATACTTGTTGTCCATCCTTCACATAGTAAAACCCTTCGCTCTTCCCCACATTCTGCCATCCAACCGTGAAGGTGATTGATCTGAGGCCAACCCGGCGTTTTCCGCAGCAGTTGTCGATTGACTTTTGAAGTTCACAACTCTCTTTTTGAACATTAGTGATAGTAGCAAACATATCGTTCGAAAGATTGTGTAACGAATTTGGGGTACCAAAAGACGCGGACTGGAGACAGGAAGTATATACCCCAACCAACAGTTTAGGGTTAGTTCACCTTAAAGGCTTAGTTAATGGTGGGCATCTTGATAAAGTACCTGTATATTTCTCAGGGTTGTGGAGCGATCGCGGAGCTACCCCACCACCAGTTAGAAAAATGTCTACATGGACTATATATATATATAATTATAAGTTGAATACGATGACGTTCGGTGATGAAGTGCTTGGAGGGCTTGCGTGTAAAGACGGTTATTGTCATTGGCTACCTACTAAAGTAGCCCACGTGGAATACCTAGACCTGGGTGATACTCCACAGATGCGAAATGCGTGGACCACATTTATGTTAGATAAAAGCACTGGATTTACGCAGGGTGGGGTTATTCGCCTCAACTATTCCATTCGCGTATACGTCTGTGCAATCCTCAGCGCACAGACGGAAACGCGCAGTGCTATACTGGGCACGGGAACGGCGTTTGACGCACAAAAACAGTTCTTGGCACTTGTCGAGGACGCCATCTCAGCTAAGGTGGACCTGAAGACGGCGATCCAGAATTATCAAGACGTTTTGCAGACTGCCCGCACCCCAGTAGACTACGCATTTGGAATAGGTCTTTATATGGCGCCGAGCAATATGATACTACGAGACGACCCGGTTGACGGTTACAATAATCAGATCGTAGTCGCCACCGCCAATCAAAAAATCGGCCGCAACGGTAACGTGAACACGGGTATCATCAAACTCCCTCCCAAGACGGTCGGGAGCGGAGGTGAACATTCAAAAAATTTGAAAAATATTTCATAAAACCCCCATCAAGTTCATTTGAACCCAGTGTTCCACCGAGTTCCGCGGTTGTTCCACCCGCGGCAATAGGACCAGCAAGTTCCCCCAATTCTTCCAATCGCGATTTGATTGGAATAGGAGCGGAAACTAGTGTCACAACCCACTAGGAGGAGAAATTAGGGCTCGTCGTTGCCCTCATGGCGTTCGGACTATTTGCGCTTTGGTTTTAGGAACTCTCGGGCGGAGAATAGTAGGAGACCGGCGATCGCCACGATTAGAGCCCAGGCATTCACGGCGAGCCATCCGGCCGTTTTTGATAATATAGATAACACGTAGGAGACGATACCCCCGATCAGCTCAGGCAGTGCGGCGGCCGCCTTTTCGGCTAATTTAACCAGGAGACTGGCGTGGGCTTTTAGATGTTTTGCTACCCACTCCTTGGCTCCACCGGATGGCGCGGGTGCTGGTGTGGGTGATGGAGCGGGTGCTGGCGCCGCACCGCCAGTGAAAGCTAGAACTATAGTCGATATAGTCATGCCGAGAGCCGCGAGGATGCTTGCTATCGTGATGCCCTGCTCTCTGAACAGAGTGTGAAGACGCTCACCGAGTGTCGTCTCCTCGTGCAGAACCCTCGAGATTGTTTCGCGGATTCGACTTATTTGGCTGCGGAGAGCCTCACGGTTAGTCGAGGCAGCCTCCAATCGAGCTTATATTTCGTCCCGCAACGACCGCAGGCGTTCGGTGATCCGCTCGGTAGATTCTCTATCGCTACGGGCTTCCCCAAGTTTTCTTTCTTCTAGCGCGATATGTTCATCCAGTGCCGTGAGTTTGGAGAGGTTAAGGACCAGTTCGCCCCGGACCGTTTGCAGAGCCTTATTGAGTCCCCGGAGTTCGCGAAGAGGTAACGGTGGGTCCTCGTTAGACCCTTAGTCGAGGTTGAGTATTCTATCTATTTCGTTTTCGTTGATCTCCATTGTGCGAATAGCGTCTGTGGCTAGACGAGGGAGCTCGCTGTTCTCGACAGTTTCTATCGCGGCGTCCGTCTTCACCATCGTTTCGTCGGTAGACTGTAGGGCCTCTACAGCGCGGGCCGGCATAATTGTTTTACCCCTCTTCCAATCTACGAATCCTAGTTCACTCTTTATGATTTGGACACCCGACTTCCGGCAACGGTCATCAGTGATAGTGGTTTTCTTTCCGGTCCTCATGTTAACTATTGAGATATCTGATGATTTTAGTCTCAACTTACTGTCCAGAGTCAATTCAAACTTGGAGTAGTTGCGACCTACAGAAGGGATCACACCTACTTCTGCCAAACTGTTGTAATAGTCGTTTACAGCTCCCTGGAGTAATTCCCGACTTAGACCAACGCTGCTGGTAGCGCCACCTATTTCCTCGCCGGGTGTTTTGTCGAAGGTCGTGATGGAATCGTCGAAGTTATCATCATCATCATCGGTGTCATCATTTCGGACATCGTCTCTACCGATGTCTTCCATGTCAACATCGTAATCAGCCATCTTTATAATTATGTATTAAAGAAAAAACCATACGGGTTTAATAGAGGTATTTAGTTTCACTGAAAATATGTCTTCGAGTCAATACAGTCGCAAACTCAATCCATATCGCAGACTGCGTGAGCCCCTCGAGGCAAAAGGTGTGAGACAGAGTCTCGTTATTATGAACAACCCATCGACGATCGACCAGAATCAGCAGCTCTTAGTCCGCTTCCCCAACCTCGGAGCTAGCGACGTCATTATGCCGGGGACTGTTCGCCTCGCTTTCACTATTTCACTGACGTCGACTGACGCGGACCGAATCGTCGTTCAGAACCTGGGTCGCGTCATCATCAAGAAGACCATGATAAAGATTTCTGGTAATGAGGTGATGTCGATCGATGACAGCGACGTCTACCATTGCTACCAGGACATGTGGAAGACGGCGCAAGAGTGCGAAAATGCGGTATATCAAGGTATTGACACCAGTCGAAATAAGAACGTAACCAAACTTAGAATCGGGGCTGGTAACAAGGCAGATAACGTCGCGAGTGACAACGCGATCGCGGCCGCTTACGGCAACCGCTTCTACATCCCGCTCGAATTTGAGTTGCTGGAGAGTCACATGCCCTACTATCAGAGTGCTTTGGCTGACCGCCTCGAATACGAACTAACGTTCAACGACTACGGCTGAGTTATCATAGCCACCGACATGGCATCGACGTATACAATCGATAATGTTTCGCTGGACTACGACATGGTCACGATGCCCGAACTCGCGCGATTAATAAGATCCAAGTATGCCGGGCGCGTTGCCATACTTTACGACCGAGTTCTTCGCCACTGCAAGATGACGAAAGACAAAAGCGACACATTGTGGAATATTAATGTCAACGTACCCGCCCGCTCGATGAAAGGTATACTGATGCTGTTCAAGGATGCTCGGTTCGTGCTCGGGGCTAGAAAAACCGACAAATTCTATAACCCCAAAATCACGAAGGTAGAGGTGACGATCGAGGGAGTCCCCAATCAACTCTACAGCGCGGGTCTTCATGCGCACCAGCAGTGGGACGAAGTCAGAAAGCAGTTTGTGACCGGCTCTAAGCGCTCCCCAGAGGTTGCCGCGGTTGCCAAAGACCTGCAGCTCTCGGACGTCTCCCTCGCGGAGTTCCTGACTTCCAAGTACGCGTTATGGCTAGACATGCGAGCCAGCGACGACGACCAAATGCACAGTAGTGGACGCCAAGTTGAGAACGCTAGCGAGGGTGTGACGATCCAGATAACCAAAGAGGCGGATGGAGATGGGCCATTGAACGTGTACTTATATATAATTACAGACGCACAACTCAACATCGAAGATGGTCGATACATCTCAGCACTCTACTAAATCTAACGATTTATTAATTAATTTTAAGAAAATTAGCAATCAATATCAATTCACGATTGGAGATGCTCACTCTGCCATAATATGTGGGCAGACAGGATGTGGAAAAACGGTTTTCATACTGGACTTGCTCGAGGGGTCATATCGTGGTGCCTTTCGACACATTGTGATCATGTGTCCCACTGTGCGGCACAACGAGACTTATCAGCGGCGCCAGTGGATATGGACCGACCCTGAGGTATACGTTATTGACCCCGGCGACAGGCTTCACGATTGGCTGCATGGTTTATACTAAAGATTCCAAGGTGAGTCCACCCTATACATTTTCTGGCCGTCATGCGAGGCAAAGCGTATGGATCTCCACTCAAAAGTACAACGCCGTCCTCAAGGATCTGCGCGAGCAAACGAAATGGGTCGCCCTCTTTCACTGCAAGGACCGAGACTCATTCGATGACTGTCTTCGAGAGGACGACGTTATCCCAACGCGCGAGGAGCGCCTTGAGGTTCGACAGATACGTTCAAAAACTAAGCACGCCAAGCTTCTGCTAAACACCGATCAACCAACTGCTTATAAAGTTATTAATTAATTAATTTTAAGAAAATTGCAAAGTAATAAGCAATTGCTGAACAAATACTTAACAATGCTTAACAAATGCTTAACAAATGCTTAACAAATGCTGAACAAATGCTGAACAATGCTGAACAATGCTGAACAAATGCTGAACAAATACTTAACAATGCTTAACAATGCTTAACAAATGCTTAACAAATACTTAACAATGCTGAGCAATTGCTGAACAATGTTGAACAATGCTTAACAAATACTTAACAATGCTGAGAAAATGCTTAACAATGCTGCACAATTGTTAAGAATTTGTTGCTCCGCTGCGAGCTTTGTTGCGAGCATAACGGTGATCATAAGTATCGGGTGGTGCGCTTGGCAATATGTTAGACTTATGAGAATAGTTAAATTAATTTTAAGAAAATTAGCAATAATGAACTGCGACGAACTTCTCAATCAGCTAATGGAAGAAACACTCGTGCCCAACACCAATCGAGAATTGGGAGGAACTGAAACCTCAACTCCGACAGTGCAATCGGGTTCAACTCCAATTTCGATTGGGTTGAGTGCAACACCTGCCGATACGAATGAAAACGCGGCGCGACGCGAGCGGCTAGCTGCGCTGGTTGCTGGGGGGCAGTCGGAGCATTATCTCGGTAGGCGTCTCTCAGTTTGTCAGGTGGATAAGATGTCAGATGCGGAGATCGATAAAATGTATGCGCGATACGAATCCAAATTAGGTGCGGAGATGACAAAAACTCTCGATTGACGGCTATTCATTTGTACGCTACCACCGTTAGTATACTTCTCCCTATACCAGAAACCGCGGGGTTGATTCGCGATCTAGAGACTAACCCTTTTATAGGACACACTCTTAGAACAGCCTGCTGCTCAATTTATCACAAGTTTGGAATGTACTTAGCTCCGCTGACAACCGCGTTGACCACGGGTAAACACTGTCAATTTGGACATATATGCCCACTAACTATAAACCCTAATATTAATATTATAAATGATGACACAAGACACACCTGCGAGAGTGACGGAACAGCAATCCCAGATTGCACCAACTCCAACAGGGTTGGGGTTGAACCCGATTGATCCTCCAACGGAACCGCAATCCCCGATTGCTTCAACACTGTTGAACCCGATTGCACGACATAAAAATCCAAAAAGACAGGCAGCTGGGCGAGCAGCGGCTGCCACACGAAAAGCTAAACAAGATAAAATACTCGCCGATCTTCGAGAGGCCAAACGGTCGTTGCAATCGGAGACAGAGACAGCAAAACACCCGGTGGCAGCTGTTTCTCCCCCAATTCACGAATTGGAACCGATTGCTCCAACTCCCAATCCTGATTGGAAAATCGTCCCGTGGGTTGTTGGTGGTGGTCTGTCGGTTGTGGGCACCCTGTATGTGCTTTACCGTTTCAACAACAGGTACCCCCTATTACACCAATCCCGATTGGAAAAACAACCAGCCGCGGTTCCGAAGAAAGTTACGAAACACCAATCGCAATTGGATGCGCCCCATTTAAACATTAAACGCGATCCCTTTTATATGCAATAATTATAATGGCTGAACACGATGGTAAAATGATAGTGAATGCGCTTTATCACGGCGTGGTGATATCGGGTCTCAGTATCGGATATGCTCGGCTATCAAAGATGGCCCTCGGGGGGCCCGCTCCCAAATTGGACTTCACTGTGAAAGACGTAGGGCTCGTGACCTTGGATGTAGCGGCCGCAGTTTGGACCCGAGATTATCTAATTAAAGCTGGAATTCTACCCTCTAATATATGGAAATAAATGGCTTCGATCGCAGTAATAGTAGGTGGTGCAGTCGTGAGCGCATTGGCGTTCAGCGGTAGCAACTTTATATTCTCTAAACTACAAAACTCGGACGCGGATGAGGAGCGCAAGCGTCACGATTTAGCTGAAGAACAACTCAAGAGCGCGGACGCAGCATGGTTTAAAAAACGAACCGCCCATCTGGACTGACTCAACGAAGAGCTTCGCCGTGAGAATCACGCCGCGCAAACTTTCCAGAACGTTGAAGAAGCCAACCGCGAGTACGCGCTGGCATATCCGCAGAGAAGTCTCGTGCCGCTGGATCGCGAGTCCCAACTTTCAGATTTCTATGTACCGTCAGAGACCCAAAAAGACCTCGAGATCGCGTTCATCGTCGTGGAAATGGATGTGGTGGGTCTCGTTGGCTACTATATTCAATCGAGATTTCAAATTAATTAATTTTATAATTATTTTTTTTATAAATATATTTATATATAGAACGATGTTAGTTGACGAACTTTATTACGCTATGATCGATGTAGGCTACACTGCCCTTAAACACCATATACAGTAGAACTTCGATCGCTCGAACCGGCAACGCAATCGAGTTTGAGTTCGAGCGATGCATAGTTCGAGGGAATGAAGTTTCAAAAATGTACTGTCACATTCAGTCAATAAAATCACTTATGTGAATATATGAGATGACCGATGTGACATGCCATTGTATATGCATTACATTTGGAGGGAGAAATGAAAAATAATTCGACGCAAACCATTTTACAAGTGCCGACTCCAAATCTTCGTGGTTCCCGGCTTTGACACTACGCCCTTTTGGTCCGAACTTTAAATACCCTTCCTTAATGGTATCCGCCTTCTTAATCCAACCGGTAAACGTATTTTTTTGGCACATTGAATTGTTTCGCTTTTTCTGTTTTCGATTTGTGTCCTTTCTCAAACTCCAATATCGCCTCATATTTATTCGCCAATGTTTTCCGATCCAATTTACGCTTCGTGCCCTGCTTTCCAGTAGCCGATCTAAGTATCCCCCTGTTGACAGGTCCTTCCTTAGATTGCTCGGCAGAACCAGTATTTGTTTCTGACTCGGGTATCCCCCTGGTTAGACCAGGTCCTTCGCCAAGTTGCTCAGATACTAGTGTACTCTCAGACATAATTGTCATAGAATGACGATTGCTCGAATTCGTCTCGTTTTATTCACAAACTAAGCACGCATTATTCACTCGATAGACATAGAAATGTGTCAATAGTCGCTCAACAGCCAATTAAACATTACATAAAATGAATTTTGTTCAAATCACTTAATTAGCGTGGACATCATAACGCCCGTAATTCACGCCGCTATTGTTTGCGATTCGTGATTTAATGTCATCCCATGCGTCAAGGGAAACTACTAAATGCGACCGCACGCAATGGTGGAATTCACACCTCGTTAGACAAACAGCTGATCACAGACTTACCTGTTCGAGTTATTAGCGGTAATTACCACTGTTTGACCGTCCACGGGACTAATCCACAGGTTCGAATGTTCGAGTAATTCATAGTTCGAGTTTAAGGTGTTTTATTACATGAATTATATAGGAAATTTGCCGGGACTGTCGAACCAGTTCGAGTTTTCCACGGTGTTCGAGCCAGACCTGTTCTAGTTATCGAAGTTCTACTGTAGCTGGTTCAAAGAGTATGATTCGTCTGTCCCGAGAATCTCTCGAGACATGGCGAGAGAACGAAAAATCAGTCACAATTTTCGCAAAGCGGATGTTAGATTCCTCCACCAATCCTGGTGGATTGGATGAATTAGATTTTCCCAAGTTCCTTCAGAACTTAACCCCCAATCGCAATTGTTCTTCCAACAAAGGTTTATTATTATCGACGCAGTTACCGGACGATCTGGCGAGGGCATGTTGGAGATTGTCCGATATATTAGAATACTTCGCATACCATGAACACGCACAAACTTGATACCAAACTATCAGTTCGCCTAGCGCGCAAGCTATCAAACACATACTACAGCCCCCGCGGCTACTGGAAGGGACTCGCGGTCATCAAGAACCTCGCGGCGGCGACCAAGGTTTCCGAAAACGCCACCAAGGAATGGCTCAAGAAGCAGGCCATCTGGCAAATCTATTTACCCGCGCCTCACAATATTCCACGCCCGAAATTCGATGTGCCGGTGCCGAACCAAGTTCATCAAGCAGATCTCCTGTTTCTCCCTCACGATCGCGTCGGTCGCAAAACGTACAAGTACGCACTGACAGTCGTTGACGTAGCGAGTCGCTATAAGGGGGCTGAGCCACTGGCTACGTAATAATCTAAGGAGGTGGCCGAGGTTCTTTCCTGAATATATAAAAGGAGTCCTCTCAAATGGCCGAATCTTCTCCAGGTCGATCCCGGCCGCGAGTTCATGGGCGCGGTCTCTCAGCTGTTGGCTAAACACAAAGTTTCTGCCAGACGCGGCCGTGTCAACATCCACCGGGAACAGGGGATTGTGGAGCGTTTCAATCGAACCCTGTCTGAGAGACTGTTCGGTAACCAATACGCCAAAGAACTTGTAGACCCTCATTCGCGATCGACCGAGTGGGTGGCTAGGCTGCCCGCCGTGGTCTCCGCACTGAACGGCGAGGTGACCAGATTGATCGGTAAGAAACCCGTAGATGCTATCAAGTCTAAAAAGGTGACGAGCAAGCCCTCTGCCGTCTCGAGCGGGCGCCCCGTTGGTTTAGATGAGCAACGACTTCCATCGGATGTTGACGTCCGGTACCTCTATCAACCGGGAGAGCTTGAAGGTGGTCACCGCCGCGCGACTGATCCCGTCTGGTCTCTCAATGGATATCATCTAGATCGATCTATTACCAAACCCGATGAGCCCGTGCTCTACTATTTGAATGATGGTCCATCTCGCGGGTTTGTTCGCGAAGAACTTCTTATGGTGCCTTCTGACACCCAGCTACCCCGGGATCGTCAGAGTCTTTAGAATGATTTATCAATAAATCGTTGGAGAGGTTCTGTATGTATTCCGTCTGGTAACACGCGTCTTTTATCGTAGTATGCCGAGAGTCCTAATTTTTGTTGACAGTACGTTTTCATAACACCGTCTTTCATTTTAAATCCTCTATTTTGTGCTACATCTATAACATGTTTTCCATCTTCTGTAGTTTCGCTTAATACTCGTTTATATCTATCCCAATTTAAGTTGTTTGTTCTCTTGGACATTCCTTTTTTATTAATGCTTATGCTATCGCTCTATCTCCGCTAAATTCCATTTTGAAAAGTCCGGGCTCTCTTTCACTTCATTTATCCCATCATTTATCATTTATCATTTATCCCAAGCCAACCATTTATGTTTTTCTTTTTCAAATTCGTCTAGTAAGTTAGGCCTAATCAATTCCTTTATTGCTTTTCAGCTAACTCCTACATAAATGCTATCCGTGTCCATCTGTATTAATTCAAAGTCTTCTCTTTTAACGTATTTGTCTAGAAATTCGTAGTAAAATTCCAACATTCTCAATTTAGCTAGTTGATAAACCGCTATTACGCAATGGAATGGTCTCTTTACGGATGACCTTGGTTTTTTGGAAGATATTTCATACGCATCTCCTATCTCCTCCAAATCGTCGAAATACGCCGATCTTAGGGCCTTGTCAACACATGTTTCGTCTTGTGTATATGTAGTATTTAAATGTCGCTCTGTCGCCTCTATCATCTTTCCGCAACACAAGAATCCTAATAATTTCATTATATCCACTACTGGTTTCTTATTTGGTTCTACATCGCCTGTTCGTCTTGCGGCTGTAACTTCTTTTGCGAACCATTCGAATGGTTTTCCACTAATATAATCTATAACCCGATGAACTCCAGTTATTTCTAGGCCGTGTTTTAAATACCATTTCAATAGTGGTGCGTACAGCAATACTTTAGTGGCGGTTATAGATCCCACCAATTTTCTGCAAGTATCTTCCAAATATTTTATCATGTGTTCTGGAACCTCATCAACATCTACTTCTCTGTTTATAAAAAGTGGAGACATTTCAGAAAACTTATCTTTCAAGTTAAAATCAGAGATTTTGGGCACCTCTATATCCACCTCCGCAAACCCAAACCAGTCTCCGGATAAAATCCTTTTACTAAACTTTTTAATAAGTTTAGGGTTATGTGGGTTATCTATATGATGTATAGTTTCTTTTCCACACGGCATATCTTTATTTAACGTAGATAAATTTAACCCGTTTGCATCGTACCCCAAAACAGCCTCGCATTGTTTAATTCCTGTGGAATTATTTCCCTGTGGAATTAGATCTAATATTTGAAACACCGGCTTCTGCATATCGTGTACATACTATTGATGGACCACCAACTAGAGCGTCTTTCATCATTTCATATGTTTCTGTTTTTGGTGCGTATAGTGAATCTTTATTTCTTTCACCCCCGTTGGTAGTTTTAATGGTTCCTCTCAACAAATATTGTACAGCAACTCCAGGCAGTGTCACCGAGTCTTTGAAAATATCTACGCCTCTGTGTTTATAAAATTCGCTCATTTTCCCAACTGCTTCTAGGAACGGTGCTACATCCAAATCATTATAATATTTCAACCAATCTCTGAAAGTTTTCATATTATTTTCTTCAAAAATTCTACGACATTTACTTAATTCTGTTTCATCTATTAGCATTTTTCCTGATTGTTTTGAATACCAATTCTCTATATCAGGCTGTCCGGGATAATCCAACTTGTCTGTAGAATCGAACCACTCGTAAGGAAATAACGATTTCTGCCCCTTACAATCATATGCTTTTATCCAACTATCATAACTTACGCCTGGTCCTAGATAAAGTATTACATCAAGAAATCTAAACTCTAGAGTAAATAGAAATATTGTTGCGTTTGCCCGTTTTCCGACCATTACTTTCGTTGTTGTTGCTGATAGTTCACCTACTAGATATTTCTTTATTAAGTTTATATCGTACTTACTACTGTTAAATCCTATAACAGGCACTTGCTCTACCCACTGCTCGATCTGAGCGATTTGTTTTTCGTGCAAATGTTCTGTATTGAATCTATATCTTGACCACACTTCCTCTCTTATAGCTTTTCCCCTGACTTTCAAATCTTCTATGAATTTTTCTATAAGTTTTTCGGGATCGTGATCACAAATATGCGTTACTGTTCCCGATAAATTATCTCCTATACTAACACTTACTGGAACATGCTCCGCCTCGTATTCTAAACTTGTGCCTATGGCTTTATCTTCAATTTTAGGTTTCTTTAAATATGCTTCAAAATCATACACTATCTGATATGGATAAAGAGTAGTATCACAACCGATCTTTATGTCTTCATCAGTTCTTTGAAACTCGCATTCCCACATAACTACTAGGTTAAATTCTTCGCGCTTAATGCATTTATTTCTCCTCATAGTAGCGGCTCGTTCTGCTTTTCTATGTTTTGCATGAAGCTCACACCCGTGCCAAAAACAACCGTGATATTGGTATACGGTATTATTTTCTTGGCAATATCCATCTACTGGAGCACCTAAAATCCATCTTTCTCCTCCGTGTCCACACTGTTCGTGATGGATATGAATCCCCACCTGTTTTTCTACCGTATTCATCCAATCTACCGCCCCATAGCTGTTAGAACTTTTTGGGTAGACCGCTTTCTCAAACGCCGAACGCGGGCATTCTAAAGGATCCCCCTTACACGACACTTTTGTCTCGCCTTTCATACAGTTTGCCCCGTGTCTCTTCATATTACTCGCTTTCGTGAACTTCTGTTTGCAATTGTCGCAGGCGTATTCGTTAGACAGGTTTTTAAGGTTTTTTATCAGAAATGCGTGATTATTATACAAGCCTATTGTCATCGGTTTATTACCTATTGCATCGTAGTGTGCCGGCACATTTTTCAACCACCAAACCCTCTCTTGTGTCGGCTGATATACTTCTATACCGATTTTAAAAACCCCTTCAACCTTTTTCAGATCCCCAAAAGGAATTGGTAATTCTTTAATTTTACCGTTATTAGAATTATCATCCTCTTTATTTTATTTGCTCTCTTGATATTGATTACTAAGTTCTCTAGCTTCGTCGGTACACCAGTCTGATCTTTTACCGGACATGTGCATGGCAAGACATCTGAACAGGCAAAGATTATCATCGTACTTATCGAAAGAATACATACCCTTTAATTTCTCAACCAGTCAGGAAGCTCTCCTCCCGCTACTTCTATGGATTGTAGTCCCAAATCTATCCCCCTTTTCCCATGTATTAGCTTTACAAAAGCATCTACCCATCTTACGAACTTCCACTTTGTATTTGGTCTATCGATTTTATCAGACATTAGTCGTGCTTGCTCTTTATCAAACAACAACTTTTTAACTTTTTCAAGCGATGAAAGCGATTCACTACCCCCCAGATTCTTATGAAATATTATAGTTTGAGGTTTTCCGTTGGATGTAGTTTCTTCCACATGTTCTAACTTATAAGAAAACGAATATCTCAAGAAAAATTGTGTTGTTGGTTGTGGAGCTAGTTTATCGGACATTCGTTCGGCCTCGTTATTATCAATATTTTTTCTAAACGAAAATGCAACTACCCGTCTTCCCTTCTCTACCTTTTCCAATGTTTCATCATGAGCCCCCAATATTTTTTCGCCTTCTTCCACTATCGCGCGAACGATAGATTTGTTATTGATTCTTTCTGGTTCATTTTGAAATGGTTTAGTAAATTTCTGTGAAATTAATTTAGAATTAATCGCACTAGCTCTTAACCCCGCAATACTTTATTTTTGAATTCTGCTACCAACTTTTTATGCTAGTGAGAGATCTTTAAATGCCCCTCGTTTGTGAGCGCGGGCCAATCGCTTCATAAACACCTCATTCTTTGTGGTATTTATCAGCTTTGTCAACCCACTAACTCTCAATCGTTTACTATAAGTAATCCCTAGACATTCGGCTTCTCTTCTCAAACTTTCAATTTCTGCTTTAGTTTCTGAAGTTATCATATTTTCTGTATATAATTAATGTTATATAATCTATCAAATTTATCTGTTCAATTGGAAGTTAAAAAAAAAGATGATGTAAATTTTACCGTCCAATTGAACACAAACATATACATATTTATAAGTAATTAACAAATGGAGTGTGCTACTTGTTGTAAGATTTTTGCTTGTAAAGACTATCTACGAAGGCATCTAGCGAGACGTAGAAAGTTTCCTTGTGTCCCCCCACAATTTCAATGTCCCAGATGCCCTTGTAAATTCGTTAGTGCCCAAACTCTCTGTAGACATAAGCAACTGCGCTGCCAAGTGGCTAAGGGGGAACGCGGTAGACTGGAGATGGTAGAGTTAGTTGACGATCTGCAGGCTAAATTAGCTATATTGGAGAAGGAGCAAATTGGAGATCAAGTTGGTGGCTAAAATCCGTCCCCGATTTGCAAGGGTTTCAACTACCATGTTTTAAAAACACAAAAGGGGGAGTAGGCGTAATTAATCGTTTTGTAAAAACGAAGGGGGGAGTAAGCACAAAATTATTGCACAAAATTATTGCACAAAATTATTTTATCATTATTTTTTTGTTTGGGTGTTGGCACATACTTAGTTAAAACCAACGAAAAACACGTTTTTCGGGGGTAGTGCATGCGTTAGAATCACCGGCAAATGCTCCCAACCTCGGTGGTATCATTTCGACTCCCTCTATACTACTAATACAGTAGTGAAAATACTGTAATAAAGTTGAAAATTTACTTACTTGAGCTGCTTGCTTCTTGCAGCACAAATAGGTGAATTATTTAATTTGTTTTATTTTTTGATCATAAATCCCTATTTAATAAGGAATAAAATAATACATTTGTAAAAGTAAAATATGCATTGAATTTTAAATCTGGGGATATAATACTCTTTAGATACAAAACTTATCTGGAGCTCTGAGAGGTATCTCAAATTCAAGGTATACTCGTGTATACTTGTCGCAAAATCAACACACATCTTTTAAATTTTGAGTTACATATGATCAGCAATGTCAATTTTCTACAGTGGCATTTATTTGTGCAGTGTGATGACGGGCAGGCTGGTCTGGGGCTACACTGTTCGCAAACCGAACCCCCCAGTTGTTATGGTCGATAACAAACAATCAGCACTTGTCCCGTTTTTACAATGGACATATCCCTACAGATACAAACCTTGGTAAACTGATACTTGATGACCATTCCCTTCACACTGGCTTCCGGCCGCCTCATCGTCTCCTTGCCGTTTTGGAACAGGATTATTGTGGGAAGTTGCTTGGAAAATGACGAGGAGTTTATTCTTTGCCTGCAAGGTTAATATTAAGCACACTTTTGGCCCAGAGCTCCAGTTAAGGTGCGTAATTTGGAGGTAAATTTCTTATTTCTCCATCAAAAATGGCAAGTTGGGAGTGCTTTAGAATCGTCTCTATGAAACGATTCTAAAGCACTCCCAACTTGTCATTTTTGATGAAGAAATAACAAAATTTCACTTCAAGTTGGTCAAATTACGCACCTTACCTGGAGCTCTGTGGCCACCGGCTGATAAAAGGGATCTTAACCCTTACACCGCTACTCACACCAATTGTCGTCTGCTGCTGCTTTTCTATATTACCTTATTTCTCAATAAAAACATGCTTTGACAGCACTTTAGAGTCATTTCCAATGGAAATGATTCTGAAGTTCTGTCGAAGCATGTTGTGAATTATTCTAAAGTGCTGTCACAGCATGATTTTGATGATAAAAATAGAAAATTAACAGCAGACAACAACAACAAAAATAAGGTAGCGGTCTAAGGGTTAAAACATTTGCAACAATTGGTTTAAACATATTTTATTAAATCATAATTTACATAAAGTTTGGGTATACAAGCAGCAAAGACGATTGGAATGCACAATTTGCAACAATGAGGAATCGTAGCTAGTTATTTCCCTTTGCAAATCTATTTATAGAGTTCCAGTCCTATGCCATATTTCAGCATTTATTCCTTACTGTATAGCACTAAAATTGAGTTTTGCGAACAGAGTAGACCCAGATCTGTGCAGTCTGATACGAGTCTACACTGGTTGCAATAACATTAATAAGTGTGAAAATAAAAGTCTGGCAAATAACATAGTCCCAGATCAGATTGCGTAGATATGTAGGAAGATTTGGATCAACACTAGTCGAAATCACTACATTGACACAACAAATCATGCTACATTCGCTCTTTTTATATTAATTAAAGCAATAAGGCTCTAAACTACACAATTTGAACCGGATTTCTATAAATAAATTCAAAGGGAGATAACTAGCTACGATCCCTCATTAGAGACATTGGTACATTCACTCAGTAGGATGAGAATCTAGCTTTATCCTGTCAACACAGTGCGTATGTGCCATGAAACACGGTGGCGTGAAACATTTTTGATATCCTGTCAATACGACCTAATCACTGCGTATGAATATGTGCAGTGACTGGGGTTATTTTTGTTGCATTTTAAAGCCATTTGAAGGTGTTGAAGGGATAAATAGAATAGTAGGTTAGTGCCGTGAATGGGAAGAAAATATCTGGCGCGGCAAGGAAACGGGATGTGCTCGGCAGAGCCTCGCCCATCCCGTTCCCTAAGCCTTGCCAAATTTTTTCCCATTCACGGCACTAACCTACTATTCTCTATATTTTGCTGATGGTAGTTATGAATGGATGGTGAACACTGTAGGCCCTGATCAAACTGCATGGATGAGCCGGCTGATCTGGCACATGTTGTACCAGTTGGCATGGCCTAGTGTATAAGGCATCCACATCACAACATGGAGGTTGCATGTTCAAACCTCTTCTCGATATACAAGGAGGCCATCGAATTTTAAAAACCATAAATTCCCTAATATTCCCCCGATTCGCCCCAATTTTACCTGATTGTATTCTTGTCATTGGTAAACATATTTGCCATACTATGAATTTGATTGTATTTTTATATATTATACGCCACGCAATTTCATAAAACATTTGCTGTCCAAAGAAAAAATAAATTCACAAATTTTTCACTGATTTTGTTATTTTAGCAAATTCCATGATTTTTACCTGTGGGAGTCTATTTTTGCAATTTTCACTGTTTTCCAGCGGTCGTGACCACCTTGTTATATAATGATAAAGACTGTGCTCTATTAGTTTGATCACTTACTCTTCCGCGACCGACGAGTATCGACTCACATCCAACTTGCCAAACTTAAGTACTCCAGGTGGTATCTGCATAAGGAAAAACATGCTGGTGACTATTTTTTATACCATGCCCATAAAGAGAAATCAACACAAATGCAGGTGCATGTTTTCAAACCAGATGGCTGCGGCCCGCATGTCGAGTCCGCCGAGGCATTTGATGGTCTCAGAGTGTATTTATTTGAAGTTTGAATTAAGGGTTGTGGAAGGGTTAAAGGTATGTAAAAGGTTTAAAGCTATGGATGATAATAAAGAATTATTTGAAGTTTGAAGTAAATCGGAGTAAATGTTGTGGAGATATAAGGTATGTAAAAACTTTAACACAAATTTCAAGTCATTTGACCTTGACTTTGGGCATGTGGACCACATGGGCAGGCTATAGAATGAAAATTGGAAGTAAATTGGAGTAACACTTGTGGAGATATAAGGTATGTAAAAATTTTAACGCAGATTTTATAATAACGAAAACTTCCAAGTCATTTGGCCTTGACCTTGGGACACAGGGGCCGCATGAGTGGGACACAGAATGAATATATGGATGATGCCCAATAAGCATACAAAGTTTAAAGCAAATCTGACTTACGGTTACAGAGATAGTAGGTATGTGAAAACTTTAACGCAAATTTTGACAGAAACTTTAACGCAAACTTCTAAGTCATTTGACCTTGACCTAGGGGCACAGGGGCCGCATGAGTGGGACACAGAATGAATATATGGATGATGAACAATAAGTATACAAAGTTTCAAGTCAATGTGACTTAATAGGACTGCAGAGATATAAGGTATTTAAAAACCTTAACGCAAATTTCGGGCGGACGCACCCACGGACACCTGGACGTCATTGTGATCACTATCTCGCTTTCCGCAAGCGAGCTCGACAAAAACAGTGGAATCTCTCTAAACCGGACACCAATAAATTATTTTTGATGAGTTTCTTGGTCATTTATGAAGGTGATAATGTTTAGTTTAAACAATATTTTATTTCATATATAGCAGGTTACATATATACAAGACAAGTGATAAAAGGATTAGAAAACAAGCTTCGTAAAAGCTTATGTGAATTCTTATGTGATAATGTTTGTTTGTGGTCACATAGCACACACCTACGTGATTTGCAGTGAAACCTCTCGAAACCGGACACCGGTTTAGAGACGTTTCACTGTATGAACAGCCAAAAAATAAGCAAATTTAGCCTCGACGCATAAATTGTTTTTGTTATAACTTTCCTATTATTCCACCGTTTTTATGAAATAAAGCGTAATTGCGGAAAATTGTGTGGAAACTGTGATTGCTAGTCGTTTCCTGTAGCATATTTCACTAAAATACAAAGTACTTATCTAGCAAAGTAAACATTGAGGGAGAAATTTTAATTTAAGGAGAAATTTATTCATTTTTATTATACTGAATTTATTACATTATCACAGCAATTTTGGCTGTGATAATGTAATAAATTCAGTATAATAATTCTGCATACTTTTAATCATCAAATACATTACTGCCTCAACATATACTTAGTTAGATAAGTATGCTTAATAGCAATTATGGTGAAATCGGCTACTGATCACTTCGGAACATTTTTGACAAGGTTGTCACAACAATTTGTGACATTTTCTTCAAAACTGTTCCAAAGTGTGTTTTTCACCAAAACCAACACATAATTGGCAGGGTTAGTGGAACAATTAATCACATGGTCCCTTCAATTATATTTGTGTTGTCTGTGTGGAAATGCATTTGAAATTAACAAAAGCACAGATGTCACTGTGATCATTGATTGATTGATTGGTGTTTAACGACATATCAACAGCTAATGTCATTAAGGCCGGGCCAACGGTTCGATCCCGTATTTAACCTGCTACAATATTCCAAGCTCTCTGCAAGCGGGTTTGACAAAAATGTCACTGTGCTCATTGACTGATTGATTGGTGTTTAATGGCCTATCAACAGCTAATATCATTAAGACCGGGCCAACGGTTCGATCCCGTATTTAACCTGCTACAATAGTCCAAGCTCTCTGCAAGCGGGTTTGACAAAAACATGGTAACATTCACTAAAATCAAATCAGAAAAAGAAAATTGTGTCCTTAAAACCCCCAATGACTAAGTACTGGTACCTACTCATTAGATAGTTCTGCAAACATGGGAGCCACAGATACACAAGCCGGGGACCAGGCAGCATAGAAACAGATGAGCCATGTGACCCGCTTGTCTCGCTCCAACTCCGACTACAACACAAACAGAAACATTGATTTATTTGGGGTTTTATGTCCGCTGAACAACAATGGTTATGTGTACAAAATATTCTGACCATATACTTGGTTCACATGCTTGATATGTGGCTGTGACTGGAGAAATGGGGCTTATGGGTTTTGCGATCAGTGTCGATCCAGATCAGACTGTGCATCCGCACAATCTGATCAAGATCTGTACTGTTCGCCATTGAATCACATGTCATGCGCCTAACAAGTAATATTATAAGTTATTGTGATTCTACACAGGCTATATGGTGTAATATTGCCCGTCTGGAGGTATGTTCACCCGAGGCGATAGCCGAGCCGAGGGTGAACATACCTTCAGACGGGAAATATTACACCATATAGCCTGTGTAGAATCACAATAACGTATTTGTCATATCGTGTAATTTAATTTATATTCCACTGCTCTATCGATCTGCTCTCCCTTTGGCGCCTCTACAAGAATGCGACTGGTTTCCTAACATTCGCTGTCATTGCTACGCCGCAATTCGTGCGTGGAACCCAAAGTTTGTGACCTAAATATAGCCGTGTCACGAAGCAAAAGTGTGTTGAGATTTGAAAACACTAAACGGGACAGTTTGTGGCGGCATCGCTCATGAAAGGGATTAAATCGTTTTCAACAGGTATGTATATAGTGAACAATAACATATATTTAATAAACAACAAATCAACAGTTGGTTTCAATAGATCAATGACCAATACGTGCAAATAGCCGGATCACTCACCCGGTTCCAATTGAAATGGCAATGTGTATTGTCATGTATTGTGTATAAAACTCCGTGTACTATTAAACTGTTCTGTGCACGTTCTCGTACTCGGTTCTTCAAATCATTGATAGTTTCATGGTTCTACCTTGGTGCCTCCCTCAAATGAAACCAATCACTTCACGAGTTGGAGCATTTAGTTGAAAGTTAAAGAAATAGGCTCGGAAAGTTTTATAAACACTGTCACTGGCCTATTTAGGCTATTATACAGTTGTCTACTGTAATAGCAGTTACGGCATTAATATGATACTAAACCATCAATATGTTGTGTAAATGACATAATAGTATAATACATTGACAACAAAATCAGTTGATTTTTATCGTCATTTTTCTTTGTTATTTATGAAAAATATTTAACTTGTATTTTAAAGTCAATATTGATACACTTATGTCGGTACATACAGGATATCATTCTGGATCTGGGCCAATATGTTTTCAGAAATGTACAGTACAATCTAACATTCAACGATAAAAGAATAAGCATCAACAGCAGCATATGTCACATGTCAGTAAAATGTAAGTTTTCATTGTTTTGACTGTAAACCACATTTTCATATCTGTCTGTCTTCTTAGAAATATTGTATAGTTTGTACTACCAACACCGCCTAATAATAGTGATAGTCTTTTCAGTGCTCCAGTTAAGGTGTGTAATTTTGGGGGATTTTTTTTTCATTTCCATTTCTTCACCAAAAATGGCAAGTTGGTGGTGCTCTAGAATCGTCTCCAATAGGTGATTCTAAAGCACTCCCAACTTGCCATTTTTTGGTGAAGATACCAAGATGTGAAGAAGTGCTGCTGGGATTGGGAATCAGGTCACGGGAACTCGGTCCTGCAGCAATACTCATCATGTTACGTGCCGGTGGGAGAGCCAGTTGTTGTTCACGGCCAGTGATAGTATCTGAGATGGCGCTGCCCATGGCGTGTTTCTCGTGGTCCGAGACTCGTTGATATATGGCCAGCGATGATACGGACTTATGGCCGGTCACAGACATTATCTGCGAGGCAGAATAATTCCCGGTGCTGAGGATACTGGCCCCTGTCACACGAATCGAGTGGTTGGTGTATATCTGCGAAAGGTTTACTTTCGTGCTCAGTGTGCTCATGAACTTTTTCAATGAATCACGACCAATTGGTCGGTTTTGGTACCAGCAGTCATCAGTTATGTGGAATGAGTCTTTGGGATATTGCCATAGCCGATCGGAGGTAGGATTCAGTTTTGCCAAATACTTTTCGAATGTTGGGACGGGGCACACACCAGGTAATTCTGGTATTGACGGCATATGTCCAGAGACCTTTTCTTTATCTGACTATCTGTGGTTTTTTGACAGTTCATCAATCACTTTCACAACATATTTCTGTCTTGTGTCTGGATAGACTTTCACAGCAAATGTTGAGTTTGAATTTGTTTCCATATTTTCATTTGCTCTTCGGCAAAAATACAAACGGATGTTCATTTGAACACGATTGGCAAGGCCTGCTGGTGTGTTTGGCAAGAACTGCACACTGTTGTAGAGTTTACGCAAGTCCGTAATGTTAACGACTGGGTAGTGGTCTACATCACCTTTGCCGGACGCTTTCACCTCGGCCATGGCGGTCTTGAAACATTCATTCGCATCGTTAAATTCAACGCCTGTGATCATGTCAAATGGACGCAAGTGTGGCGGCGCTTTAAGGTAACGGTTCAACGAGTGTCTAATTCCCTCCAGAGATGTTGCCTTGTACAGCTCACCATTTTTAGTGCGGATATCCATGTAAAAATGGCTCAAATATTCTGCAAGCTAAACTGCATCAAATGTTTCAAACTTTGAATTTTCCCTTTTCTCTTCTAAATAACATCTAAACACGTTCGACGCACCTTTATTCGCGTTAACAGTGTTCTTCGGCACGACATTTGCCCGTTTTGCGAGAATTTCCTCGGACGAATGGTCTGCAAATCGCTTCATTTTTGCGTTCATATATACTTGCTTTAATAAACGGCAGACGGTAGACAGCGGTGCGAAATTACATGGGGGCGAACCGCTACAAAATTGTTACTTTTATTGATCAATTCGGGTTTTTATTGTGTTTAGTGAGGAATACAATTCGCAATCGGTAGACGCTTGCAAAATGTGTTTTCATTGGACGCGAGGCGCCGGAGGGGAATCGCAATTCCTGTATGTTCGACGGCCTTGGCAGGTCATATAATATATATGACTAGGCAATCAAAAGCCGAGAAACTTATCTGCGGTATGACAATATAAGTTATTGTGATTCTACACAGGCTATATGGTGTAATATTGCCCGTCTGGAGGTATGTTCACCCGAGGCGATAGCCGAGGGTGAACATACCTTCAGACGGGCAATATTACACCTTGTCATACCGCAGATAAGTTTCTCGGCTTTTGATTGGCTAGCTTGCCTGGTCATATATATTATATGACCTGCCAAGGCCGTCGAACATAGAGAAATTGAGATTCCCCTCCGGCGCCTCGCGTCCAAAGAAGACACATTTTGAAAGCGTCTAGCGATTGCGAATTATATTCCTCACTAAACACAATAAAACCCCGAATTGATCAATTCAAGTAAGAAATTGTACACTCAAAACCAGTATTTATTGTTTATGTTTCCATAAATATTCTTCGCTCATCAAAATATGAGCGAAAAATTAGCCAAAATAACGAAAATTGCTTTTCAAATCTCAACACGCTTGCCTTCGTGACACGGCTATATTTAGGTACAAACTATGGGTTCCACGCACAAAATCGCGGCGTAGCAATGACAGCGAATGTTTGGGAACCAGTCGCATTATTCTAGAGGCGCCAAAGGGAGAGCAGATCGATAGAGCATTGGAATATAAATTAAATTACACGATATAAAAAAACTGTCATAAAGTCTTTTTCGATGGATTTCTTACTACATATTTAGTTTGTTTTCTTTTAATAAAAAAAGCAAAATGTTCATTTACGCCTTTATATTAAGACTGACGGTAGAAAAACGCAAAGATCAAAAGAAGAGATATGTTTATACGGCCAAATACAGGATCTGCGGTATGACAAATACGTTATTGTGATTCTACACAGGCTATATGGTGTAATATTTCCCGTCTGAAGGTATGTTCACCCTCGGCTATCGCCTCGGGTGAACATACCTCCAGACGGGCAATATTACACCATATAGCCTGTGTAGAATCACAATAACTTATAATGTTATTTGTGCAACATGGCGCCACCGATGTCGTGAATTACGCGACGCCAAGGTAAATAGTCTCATGTGCATGATCACGTGGTTATAAAAACAACAACAGTGGCTGAAAGTGTTGAAATCTTGCCCACTCCAAGGTAAGTATTATTTTATATTTTCCTTAATATGAAATAGATTTTGATGAAATATGGCGCAGCAAACGCGTCTTCATGAGCTGCATTTGGTCGTCCATGGAGTTCGGCACAGACTTCTGTCGTTTTTGCGAAGAATCGATTTCCGTGTCTACCGACACGGAAATCGATTCTTCGCAAAAACGACAGAAGTTTGGGCCAAAGTACAGAGACCACCAAATGCAGCTTAACAAGACACGTTTGATGAGCCATATTTCATCAAAATCTGTTACGCGATAAGAACAATATAAAAGAATACGTACTTTGAATCGGATGGATTCTGGAGAATCTCTTTCATACGTAATAAGCGATATTTCACCAGTCACAGACCAGGGGCTACACGGAACACAAATAACATGAGCCCAAATGTCTCCAGTCTGCCACTCTTACAGGAAACGTGGCCCACAGAAAAGACGAAACATTTCAAGACACGATGGGCGGTAATAGACACCTTGATCTGGCAGGGACTCGCATCTGTCGCAATCCCGGGATTCACTATCAACAGAATATGTGCACTGTCCGGTTTGCTGCTCACGAAATCAACGTCGCTTCCAACCGTCGTCCGGAAATGGACAGTGACGGCTATTGGTTTAGGCAGCATTCCGTTTATAATCAAGCCGATAGACAGGTCGGTGGACCATCTACTTGAGTCGACACTTAGGACCTATTACAAGGGGAATGTTATGGAGAATGTGGTCCACCATAGACGAGATGATTAACTCGTTATAATCTGAATATACTCCATTTTCAAATGTTGTCTTTAACTATCATTGGAAGTATATATTGTGTCCGCCATTCGAGACGGTTCGAATGAGTGGTCACAACATATACTTTCATTGAGAAGTAAGAAAATTAGAATAGAAAACATTCCCATTTTACACACACCTAAAAGCAAGGTGCATGATCACGTGGTTAGAACAACAACAGCAATGGCTGAAAGTGTTGAAAGCGCGTCCACTCCCAAGTAAGTATTATTTGCTAGTTTCCTTAATATGCAACGGATTTTTATGAATTATGGAACTGCAAGCACGTCGTTATGGGCTGCATTTGGTGGTCTCGGGACTTCGGCACATACTTTTGTCGTTTTTTGCGAAGAATTGATTTCCGTCTCAGTATTACAGTAAACACGGAAATCGATTCTTCGCAAAAACGACAACTCAAAAATTGGCTCAAAGTACTGAGATCACCAAATGCAGCTTATATAGCGTAACGCGCTTGATCCTTATTATGTAACGTATTTTTATGAAATATGGCGATGCCATACGCCATATTTCATAAAAATTCGTTACATAATAAGGACAATATAAAAGAATACGTACCTTTAATCGGAGGCGCTTCTGGAAGTTTCAGTAATTGTTGTTGTAACCACGTGGTCATGCACCTTGAAAATGGTATTCCGTTTGTTATGGGTTAAGTGTTACTCTATGTGACCCGTTGCGTCATAAAATGTTTGTTTTTAGTTTATGACCAGTGTAACTAGTATGTTTCCATTGCCACTCGGCTGTACTTAGAGTTATATCGCAAACACACATTTTTCATCTAATAACCGGCGCGATTTTCTCGAGCCGGTTACTAGACGAATATGTGTTTGTGCAGTATTTTCTACACGTAGCTGAATGGGTATTCGTCAGGAATCCGGCGCCTGTTTCGACGGTGCACAGTCTACGCCTGCGCAGAGTGCAGCACTAGTGTAAATAGTGTCGTTCAGTGAGACGGGAATCTCATTCATACACGTGTTGTGATATCAGTCAACTACGGAGCCCCGCGGGGGACATGGATTTTTTTTTATTAATTCGTTCCCACGAAATAACAATTCATTCCCAAGATATAACAATTCGTTCCCTCGAATTAACAATTCGTTGCCACGAAATGAAAATTCGTTCCCTCGAATTAACAATTCGTTCCCACGATATAACAATTAATTCCCTCAATTTAACAATTCGTTCCCACGATATAGCAATTCGTTCCCGTGGGAACGAATTGTTAATTCGTGTGAACGAATTGTTAAATTGAGGGAACGAATTGTTAATTCGTGGGAACGAATTGTTATTTCATGGGAACTAACTAATACAAAAATAATTATACGTCCCCTGCGGGGCTCCGTAGTCAACGCCTCCAGCTCACGTGCGTCTTCCATTCTCAATTTGCTCAATGAGTTGCTCCACTTAGTATGTCATTGCATAGTTCGAAGCTGGGATGTGACACGTTTAACGGGTACGATTTAGTTGATGTATTGGGGCGGGATGGAATTTAGTAGCCAATTTTTTTTAGTTGTCGTGTTTTCGACTTGTCGCCCCGGCATGCTGCGAAGTTGTGTTAATTTGATGTTTTATTATAAAACAATAACTTTCATAGTAGACTTGTCTCATTGTCGTGGTGACAAGACAACATTGCGAACTGGAACCATAATTGAGACACGCCATGTGATTTTGTACCTAAGAACATGTCCGATTTTTCATGAAATATATTTACAGAAACTGTGAGATTTTCTGTAAATGGCTTCGAAAGATGACGTTTTCATATCAAATGCGGAGTTCTATGAACTTTTAACGTCATTTACGGAAAATATCGTAAATTCTGTAAAATAGTTTTCATGATATATCGCACATGATCTTAGGTACAAATTCACAAGGTGTGTCTCAATTATTATAAGTCCGAGTTTTGTAACTGTGAATGGAGAAATTGGGCATTAGAGCTCCAGATAACTTTTGTATCTAAAGAGTATTATAACCCCATATTTCAAATTCAATGCGTATTTTACTTTTGCAACTGTAGTATCGATTTTCTTCCTTGTTAAAATGGGAACAAATGATAAAAAATAAAACAAATTTAAAAATTCACTTATTGGAGCTGCAAAAAGCAAACACTGTTTGCTTTTTGAAGCTCCAATAAGTGAATTTTTAAATTTTATTAAAGTATTTTCACTACTCAATTTGAAAATCAATGCGTATTTTCACATTGCTGTGAGTATTTTGTACTTCCTCTTTTGATAATCAATGCGCATTCTGCTAAAATAAGTGCACACAATACGCCAATACGCACCTTACCTGGATCTCTTGGGCATATGGTGTGTGGCCAGTGTAGACATTGATCAGACTGCGGATTCCATTAAGCCAGAGTAACATCAGTTATGTGTGACTGTGCCTTGAGAAATGGGGCTTATGGGATTTGTGACCAGAGCTTTGTGACCAGTGTAGATCCTGAGCAAATAATACATTACAGTAACCTGACAACGATCTATATTGCTTGTTAGAAGCATGACGGGTGGTTTCACTAAACTTCGTACGACTAAAATGTTAGTAAGTGCAAATTTAGGATCATCTGGAAATTTCAATTGATGTATTTACATTTATTGAGCATAGGCTGCAGCCTATGCTCAATAAATGTAAATCCATTAATTATTTACAAGAAAACATTGTTAATGTGAAATTTACAGACTATCATAATGTTTAGTCGTACGAAGTTTAGTGAAACGGCCCCCAGGCTCCTGATTAAACAGCACAAGCATGGCGGGCGTTTCATTGATGGAATGGCGAACAGTGCAGATCCTGAACAGACTGTGCGGATGCTCATGCTGATCTGGATCTGCACTAGTAACAAAACCCATAAACCCCGTTTCCCCAGTCACAGCCACATATTCTATGAGTCCGAGTTTGTAAACAGGCGAAATATAATCCATGGTGCAATTATTTAGTGAGTCCGAGTTGGATAAGGGGCGACGTGCACAGGTCGCCTCTGTTCTGAATCGGACCAGCTAAAGTATCGCTGAAATGGGATACAAAGCTGGGTAAACATTTAGTTGGTGTAGATGGCTTCGAAAGATTCGCACATGGCGTACATTAACCCGAATGTTCTGTTTGTAGCCCAAGGCGACTTACAAGTCCTATAAGTTGCCATCCGTTGCAGACAGAAAAATCGGGATCTGTGCATACTGTATAGTAAATGTTTTGTTTCAGGGTAACCATTGTTTTAAGCTAGCCTTGCCAGTTACGCAACCGCCTGTGTTAATCTTGCCCATGCGCTTCTGAACATATATTGGCAATGCCAACTCGCAATCAAGCTACTTGATTTCAAGCACATTAGTCAAGGTGTATGATCACGTGGTACTAACAACAACAACAAGTACTAAAATTTCCAGAATCCATCTGATTCAAAGTACATGTACATATTATTTTGTAGTGTCCTTATTACGTAACTGATTTTGATGAAATACGGCGCATCAAACGCGTCTTGTTAAGCTGCAATTGGTGGTCTCTGTATTGTCGCCCAAACTTCTGCCGTTTTTGCGAAGAATCGATTTCGGAGACACGGAAATCGATTCTTCGCAAAACCGACATAAGTCTGTGCCAAACTCCCTGGACCACAAAATGCAGCTCATGAAGACGCGTTTGCTGCGCCATATTTCATCAAAATCCGTTTCATAGTAAGGAAAATATCAAATAATACTTTCAAGATTTCAACACTTTCAGCCACTGTTGTTGTTGTTGTAACCACGTGATCATGCACCTTGTTATTAAAGTATTTTGAAATATAAGAATTGACAACTGCTGGCAAGACTACCACGGGAGGTGGTGTATCTTTTACCGTTGTTGTGATGCATTATTTGAACAATTATATGTGCAAAATGTTCATAGTTGTCTTTGGAATAGTTCCACGCTTCACTACAGGAAGGGACTGTATACCGATGCAGTAAACTGGGAATAAACATGAACCATGGTTGAAGTCTCCATCTGACAATGCACGGGGGTCCAACGTCGTGCTTGGACGAATCACACGGCCTCGGAAAAAATGTTACCGCCAACAATATTGGATAAAAAATATATTCAGCCCTGAAATTAGAATAACATGACCTGGTGCCAGATCCATACCACACTGGCACCAAGGTCACTTGGCCCCTGCACCTAAAATATGATTACGAATAATCGTAATACTCACATAAGGGGTATAACCAGATTCAACTGTCACATACAAAATGTCAAAGACGTATGTGAGGGCCAAACCAGGTTTTCAGTCGGAATTTCGGTAAAGATGAACCCCGATTGTTAAATTACCCATCGCATGCTCCCACCTGCCATTCACGATATATCATATTGTTCCCACGATATAGCATATCCTTCGAACCAAGTTATCAGCCAATAGAATAGCAGATATTACTCTAGCATATTGAACGACAATGGTACTACCTTTTGATTGGCTGATTAAGTCCTGGGAACGAGATGGCGTTCCAACTCGGGGGAACGAGATCCTATATTGTGGGAACGAGATGATATGTCGTGGGAACGAGACCACATATCATGGGAACGAGATAGCGAACTCGTGGAAACAAGATCCTATCCAATGGGAACGAGATACTATGTCATGAGAAAGAGATAGCTAACTCGTGTTAACGAGATTCTATCTCGTGGAAACGAGATCGTAAAAATGGCGGATGTCCCTTTTAAGCTGCCGTAAGTTTCTACTTGAATGGTCAATAATTAGCAAACTGTATATACACATACTGATCTGGGTCAACACTATGCCCAAACGTCATAGGGTTGATTTATCAAACAATTGAGTAAAATATGCACCATAGACGTATACGACTGCCATCCAGGATGAATGTTCCAAGTGTCATTACTTATTGAATGACCCTCGACGAGGGTCATTCAATAAGTAATGACACTTGGAACATTCATGCTGGATGGCAGTTACGTCATGTCTAAAATATTCATAATTTGTTAAAACGTATTGGTGATTCGATTAATCCATTTCAAAGTGTGTATCTCATCATGTGTTTTGTTGCCTAGCAACCATGGAACATTACTGAGGCATGTGCGTTTAGAAAGTAATTACTTGTTACCATGGCAACACTATTACACTTAGTATATTACAATTTTAATTGGAGAACATCAATGTAATGAACATATAAATATAGTTTGGCCTGAATATAAAATAATGCCTTTTTGAAAAATAATGTAAAAGTCTTGTGAAAAAAAAGCTAATTTTTCGATGACTATTTTCGCCAAATTTCTAAATTTGCCATTAGTGTACCACAATAATATATACTTTGAATTTTATTTTGCTAAGTATGTCAAGTATGTAATCATTTTTTATAATGGCACTACTTTTAAGTTACCTCATATTCCTTAACAACTGAAAGAAGGCAAAATCGAAAACTTAATGGAAAAAAAAAATTATTTGGTTGCTAGGCAACGTATACAAAATCTGAAAATAAATATGGAAACATTTTTAAATGACAACATTGACAATATATCATATATTTAGTATAATACAGAGACATAATTTATAACGTCTAGTCACTGAATTCTACGGAGCCCCGCAGTGGACGTAAAAAAATTTTTTTTATTAATTCGTTCCCACGAAATAATAATTCGTTTCCTCAATTTAACAATTCGTTCCCACGATTAACAATTCGTTCCCTCGAATTAACAATTCGTTCCCACGATATAACAATTCGCTCCCGTGGGAACGAATTATTATTTCGTGGGAACGAATTAATAAACAAAATCCATGTCCCCTGAATTGTTATTTCGTGGGAACGAATTAATAAAAATAATCCATGTCCCCTGCGGGGCTCCGTATAATTCATGTATCTACAAACTAGAATGCATCAAGATAACAAACTAGAACTCATCGAACTGATGTATTCCTCAAACACGTTAACACGCTTTTTTTAAGTCAGTTGGCCTTGCCGTTAAGCACATGAGCTGCATGGGTGGGCTGGAAAATGTAAATATGGATGATAAAAAATGAGTATATGAAGTCTGAAGCCAATCCGACATACTGTAACGCAGATAGAAGGTACGTGTAGCAGAAAACGTTAGCGCAATCTCGAACAGACAGACGAACAGACGAATACGGTGGCCATGTGTACCGCGAACATATTTACGGGATACGTAATGAAATTGTCAGTGGAAGAAGGGGTGTCAGTGGAAGAAGGGGGCTAAGTCCCTGAGGGACTTAGCCCCCTTCTTCAACGGACGCCCTCCAAAAATACATGTACATGATGTAGTTTAACTTCCAACTTAAATATTTGTTATTGGTATTAAGTTGATTGTAAAACTATTACTAAGCACATACACACACAATGGAGAACATTGTGTACGCTGCACCAGGAAAGTTAAAGGTACATGCCCACTCAGTAGGCACAACATGTTCTTTCTAGTAATTAAATAAGGTTATACTTGTGTCACTATTCCACCAGTGCTAAAATTTACGAGTGCCCGCTATACTGATAAAATCATTTAGTAATATTTAGTTTACTGATAGTGACTCGCGGTGGTATCAAGCTATTTTCATATGCAAATGAGGTATGCTATTTTTTAATTATGTATACTACTTAAATGCGTCACCTGAAAAAATAATATTTTCGACAGATTATAAAGTATGATCATTGCATATCAATAATAAATACAGAGTATAAATAGTAATGTCCGTTTAACAGTTTAAGGAACACAGTTATCGCCCCTGATATCAGTGTGAAATTTACGTCTAATATAAAATGTATAATCATGCCAATCAATACGTGGGGTAATAGTGAATGAATGTTTATTTTGTCATAAAATATCTTCGATGGTGTCTGGGATATAAAAAACATGTTGTGCCTACTGAGTGGGCATGTACCTTTAATGTGATACACCGGAAGTCATGGTTATCGTGACCTACATGTACATGTAGTCTTATAACTTATAACTCAATAGTCTGATTAGTACGGAGCCCCGCAATGTTGTTACCGCAAAGTGTTACCGCAATGTGTTACCGCAATGTGTCCGTCATCGTCCGTCGTCCGTCGTCGTCGTCGTTGTCCGTGAACATTTTCAAACGTCTTCTCCTCGGTAACCATTGGGCCCATAGTCACCAAACTTCATGGGCATGGTCCTTAGATAGGGGGATTACAAAATTGTTAAAATGACGTCATTACCTAATCCAAGATGGCCGCCGTCTAAAAATAGCACAAATTCTTCAAAAATCTTCTTCTCAAGAACCGCCGACTGGATTTCGACAAAACTTGGTAGGAATGATCGATGTACAATGCTCTTTCAAAGTTGTTAAAATGGTGACCTCGGGGTCAAAAATGGGCGTGACCCGTGGGGTCAAATTGTGGTCAAATTCTTTTGACCGAATATGGTCATGTCATATATCAATTTGAAGGTATCAACGAGGCGATCACTCTGGTGCATTGTTTTGTCAAAATCGGATGGCTATGTAATCCAAGATGGCCGCCGAAAGGTCAAAAGGTCGTTCTTTTATTAGAGATTTAAAAATTCTTCTTCACATGAACCGCTTGGACCATGGTAGCCAAACTTAAAAGTTATGGTCCATGGGTGAGGCCTTTTCAGATTTGTTAAAATGGAGGTCATCGCTAATCCGTCTAAAAATAGCACAAATTCTTCAAAAATCTTCTTCTCAAGAACCGCCGACTGGATTTCGACCAAACTTGGTAGGAATGATCGATGTACAATGCTTTTTCAAAAATTGTTAAAATGGTGACCCCGGAGTCAAAAACGGGCGTGGCCCGTGGGGTCAAATTGGGGTCAAATTTTATTTTTGACCGAATATGGTCATTTTATATATCAAATCGAAGGTATCAATGAGGCGATCACTCTGGTACATTTTTTGTCGAAATCGAATTGTTATGTCATCCAAGATGACCGCCGAAATGTCAAAAGGTCGTTCTTTTATTAGAGATTTCAAAATTCTTCTTCACATGAACCGCTTGGCCCTTGGTAGCCAAACTTAAAAGTTATGGTCCATGGGTGAAGGCTTTTCAGATTTGTTAAAATGGAGGTCATCGCTAATCCAAGATGGCCGCCGTCTAAAAATAGCATAAATTCTTAAAAGAATCTTCTTCTCATGAACCGCTGGCCGGATTTCGACTAAACTTGGTAGAAATGATCGATTTACAATGCACTTTCAAAGTTGTGAAAATGGTGACCCCGGGGTCAAAAATGGGTGTGGCCCGTTGGGTCAAATTGGAGTCAAATTTTATTTTTGACCGAATATGCTCATGTCATATATATAATTGAAGGTATCGATGAGGCGATTGCTCTGGTGCAATATTTGTCGGAATCGGATGATTATGTCATCCATGATGGCCGCCAAAAGGTCCATTTATTCGAGATTTTGAACGTCTTTTTCTCAGGAACCACATGGCCAATGCTGGCCAAACTTCATAGGAAGTTAAGATCCCTGGGTGAAGCATTTTCAGATTTGGTAAAATGAGAGTCATCGCTTAATCCAAGATGACCGCCATATAAAAATAGCACAATTTTTTTAAAACACATGAACTCAATGTCACATTCTCCTCTGGTGTTCATGGAGTCAGGTGAGCGAATTAGGGCCATCATGGCCCTCTTGTTTTATTAATTCGTTCCCTCAATTTAACAATTCGTTCCCTCGAATACAATTCGTTCCCACGAAATAACAATTCGTTCCCTCGAATTAACAATTCGTTCCCACGAAATAACAATTCGTTCCCTCAATTTAACAATTCGTTCCCTCGAGTTAACAATTCGTTCCCACGATTTTACAATTCGTTCCCTCGAATTAACAATTCGTTCCCTCAATTTAACAATTCAATTCATTCCCTCAATTTAACAATTCGTTCCCACGAAATAACAATTCATTCCCTCAAATTAACATTTCGTTCCTCGAATTAACAATTCGTTCCCACGATATAACAATTCGTTCCCACGAATTTGATTGCGATGCCACATTTGGAGTATCGCTCGATTTGAGAGCTCCAGTTGTCTCTCTGGGGCCCGTTTCATTAAACTTCGTACGACTAAAATGTTCGTAAGTGCAAATTGAGAATCGTCTGGAAATTTCAATTGATGGATTTAAATTTATTGAGCATAGGCTGCATATTTTAAATCCATTAATTGTTTACAAGAAAACATCGTTAATGTGAATTTTACAGACTATCATAATTTTGGAATTACGAACATTTTAGTCGTACGAAGTTTAGTGAAACGGCCCTCAGATGTTGGATTGCGATGTCACATTTGGAGTGTTGCTTGATTTAAACACACCAAATGGCTCTCATGTCTTGAATACTCGCGGACAAAGCCGCTGTATGGCACTGGTAGAGCGGGAAATATATTTACATTCCACAACCACAATACAAACTCCAGTACCGGGATCGGGGGGTTGGGGGTGGGGGGGGGGGGGGGGGGTTCGTAAGTTCAAATTGAACATCGTCTGTAAATTTCAATTGATGGATTTACATTTATTGAGCATAGGCTGCGTGCGTATGCAGCCTATGCTCAATAAATGTAAATCCAATAATTGTTTACAAGAAAACATTGTTAACGTGAAATTTACAGACCATCATGATTTTGCACTTACGAACATTTTAGTCGTACGAAGTTTAGTGAAACGGGCCCCAAGTAACTTAAAGCATAGGGGAAAGATCCGTAGTATGTACAATAAAATACCGTTTTAATGTGTAACTGTTTCCCATTGTTACTAGTAGTAGAAGTGTATCATTCGTTGCATGTTTATACAATCGTGTCCTATGCGTTTTAATATCAAATGTGCATACCACAATTTACGGCGTACGATCCCATCTTTAATTAAACTCTCAAGTGACCGCAGTGTTCACGTTATGATGTTTCGGTAGTTGCGAACAGTAACTCTTGCAATCAACTTCCGTACCGTCCGTAGCCAGGGTCGGTACGGGAGTAGATTGCAGGAGTTACAGTTCGCAACTAATGTTTTGGAGATCCTTCGATTACCGCTGTCCGCTGACCTGTATATGTACTGGATGTAAATATGACGTCATATGTGGCTGTGACAGTGTAGATCCAGTGCATTCGCACAGTCTGATCAGCATCTGCACTGTTCGGCATTCCATCAATGAAACACCCGTCGTGCTTCTATCAAGCAATATAGATCGTTATTCGGCTACAGGAGTGTGTTATTTGATCTGGATCCACATCGGTCACAAATCCCATAAGCTCCATTTCTCCAGTCACAGCCATATATTTTGTCAGCCCTATCCGGTTTCGTCGGGAGTATTGCCTGCTGTTTTAGAAACCAGCAACACTCCGAGTACTAGAAATAACTCTGAGCTCCCCAACCACCCCACAGCCCAAAAAAAATGAAAGAGAAAAACAATTTACCGAATATGACGACAGAGAAACCTTTCAAAGCCGAACGTTAACAAATTAGTATTTTATTAATAGTTGATCGATTTCAATGTCATTTATTCTAATGACAATGTACACTTGCGTATTTTGGGTAGGCCATAGCTTCAAATTCAGTGGAGCCTCTCTAAACCGGACACCCTGGGGAGCTCCCAGGGTGTCCGGTTTAGAGAGGTTCTACTGTATAATGCCTTTACATTTTCAGGGCCCGTTTGCTCAAAACCTCTGTTAGCTTAACAGACTGTTAAATCCTTAGCAATGCTAAGGATTTAACTGTCTGTTAAGCTAACAGAAGCTTTGAGCAACCGGACCCTGACTGTTAGCGAGTTCCTAAATATGATCAGGAGTATATAAATGTTTCACTATCCATGCTATGAGGTTTTTACCTGTGGCTTACCCTCTAATATACCACTGGGGATGACACGAAACTACTGACTTGTGTAACGTATATGATTGTATTACATTTTGCATTGCATATATAATTGCATTGTATTACATGTTAAATTACAAAATAAATAGTGTTGTTTTTTGTTACATTTTACACTATATATAATTGCATTGTATCACATGTTAAATTACAAATAAATAGTGTTAAGTTGTGTCACATTTTACATTGCATATATACAATGTACTTGCATTGTTACATGTTAAATTACCAAAAATATTGTTGCATTCTGTTACATTTTACATTACATATAATTGCATTGTTACATGTTAAATTACAAACAAATAGTGTTGCGTTGTGTTGCATTTTAAACTGTACAGCATATACAATTGCATTGTATTACATGTTAAATTACAATAAATAGTGTTGCATTGTGTTACATTTTACATTGCATATATACTTGCATTGTTACATGTTAAATTACAAATAATAGTGTTGCATTGTATAGTCATTGCATGTATAGCACACATATGAAACACGCCATGTGATTTTGTACCTTCGGACATCTGCTTAATTTCGTGAAATACGTACAATATTTTCTGCAATTATATTCCGCATGTACTGAACATTTTCTCAACGTTTCACTTTATTTATGAGAAATATTGTAAATTTTGTAAACGTATTTAATGAAATTACGCAGATGTCCGAAGGTACAAAATCACATGGCGTGTCTCATATACAGGGCGGATCCAGTGTATGAGATGGCGATCATTATCGCATCTATGAGTTTGCCGATATTGATTTCGAAAATATTTATTTATTTTGGTAAATTACATTACAAGTTGACGAAAATTTCAGTGCGCACGGGATATTCAATTCAATTCCACGTGTGCACTGAAACTGTTGTCAACTGTCGATGTCATTCACTGTTTTTGTTTTAATGTAGATCGGTGAAATAAATGTACGGGGACGCAATAGGACGGAATATACCATATCCAGTACTCACGAGTGCTGCTCTCCTCGCCGACGTAAAATATTTCACGTCGAAAAATGCACGGGTCTCCTGACGAGTTGCCACTCATCTCTACTTTCTCATTTTCGTCTAATAACCGGTGCAAATTTACGAAATGTATGCAGTATCTTGTGTGCATGTATCTGAATGTGAATTCGTCAGGAATCCGGGGCCCGTTTCACTAAACTTCTTACGACTAAAATGTTCGTAAGTGCAAATTTAAGATCGTCTGCAAATTTCAATTTATGGATTTACATTTATTGAGCATAGGCTGTACATACTGATGTCAGGGGCGGATCCAGCATTTGGGGAACCGTGGGGGGGGGGGGGGGTTGTCAAGTTGCAAAGGTAACTCTTGCAATCTACTCCCGTACCGTCCGTAGCTAGTACGGGAGTAATTGCAAGAATTACCGTTCGCAACCAGAGGGTTGTCCTATTTTAGAGCTCTTCGAAATGCACTTTCCTGTGTTTTACGGCATTTAAATTCAGACTCCAAACTGGTGGTAAACTGTGATCTATGTAAACTCCGTGGCTGAACTGTGGGGGTGGGCGGGGGGGGGGGGTGCGGGGGGGGGGGGGTGAACCGCGGGACCGCCCTCCAGATCCGCCCCTGGATGTAACTACAGTTGTCACTTTATGCCTACAGTAATCACAACATAGTGTTGAAACAAACTAAATCCAGCACAAAACTATTTACACAATTGCCTAACATTTGATTGGCCCGTAGCAAGTCTCTGTCCAAAATTTACATCCCAGTAAACTCCCACGCCGAACTACTTTCCGTAACCGTGAGGCGCAGTTAAAATAATTCTTAAGAAAACGGAAAATAAACACATTTTCTTGATGAATTTATTTCAAATGCTGGAATGATAAGGAATGAATGGCCTTTTTGTTGAATTTATCGGGGATATAAACTTAGAAAAGTCGCGGGAATACTGGACGAAGGCCGGAAGGCCTCGTCCAGTATTCCCGCGACTTTTCCAAGTTTATACCCCGATAAATTCCACAAAAAGGCCATACATTCCTATAATATATTCAACATGGTGTGCCACATATGAGACACGCCATGTGAGTTTGTAACTTGTTCATGAAATACATTTACAGAAACTGTGTTATGTAAATGTAAATGACGTTGAAAGATGACGAAATTTGCATAGCACTTTTTGCTATGAAGATGTCCGAACTTGACGAAGCCTATGACGTCGACGTCGCCGGACTTGTGACCGTTACACTGTAGATCACTAAAGACTGCGCGACAACAAAAAAGGAAAACAGCAGACGACAATAATAATGTCCCGCCTTTGAAGCGTTAACCCTTAGAATGCTGGGAAAGAAAATTGCCGTCTGCTGTTGTTTTATATTTACCCTCTTTCGCAATCAAAACATGGTTTTGACAGCACTTTAGAATCATTTCCAACGGAAATGATTCTAAAATGCTGTCGAACCATGTTTTTGATGAGAAAAATGGAAAATGGAAAATAATCAGCAGAAGACAAAATTTAATTCAGAGTTCTAAGGGTTAATGAACTCGGCGGTCGTACATAAACCTATCATACATCCGGTGTAGCAGGCGCGGTATGGTCAGCTGTTTGCACGTGTTGTTCGACAGCCAGCCGTACATATCGTGGTACACCATTCGGGGAATACTGGCGTTCTTGAGCATACTGCACAGTTCACACTGGCCGTTCTGCCCCGCGAACGTGTGGGTCAAACGCCACTTAAAATAGCTATTGTAGAGACTCGCGTTTCTGTTAACTTCCTGTATATACCGCCCCGCGGTTTCTAGATCCGGGAAGTCGTAGACGTTGATATAGGACCCCGGGATTACCAGTCCGTGCATTGGATTCCGCCATGATACGATCGGGAGTTGGTTCCTCTTTAAAGCCCGCCAATATTTCTCCGATACGTATTCAACGCAATCGCTGTTTTCAAACGCTAAATAAAACCGGTGTTTGGTTAGTAGTTTGTTGCATGATGCGTACCCTGAAGGGCAGTGGGTACCACATTTCCCTATTATCTGAACCGGAATATACCCCTTGAGGTGTTCAATAAGGCGGTACCTCCGCGCGTCATCCGTACAATGACTTATCATCGCGATTGCGCCACTGGTGTTCTTCGCGCCATGGAAATCGTACTGTGTGTATTTCTTCCTCGCTAGCTTCGCCTCCCCGTTGCTGATTGGTCGAGACTTGCCGTAAGGGGTGTAGACGTCGGCGGCCCTGTGATAGGACCAGGTCCAGTTGAACAAACCCTGCCACGCACTGAAGTCGCCCCAGACCATCGTTAGGGGCTCGAGGTTGTATAGGATCCATACTTGATCGGGCCGGCGGTACGTCGGGAACGAAAACGTGAACCTGAAACATAGAGTCCACTAGAACATGATAAAATCTCCTGTCCACTAACTACAGGGGTGGGAATTTTCACGATATATCCGGAAATCAGGATTTGATGTTCCTGATAATTGCAGAAAATAAATACACAGTGAAACCTATCTAAACCGGACACCATGGGAGGTCCCCATGGTGTCCGGTATAAAAAAGTTCCACTGTAAATCAGGCATGTGACCATTCTGGGACATACTTATGTCTTTTGCAATCATGAACATGAATTATTATCTGAGATACGATACCAAGAACCCTCTAAAAATGAGATCACATACATGTTCTTGGTGTCCGGTTCTTGGTGTCCGGTTCTTGGTGTCCACTGTACTACTGTCTGTTTCACGAAAGCTGCCCAAATTTTACGGCTATATAAACAATTCAAAAACCATATTTTTTTCGATAATATTAAATTAAAGAAAAATTTAAGAACGAGCCTTCTTTTTATTTCGTGAAATTTGGTCAAATATTGATTTTATTGCGAAAACAAAATTTCCCCATGTTAAATCCCCATAGACATCTTCACGGAGTGAAGATGTCTATGGGGATTTAACATGGGGAAATTTTTTAGAATTTCAGAAATACTGGACCGATTTTTTAAATTTAACTTTTGTTTTCTTAGATAGATCATTTCCAAGCTATCTAGCTAGGTTTCGGAGTCAATTTCCAAAAACAAATGTTTTTTTGACTCGTCCCACACCCCTCTACCTCTTTTTTCCCCCACGTTAAATTCCCATAGAGAAATCAATTTTTCGTAATAAAACAAAAATATTTGACCGAATTTCACGAAATAAAAAGAAGGCTCATTCATAAATTTTCCTTTAATTTAATATTATCAAAATAAATATTGTTTTTGCATTGTTTATATAGCTGTAAAATTTGGGCAGCTTTCGTGAAACAGACTATAATTGTTCAGCTTGGGAAGCACACTTCTATGCATTATGGGTGACAAAATATGTTTGTTTAGCCATTTTCAGGATTTGTCAGTTTGGAGGTGTTCCCACCCCTGTATTGAGCGAAGACGGCCATGCAGTTATCAGGCTCGGCTCGGAAACTGTAGGAATTCCTCGATTTAAGCTCCATATGAAGATAATGAAGAACTGAACAATAATAATAATTGACGGCCATCTTGGATTTATTGAAATATATTTTCACTCATTTCAATATAAAGCAATTGCCATGTGATACGTAAATCTGACAGAACTACTGTTAGTTATTCAATCACTGATCTGATCTGCTTTAAACAATAAATTACATAATTTAGTAAAATTGGTATTTGGTGGCCATCTTGAATTTTAGCCATATTGAGCACTTTCGCCGGAAATAAATATGTATTATATACCTACCCATGAAATACATAGTTATACGATGTAAATAAAAGTCATATCTTCTCATCGATGAAATAAACAACTTCCGGTGAAAATACGACTGCTTCCGCTATCTATATTCATATTCTGTATTTAGAAAGAAAACAGCGCAAATAGGCTGCAAATACACATTCATTACCGTATACAGTTTAAAAACACTGCTAGTTTCCATGGAGTGGTATATAATAAATAGAATATTCATATATTTGCAACGAATATGACATATATGTTCATCGAGTGGTGTGAAATGTGCATATTTCGGCACTCGTGAAATATGGACATTTCACACCACTCGATGTTAGGCACTCGTGAAATATGGACATATATGTCATATTCGTTGCAAAAATATGAATATCCTCTATTTAGTACTCTGACCTACAATGTAACTGCCAATGGTATATGCATGGGCGGATTCAGGGGGGCGGACCCGGCGCCCCCCCCCCCCCTAAAATTCGCCGAGTAATTTCATTTGAGAGGGAGGTACCTTTGACCGTATAGACAAGTGTGGGGCTTGGGCTACTAGTTATCAAGTAGATATACATTTGTTTTAAGATACAGTTTTTTTACATTGAATAGAACGCGGACGTATTTACATTTCGTAATTACACTGACTTCATGTGACGTCATTCAACCAATGAGAAACATCAGAGAAAAGTAGTTTTGCTTCTGTGGATATGCGTGTCTACTGTCTTTTCACGAAACCTTACTCCACAGCAAAATTTGCCACATATGCAATTCATATGAAAAATATATAACAAATTCATATGCCATACATTTTGTAGTGCGCTATACAAGTATCAAACAAACAAAAAGAAGAATAAAATAAATTCTATCAAAATTGTACACTGATCGCTTGGATTTCGTGAAATTTTGTCAAATATTGACGTTGTTACGAAAAACATATTCTCTATGGGAATGCAACATGGAGGGAAAAAGAGTAGCACGTTTGCATGTTAAATTCCTTGGGATGCGGATTCAAAGAAAGAGGAGACAAAATGGATATTCACTCCGAACTCTGGTTAGATAGATTGAAATGGTCTAAGAAAACAATTTGAATTTTAAAAATTGCCCGCTGTTACAGAAATTAAAAAAAATTACATTTTGCCCATGATAAATCCCAGTAGATATGTTCACCCATGTTAAATCATCATATGAGACACGCCATGCGATTCTGCATCTCCTGGCAGCTGCGTGATTTCATGAAATAACAATGTTTTCATAAATGAAGTCGAAAGTCTCATCTGTAGCCCATTTCATCAACATTGCAAAGTATACTTTAGTAGCAAAGTATACTTTGAGGGAGAAATTTTCAATTTTTTGAAAAATTTATTAATTTTTATTATACTGAATTTGTTACATTATCACAGCCATTTAATGGCTGTGATAATGTAATAAATTCAGTATAATAATTCTGCATACTTTTAATCATGATATATATGCATTTGTTTAGTTCTATATGAAATAATGCATTTCAGGAAAAATAAATGATTTCTCCCTCAAAGTATACTTTGGTAGTAAAGTATACTTTGCAATGTTGATGAAATAGGCTACTGGAAATTGTTGGGGCAATATTTGAAATTTCAAGAACTACAAGATTACTGGCCTGTCATTGGTGTCAATGTTTGTGTAAAACTGAGCAAGTAAAACATTTCTATTTTTTCTAATTTTAGAAATAGTGGACCGATTTTTAAAATCAACTTTTGTTTTCTTAGTTACATCATTTCCAAGCTCTCTAGCCAGGTTGCAGGGTCAATTTCATTATTCTTTTTCCATTTTTATTAAATTCGCATAGAGAAATCATTTTTCGTAACAAAATCAATACTTAACCAAATTTTATAAATTAAAAAGAAGGCACATTCTTAAATTTTGATAAAATTCAATATTACCGAAAACAATATTGTTTTTACACTGTTTATAATGCCGTAAAATGTGGGCAGGTTTCGTGTACTAGACAGTAGTTATTATCAGACATTGGCTAATGCAAGTTCATAACCTGATACCAGTAGCCTATTTCACCAACATTGCAAAGTATACTTTGAGGGAGAAATTTTCAATTTAAGGATAAATTTATTAATTTTTATTATACTGAATTTATTACATTATCACAGCCATTTTGGCTGTGATAATGTAATAAATTCAGTATAATAATTCTGCATATTTTTAATCATCAAATATATGCAGTCATTAGTTCTATATGAAATAATGTATTTCTGGAAAAATAAATGATTACTCCCTGAAAGTATACTAAGTATACTTTGCAATGTTGATTAAATCGGCGACAGTTCCAAATGTATTAACTATATAATCTATAAACATGAACACCAGTTAGAAAAACAATACTTTGCTTACCAGAACCTTTAGCCCAATGATTTATAAAATATAGATTGTGTAACAATTATCTACCGATTGAAACTGGAAGGTGGCGTCATACAGATCGCCAGTATCGAACATGAAATTTGTGTGACGCCTCAACAATTGGTGACGAATGCCATTTCGTGTTTGAATGTGCTTATTTCGGCAAATTGAGAAAGCAATATCTCTCAAAATACTTCTGAATCAAAGGTTGATCCGTTAATAAAACTGTGCAAATTCCTGAAGGAAATACTCAATAAGTTTAAAACACCATAAGAACACCACGAATTGTCTATACTGCAACTATCTGCTGGATACGTTGAAATTATTGAAACACGGATATATGTATGAACGCAATTTATCCCGGCAACACAGTGCGTATGTGCCGTGAAACACAGTGCCGTGTAACATTTTTGATATCCTGCCAATATGACCTAATTACTGCGTATGAATATGTGCGTGGCTGGGATTATTTATTTTGCATTTTAAAGCCATGTGTAGGTGTTGACGCGATAAATAGAATAGTAGGTTAGTGCCGTGAATGGGAAAAATATCTGGCGCGGCACGGAAATGGGATGTGCTCGGCAGAGCCTCGCCCATCCCGTTTCCTAAGCCTCGCCAGATATTTTTTCCCATTCACGGCACTATATAACCTACTATTCTCTATCTATTTTCCTTATTTCTGATCCAAAGTATATGTTGTGACCACTCATTTGAACCGTCTCGGCGAGACGGTTCAAATGAGTTTGAACCGTCTCGGCGAGACGGTTCAAATGAGTGGTCACAACATATACTTCTGATGAGAAATAAAGAAATTCTTGAGCCTTGCCGGATATTTTTTTCCATTCACGGCACTAACCTACTATTCTCTATCTATTTTCCTTATTTTTGAACCAAAGTATATGTTGTCACCACTCATTTGAACCGTCTCGAGTGGTCACAACATATACTTCTGATGAGAAATAAAGAAATTCTTGAGCCATGCCAGATATTGTTTTCCATTCACGGCACTAACCTACTATTCTCTATATCTCGCCATGGTAAAATATTTATATTTACATCGTTGTTTGACATATCATTTGTAAAAGTGATCAGAGTGAATAAACATAACCTGTAAAACTGTAAATCTGATCAATACCACGTGTATCAACAAACGCGAACGGTCATGTTGAACATGCCATACCAACTGTGAACAACACACCTGAGAGAGATATTCATTAAGTATTTGATCAAAAGTATTTAATCTCCGACAGGCAGTAACGTGTTATAAATAAAACAAGTGGGGCTAATTCAATTACATATATGTGTGTTTATTAAAGTCTCATCAATGTAGATATCACAAGCTATTACTACATAAAACAGTAAAACAGTACATTGTCATTCTGAATAAGAATTATAAGAGACTAGTCACATACATGTGACACAATATATATGAGCCACTCATCTACTTGTCACTAATATTTGGAACATGTAACTATTTGTAAAAATGCAATAAACCAATTTATCCCGTCAACACAGTGCGTATGTGCCGTGGAACATGTTTGATATCCTGTCAATACGACATAATCACTGCGTATGAATATGTGCGGTGGCTGGGGTTATATTTTACAGCCATTTGTAGGTGTTGACGGGATAAATAGAATAGTATGTTAGTTCCGTGAATGGGAAAACATATCTGGCGCGGCACGGAGACGGGATGTGCTCGGCAGAGCCTCGCCCATCCCGTTTCCTGAGCTTTGCCAGATAGTTTTACCCATCCACGGCACTAACCTACTATTCTCTATGGAGTTGCCCTTGTCACTGTGCTTATCCTGGTTAAGACAATCAGGGACAACGACAACTAGTGTTGCGTTTATTGCTTGTTTGCGTCTCTCCTGCAGAGCTACCGTTAATCCTGACTGCTGTGGGATTAATCCGCTGTCTAAGAAAGTATTAAAACCATTTGAATAAACCACATACGGAGATATATTTACAAAGGCAGTATGTTATGAAATGTTTGTAAAATATATATATAATCTCAAAATCAGATTACAGCGGAACCTCTCTAAACCGGACACCAAGTAAACACCTGGGGGCCGTTTCACTAAACTTCTTACGACTAAAATGTTCGTAAGTGCAAACTTATGATAGTCTGTAAATTTCACATTAACAATGTTTTCTTGAAAACAATTATTGGATTTACATTTATTGAGCATAGGCTGCATATGCAGCCTATGCTCAATAAATGTAAATCCATCAATTGAAATATCCAGACAATCCTAAATTTGCACTTACGAAGATTTTAGTCTTACGAAGTTTAGTGAAACGGCCCCCTGTTCGTGATCTCATAGCACACAACTATGGCTCAGAATGATCACATGTCTGATTTACAGTGAAACCTGTATAAGCCGGACACCCTGTGGACCTCCCAGGATGTCCGATTTCGAGAGGTTTCACTGTATCTGCGGCGCTTTGTAATAAAGGCCGCTCAAAACACATCATCGTAGTTTTGTTATTCTTATTTCAAACACAAAATATGAACTTTTATTATATACCTACCCATGAAATGCATTAGTTATACGATGTAAATAAGTCATATGTTCTCATCGATGAAATAACCAACTTCCGGTGAAAATACGACTACTTCCGCTATATATATTCATAACGTGCATCTGCAGTGCCCGACTGCAAATAGGCTGCACATAAACATTAATTACCGTATACAGTCTAAAAAGATGCTAATTTCCATGGAGCGGTATATAATAAATAGAATATTCAGTTAGGCACTCGTGAAATATGGACATTTCACACCACTCGATGAACATATATGTAATATTCGTTGCAAAAATATGAATATCCTCTATTTATCAAGTAACCAAAAGTTTAATGAACTGTCTCCGGCATGTCACTGGAAAGGACATCATTTGACCATTCAAATTTACTCGAATAAATGAAAATAAAAGTACAATGCCTGGAAATGGTCAAAGCTGTGACAAAACAGTACAAACACGTACGTCCTATGTGAACAGTCTACGATACCGCATAATGAGGTTATCTGGGTGTCCCAGTATAGATGTTCAGCTTAGATAGTAGTGGCTATACAAATGTTATTTTACTATTTCATCTGTCTTTGATATTTTCTGTATCCTAGAAGGCTGCAGAAAAATATGATACAGTTCGTACAGTTGATAGCAGTGCTCGTATAAACATCTGGGGGCCGTTTCACTAAATTTCGTACGACTAAAATGTTGGTAAGAGCAAACTTATGATTTCACATTATCAATGTTTGCTTGTAAATACGTATTGGATTTACATTTATTGAGCACAGGCTGCATATGCAGCCTATGCTCAATAAATGTAAATCCATCAATTGAAATTTCCAGACGATCCTAAATTTGCACTTACGAACATTTAATCGTACGACGTTTAGTGAAACGGTCCCGTTTCTTTGGCCCTTCTTATGTGGTTTTCTTCGTATGGTAATTTATCTTTCTTGCTTTGTATTGTGAAAATATAAAAGAGATGAAAATACATCCATATAGCTGCGATGTTCTACCGTGCTTACCTGGATTGCAGCTGGCCCTGCCACGTGATGTCGGCCATGTGGAATACGACGGCGTCGGCAGTCTCAATCTCGCTCTTGTCGGCGGTGAGTGTACACCCCTCATTACACTCGTCCTGAAACACGTCCCGATTCTCTTCGTACCATACCATCTCGCCGAAAAACGTCGTCCAGAGCAGGATCTTGGGACGTGTTCGTCGCACTCCCAGATCGGAGAGGATAGTCGTGAAGCCGGGCGGCTTGGGAGTGTTATACGTCCGGATATCGGGATCCATTACCGTTTCATGCATCAACAAAATGAAGATTGTAGTCCAGATTAATGCAACCGTGAGGAAGATATAGCGTTTGGTTGTAAATCTGGACATTGTGTGAGAGTCTGTGATTGTGAGCGACATGGGAACCGTGGGCATTCACGAACAGCTAATAGCACAGTATCCAACATACAGAATTGTGTCCCTATACATGTATCCGTGTCATTGCTCCATTAATCACTCGCAAGAAGAAACAACTAATGACACGGTTTACTAGTGTATAATTAATAATTCTTTTTTTTTATTTCCTGAAGCTATACAGTATGTATGTGTCACGAAGTTAATGAATTTAAACGTGCACAAACAAGAGTTTCACCCGCCTATGGAATGTGTGGATAAACTAGAAGTAACATGTAACGCTATACATCCAACAGATCTAATCACACATAACAGGCAGCAAGTACATAACTGTTTTTTGACACTGTCCAGAAGGCTTCACAAAATTAAACTGGAGAAATTTAGATTTTGCGCAGTTCCGTGTACACCACAAAACAAATGCACCTTCATCACAATGAAAACAAACATATATTCTACAAGTTTGACCTGTTCACTTATTACAAATATACAGGTATTACGTACCAGCTAATAACTTAAATCCATAGATATTTGACATTCAAAAACATGACGACGATAATCCGTAAGTTATAAAGTAAACACTGTTTCAGTGTTGTACACTCTCAAAACTGTTAATCAAAACATTGAATAACGTTTTTTGGGACTCGATCTAACAAAACCGGGCTTATCACATTTACTACCAGCGTGTACGCAGACCAGTATGTACATCCGCGCCGTTTGACCAGCGTTTACACGGTTTGTGATTCGGGTGAAGACATTCAGTCACACCTGTAGCTAACAATGTTAGTTATTGTTTGTTTGTTTGTTTGTTGGGGTTTAACGACCTATCAAAAGCTAAGGTCAGTTAAGGCCGGGTCAATGGGTTTAGTACTAAATCCCATATATTACCTGTACAAGTACATGGACATGTTCAAGTACATGTACAAATTTGGGGGGGGGGGGATCCCAACTGAATATTTACAAAAAAATAATATATATTCAGCCCTGACGCAACGCTGACTGGAGAAATGGGGCTTATTACGTGTGAAGGGGTCAGTGGAAAAGGGGGTGCAACTCCATGACGGAGTTAAGCCCCGCCCATTTTCCACGAATTCGTTCAGTTAGTGCTAGCGTCAGTGCCTTCGTTAACAGGAATTGGACCTAAAGGGGCATATCAGGGTTTTTTTGAAAAAATACTAAAAAAAAAACAAAAGTGTTTTCATCATGGCCCTGTGTAAAGTGATTTAATTGAAGATATATGACGATACTAGGATCGCTGGGTTGTTTCTATTTTCACCCATATAGGTACATGTACATACATATCAGATTTCCTATCTTGTTGTTTCACAAGATAGAAAATCTGATACTTATGTACCGATATCGGTGAAAATTGAAACAACCCAGCAGTACTTCAATTAAACCACTTTACACAGGGTCATGATGAAAATCCTGAAAAAAAACCCATAAAATTCAGCGATCACAGTATCATCATATATCTTCAATTAAACTACTTTACACAGGGCCATGATGAAAACACGTTTTATTTTTATAGTATTTTTTTAAAAAACTCCTGATATGCCCCTTTAAATTTCTCCCTGAAAATGACCAAAAATTTCCTGAACTTGGTACATTTCCTGTCTAAATAAAAAGTCCCGAAATCTTCATAAAAAATCAAGAACAATTCCTGAAAATTAATATTAATGGCAGCACTGAGCATGCTCCTGCCGCCTGTTAATGATGTACAGTGGAACCTCTCTAAACCGGACACCAAGAAAACACGTGTGATTTTATTTTTGATGTGTTTCTTGGTCATTTATCTCAGGTGATAATGTCTGTTCGTGATCGCATAGCGCATACCTATTGCTCAGAATGATCAAATGTCTGATTTACAGTGAAACCTCTCTAAGCCGGACACCCTGGGAGCTCCCAGGGTGTCTGGTTTATAGAGGTTTCACTGTACATACATAAACGCTTGTCCGATCTTTCAAAGACTGAACGTCGAACACTGGTCGCAAAAACCAATAGCCTCATTTTTGCAGTCAATGCCCAAAATACGTTATTTCTTTTTTTCTCAGATGTGAGATACTTTGACTTGTGATATTTTCATGAGGTATTTGTCACCATGGTGTGTCGTGATCATACTCCGTGTGGTGTGGGTACATATGGAAGGACAAATCGACGTCATTATGTCTCGCTTTCCACAATTGGGCTCATCAGGAGGCCGTTTCACTAAACTTCTAGGACTAAAATGTTCGCAAGTGCAAATGTAGGATCGTCTGGAAATTTCAATTGATGGATTTACACTTATTGAGCAGCCTATGCTCAATAAATGTAAATCCAATAATAAGAAAACATTGTTAATGTGAAATTTACAGACTGCGGTGGAACCTCTCAAAACCCAAAAGGCATATGTCTACCCCAAGACAGGCACAAGAGTTCAGAGATCATGAACAGACATACATGGTCATGTAACATGTCGATTAAGTACAACAAACTTTTTTCAACGTCTGTTTAATTTTGCACTTACAAACATTTAGTCGTACAGAGTTTAGTGAAACGGCCCCCTGGTTGATAGAATAAGTACGATATTCCAGCCACAGATGCCTGTGGCCAATTTCATCAACGTTGCAAAGTATACTTTTCTAGCAAAGTATACTTTGAGGGAGTAATCATTTGTTTTTCCCGAAATGCATTATGTCATATAGAACTAACGACTGCATATATTTGATGATTAACCCTTAGACACTACTCACAACAATTGTTGTCTGCTGTTGCTTTTATAGATGCCTTATTTCTCAATAAAAACAAGGTTTGACAGCACTTCAGAATCATTTCCAATGGAAATGATTCTGAAGTGCTGTCAAAGCTTGTTGTAAATTATTCTAAATTATTCAAAATGGCTGTGATAATGTAATAAATTCAGCATAATAACAAGAAACGAGGCAAAGCCACGAAGGCCAGGTTTTTTCCAAGCATAGACACTTGGATAACATAATTATACCCACTTTTGTAGACTAGATGGCCGTGGCCTGCATGTCGCGCCTTGGGGCGAGGCATGGACACTAAAAAAATAGATATAGTAGTTGGAAAAACTTTAACCAAAAAACTTTAACCGGACACACGGACGTACGGATGCACGGACGGATAGACATATGCCAAAATGCCGACTATATCGCGCTTTGCGCAAGCGGGCGCGACAATGATGATAAACACCCATGTGAAGTATCAAGGTAATGGGTGAAGCAGTTACAGAGATATAGTACACAAAAAAACTTTAACAAAAAAATTCAAAGTAATTGGACATTGACATTGGGCACAGGGGCCGCACGGTTGGGGGGTAGAATGAAAATATGGATGATGATAAACACCCATGTGAAGTTTCAAGGTAATGGGCGAAGCAGTTGCAGATATAGTATAACGAAAAACTTTAACCAAAAAACTTTAACCAGACGTACGTTAAAAAGTTAACGTTGAAAAGGGCTAAGTCAATTACGTAGAAATAATAGGTCAAGGTAAAAAAAAATGGTCACATGTTGGATAGTTGTATGTGGTCGGCACCCCATGGTTATGAAGCTGTGAAAGTTTGGAGGTCCTAGGTGGTACAGTACCAAAGAAATGGACTTAAACACGAAAACTTAACATTGTAAACGCGAAAAGTTAACATTGAAAATGGCTAAGTCGACTGCACTGAAAGAATGGGTCAAGTTCAAAACAAGAAACGAGGCAAAGCCACGAAGGCCAGGTATTTTCCAAGCATAGACACTTGGATAACATAATTATACCCACGTTTTGTAGACTAGATGGCCGTGGCCTGCATGTCGCGCCTGCGAGGCATGGACACTAAAAAAATAGATATAGTAGATGGAAAAACTTTAACGAAAAAACTTTAACCGAACACGGACGTACGGACGGAAGGACGGACGTATTCCAAAATGCCGACGATATCGTGCTTTCCGCAAGCGGGTACGACAATGATGATAAACACCCATGTGAAGTATCAAGGTAATGGGTGAAGCAGTTGCAGAGATATAGTACACGAAAAAACTTTAACAAAAAAATTCAAAGTAATTTGACCTTGACATTGGGCACAGGGGCCGCACGGTTGGGGGTTAGAATGAAAATATGGATGATGATAAACACCCATGTGAAGTTTCAAGGTAATGGGCGAAGCAGTTGCAGAGATATAGTACAACGAAAAAGTTTTAACTTTAACCAGACGTACGTTAAAAAGTTAACGTTGAAAATGGGTAAGTCAATTACGTAGAAATAATAGGTGAAGGTAAAAAAATGGTCACATGTTGGATAGTTGTATGTGGTAGGCACCCCTTGGTTATGAAGCTGTGAAAGTTTGGTGGTCCTAGGTGGTACAGTACCAAAGAAATGGACTTAAACACGAAAACTTAACATTGTAAACGCGAAAACTTAACATTGAAAATGGCTAAGTCGACTGCGCGGGGAAAAAATGGGTGAAGTTAAAAAAAAAGTAACATGTTGGATAGTGATATGTGGTGGGCACCCCTTGATTATGAAGCTGTGAAAGTTTGGTGGTCCTAGGTGGTACAGTACCAAAGAAATGGACTTAAACACGAAAACTTAACATTGTAAACGCGAAAACTTAACATTGAAAATGGCTAAGTCGACTGCGCGGAAAAAATGGGTCAACTTAAAAAAAAAGTAACATGTTGGATAGTGATATGTGGTGGGCACCCCTTGATTATGAAGCTGTGAAAGTTTGGTGGTCCTAGGTGGTACAGTACCAAAGAAATGGACTTAAACACGAAAACTTAACATTGTAAACGCGAAAACTTAACATTGAAAATGGCTAAGTCGACTACGCGGAAAAAATGGGTCAAGTTAAAAAAAAAAGTAACATGTTGGATAGTGATATGTGGTGGGCACCCTTTTATTATGAAGCTGTGAAAGTTTGGTGGTCCTAGGTGGTACAGTAACAAAGAAATGGACTCAAACACGAAAACTTAACATTGATTGTGGACGCCGCCCGCCGCCCGCCCGCCCGGCTTTTGCCAATCCAATAGCCTGGATTTTTTTCAAAAAACCTGGCTAAAAAGGTAACATGTTGGATAGTGATATGTGGTGGGCACCCCTTGATTATGAAGCTGTGAAAGTTTGGTGGTCCTATGTGGTACAGTACCAAAGAAATGGACTTAAACACGAAAACTTAACATTGTAAACGCGAAAACTTAACATTGAAAATGGCTAAGTCGACTGCGCGGAAAAAATGGGTGAAGTTAAAAAAAAAGTAACATGTTGGATAGTGATATGTGGTGGGCACCCCTTGATTATGAAGCTGTGAAAGTTTGGTGGTCCTAGGTGGTACAGTACCAAAGAAATGGACTTAAACACGAAAACTTAACATTGTAAACGCGAAAACTTAACATTGAAAATGGCTAAGTCGACTGCGCGGAAAAAATGGGTCAACTTAAAAAAAAAGTAACATGTTGGATAGTGATATGTGGTGGGCACCCCTTGATTATGAAGCTGTGAAAGTTTGGTGGTCCTAGGTGGTACAGTACCAAAGAAATGGACTTAAACACGAAAACTTAACATTGTAAACGCGAAAACTTAACATTGAAAATGGCTAAGTCGACTACGCGGAAAAAATGGGTCATATTAAAAAAAAAGTAACATGTTGGATAGTGATATGTGGTGGGCACCCTTTTATTATGAAGCTGTGAAAGTTTGGTGGTCCTAGGTGGTACAGTAACAAAGAAATGGACTCAAACACGAAAACTTAACATTGATTGTGGACGCCGCCCGCAGCCCGCCCGCCCGGCTTTTGCCAATCCAATAGCCTGGATTTTTTCCCAAAAAACCTGGCTAAAAAGGTAACATGTTGGATAGTGATATGTGGTGGGCACCCCTTGGTTACGAAGCTGTGAAAGTTTGTTGGTCCTATGTGGTACAGTACCAAAGAAATGGACTTAACACACAAAACTTAACATTGTAAACGCGAAAAGTTAACATTGAAAATGGCTAAGTCGACTGCGCGGAAAAAATGGGTCAAGTTAAAAAAAAGGTAACATGTTGGATAGTGATATGTGGTGGGCACCCCATGGTTATGAAGCTGTGAAAGTTGGTTGGTCCTATGTGGTACAGTAACAAAGAAATGGACTCAAACACAAAAACTTAACATTGATTGTGGACGCCGCCCGCCCGCCCGGCTTTCGCCAATCAAATAGCCTGGATTTTTTTTCCAAAAAAAAAACCTGGCTAAAAATTAATAAATTTATCCTAAAATTGAAAATTTCTCCCTCAAAGTATACTTTACTAGATAAGTATACTTTGCAATGTTGGTGAAATCGGCTACTGGGCTAGTACTATAATGGGATTTATCAATAAAAAACACATCGACTGATCTTAACCACTTTATATACTGTGAAACGAGATTCAATGCGTAGTTCTTTGTAATAATATTTACAGATAGCAATATAACTATGCAAACACATATATGTAGGTCTGTGTGGCTGTGACTGGAGAAATGCTTCACGCCATTTGTGGTCAGTCTAGCTCGTGATCTGCAAACAGACTCTTTCAGCCTGATTAGGATCTATACTGTTTGTTAGAAATATGTGGTTGTGACTGGAGGAATGGGGCGTATGGGTTTTTTGCAACCAGTGTAGATCCAGATCAGACTGTGCATCCGCATTTCATCAATGAAACATCTGCCATGCTTCTAACAGGCAATGTAGATTGTTATCGGTTATAGGAGTGTGGTATTTGGTCTGGATCTACACTGGTCACAAATCCCATAAACATATGAACTTCTCCAGTCACAGCCATATATGAATGGTGAGTTTTGTTTTTGTTTGTTTGTTGGGGTTTAACGGCCTATCAACAGCTAAGGTCATTTAAGGCCAGGTCAATGGGTTTAGTACTCAATCCCATGTATTACCTGTACAAGTGCATGTACATGTTCAAGCACATACCGGTATACACATGGGGGGGAAATCCCAAAATTAGAACTGAATATTTACAATAACAAAACTATATTCAGCCCTGAAATCAGAATAATCCTGATCTGATGCCATTATGGGCAATAACCAAATTCAACTACCAGGTAACAAAAAAGCCAAAGATAAAAACGTACCTGCGGGCCAATCCAGGTAAATCGTGATTCCTATAAGGAGGAACCCTACCGTTAATGTATGCCGTATATGAATGGTGACGGTGTGCTTTGGTCACAAACACAAGAATTATTCCCCATTTCTCAAGTCACAATCACATACATTGTAAATGTAAATAAACACACTCACACGAGGGTTCCAAAATCAAACATTGTGATTGGCCAAGTCTGTATTCGGACTCCACCAATCAAATTGCTCGACTTCAATGATCACATTTCTAGTTGAGCTCAGACAGAGTTGTAATCACAAGCATTTATCTACTAGTAACTAAATGATATGTATGCGTGAATGGACATGCTTTGGTTAACCTGAGTACAGTAATGAGCAACATAATAGTGTGTATATTTGTCTATGAAAACAGATATTCACAAAAACGGACTAGAAATATTCATGGAATGTAGATGTATGCCTCTCAACTTAATATGTTATGTCAGTTTGTTTGTTTATTGGGGTTTAACAGCCTATCAACAGCTAAGGTCATTTAAGGCCGGGTCAATGGATTTAGTACTAAATCCCATACATTACCTGTACATGTACATGTTCAAGTCCCAAAATCAGAACTGAATATTTATAATAAAAAAACTATACCTTCAGCCCTGAAATCAGAATGATCCTGATCTGATGCCAGGTCCTCACCACACCAGAATCACTTCGCCCCCTCCCAAAAGCAGTAGGATCAGTAATAATCTTACTACTTTTATAATGGGCAATAACCCAATTCAACTCCCAGGTAACAAAAGAGCCAAAGATAAAAACATACCGTGGGCCAAACCAGACAAATTGTGATTCCTAGAAGGAGAAACCCCATCGTTAATTTATACCATCGCGTTCGCCCGACCAACCACCCACTTTTTGTCAGATATCAATAAAATGTATACATGTATTGGTTAAAAAACAGATTCATGTTCAGGACTTCATATAAGGAATTAGTAATCGAGTATTCTCACTCCATCATATCTGAAGCAATTGGGTATTTCAATATTTTACTTGGGTAAAATAAAATCACACTACTGTTTACACATCAACAGACAGCAAGTATTGAATAGTTTGCTTCGAAATGAAAACATGTCTTGGCATTTCATTAGAATTGTCCCCTTGGAGACAATTCTAATGAAATACCAAGATGTGTTTTCATGGAAAATAAGAAATATATGATATACGTGTGGTCTGTTTATTGTTTTCTGCAGCATGATAAACGTACCACAAATTTTATATTGCTTTTTGATACTCGCCAATTCTGATTTCAATTGGGTTTTTGCAACTTTAATTGGGTATTTAAGCAAATACGCAGCTTATCTGGAGCCCGAGTCCAGCTCCTGATCTGCTAGCACAAGCGACAGCCTATTAAGGAAGGATATTTATACGTTAGCTAGAAGCATGATGGGTGTTTCAGTGCAGTAAACTGCTCAGGTTCGGTCACAAGACTGATTTCTCCAGTCATAGTTACATAATTACACAAATGGGAATAGACCTCAGAGCTCCAGTTAAGATGCGTAATTTAACCAAATATTGAGGTATTTTTCTTAGTTCTTCACCAAAAATGGTAAGTTGGGAGTTCTTTAGAATCGTCTCAATGAGACGATTCTAAAGAACTCCCAACTTGCCATTTTTTTTTAAGAAATAACAAAATTCCCCCCAAAGTTGATCAAATTACGCACCTTACCTGGAGCTCTGGACCTATAATATAGGGTTTAAATAACTGTATTGTAATTTTCGAATTTGCGGCGTATATCAGAAAATGATAGGTCGGAAAATCTGTTTAATGGCGATGCGCTAGCGGAGCCATTCAACATGTTTTCGGACCTATCATTTTCTGAAAAACGCCGCAAATTTCAAAATTACAATGTGGTTAACCTATTTCTAATGCACTCCTTAACTACTGGCGTAGGAATACATATTGAAATAATTTGCGACCGTTCATCAACAATGATATACCTGCAATGTATGACCATCAGCCAATCAGATTGCGTGATATTTATGGAATGCATTAGAAATGGTAAGTAAACACGTAAAAGGGGGATGAGGTGGCGTGGCAAATTAAGCACCGAAATTACAATACAAGTAATCTTCCAATACTGATATCAAAATATCGAATATCAGTACAGAGCAAAAAAATCTTCCACATCTACACACTTCCCTGGAATGAAGTCCAACGCATCATGACACAAGTGGACTTACTGAGTTTGTGACCACTGTAGCTCCTGATCAGCTGGCTCACAACGTAGCCATATACACATTCGTCACATTGTAGAAAGTGAAATGGTTTAACATCACAGCAACGGCTCATATAGCGGGCACTCGTAATTTTTAGAACTGGTGGAATAGCGACACAGTTATACACTTATTTAATTCCTATAAAGAACAGTTTGTGCCTACTGAGTGGGCATGTACCTTTAAAGGTACATGCCCACTCAGTAGGCACAAACTGTTCTTTAAAGGTACATGCCCACTCAGTAGGCACAAACTGTTCTTTATAGAAATTAAATCACTATTCTACCAGTTCTAAAAATTACGAGTGCCCGCTGCCCGCTATACAGATATAATCATTTAGTAATATTTATTTTACTGATAGTGACTGCTGGTGGTATCCGGCTATTTTCATATGCAAATGAGGCATGATACTTTTTAATTATTTATACTAATTAAATGCATCCCCTGAAAAAAATAATATTGTCAATACTCAATAGATTATAAAGTATAATCGTTGCACATCAAAATATAAATACAGATAATTAATAGTAATGTCCGTTAACATTTTAAGGAAACACGGTTATCGTCCGTGATATCAGTGTGAAAATTTATGTCCGATATAAACTGTATAATAATGCCAATCAATACGTGAGGTAATGGTGAATGAATGTTTATTTTGCCAGAAAATGTATCGGATGATGTCCCTGATATAGAGATTTTGTGCCTACTGATTGAGAATGTACCTTTAACATCACAGCAACATTTCATATAGAGACGGGACCTCGGTTTAAAGTCTCATATGAAATGCCAGTGGGATGGAAGCAATTCACGCCTGGGTGCGTATTACACCCACAACCTTTGGGAGTGAAGTCCAATGCTCTACCCTAGACCACAACCCATCTTTATACAGATGTAGAGCTTTCACTGTAGGCATCAAGAACCTTTCCCAACACCATAGATCTGGACCTGCATTGGACCAGTAGCCTATTTCATCAACATTGCAAAGTATACTTTACTAGCAAAGTATACTTTGAGGGAGTAATCATTTATTTTTCCTGAAATGCATTATTTCATATAGAACTAACAAATGCATATATTTCATGATTAAAAGTATGCAGAATTATTATACTGAATTTATTACATTATCACAGCCAAATTGGCTGTGATAATGTAATAAATTCAGTATAATAACAATTAATAAATTTATCATAAAATTGAAAATTTCTCCCTCAAAGTATACTTTGCTAGTAAAGTATACTTTGCAATGTTGATGAAATAGGCTACTGAGCTTATGAAACATCAGTACAGTCAAACTTGTGTTAAGAGACCACTCAAGGGAACTGCCAAAAGTGGTCTCTTAACAGAGGTGGTCTCTTAATAGCGACAGCCATGTGGAGTGGGTACACGGATGATATATAAAAAACAACACAGTGACAACACAGTGAAGTAATAACATGTATACACATATATGTATGTTTATTAAAGTAATAACATGTACAATGGAAAACATAAGTTTGAATACACTGCAGCTCCATTATAACGCGGTAGTCGGGGTCCAAGATTTCAAACCGCGATCGAATCCGACCGCGTTATAAAATTTCGGGACATGCACGGGTACTGGTACTGCACGGGTTACTGGTATCATTCGCATTTCTGTTACCAACTATTGCGGGAATTCCATTAGCAACGGACCCATATAAAATCATGTCATTTTAACAGAAGTTACAGTAATTATTAATAATGCCTATGACATACAAACTTGTATGTATTAATGTATTAAACATACGAGTTATTTATAAAATCATGCTTATTACGTTGTATAGTGCTCGCGATAGACAGACGCTTATTACAATGTATACTACTCGCGATCAACAGATGCTTAAACGGATTAATTGATAATAAATAATGCCTATGGTCACGTGTCCTGCCTATTCATGCGGTTGATACGTGCATAATCTCAGGATGTGGGGTCACGTGATCTATTGTTTACGCTGCAAGTCATATTGATGTATATTCTCCATATATTTACTCGAAATCATGCAGTTTGATTGGCCGAGATTGAACACAGCTCAGCCTCGACCAATCAAACTTCCTGATTTTGAGCATGAGAATGCATTACATGCTCTGAATATTTTATTGAGGGCCAAACCAGGCAAATCGAGATTCCTATAAGGAGGAACTCTTACCGTTAATTTACGCCTTCGCGTTCACCCGACCAACCACCCACTTAATTTTGGTGAAATATGCTACAGATTGATTCTGAATCATTTTATCAAAAATTATCTGAAATCACATGATCTGCTGAAGATTATCATGCCTGAATTGATCAGGGTCTACATTGTTCTAAATGCCCTTAACCCTTTGAACACAAAACGGCCGCTATAGTGGTTTATACAAACAGTGCAGATCCAGATGAGCCGGCTCGTAACGAGCCGTCTCATCAGGATCTGTACTTTTTGAGAACCAAAAATACCCCTTTTTCATAAATGGACTAATCTGAAAATCATGTTGTGACCATTGGATTGGTTGCAAAATTAACATATCACATTCCATTCCAGTTACTTAGGGGTGAAAGGGCTAATACTAAGTCAGCTGGTGTCACAGGTGACAGTCTATGGCTAGTCTTCTTTTTTCTCCTTTTTGTCTTTCGGTTTTGGTTGAGATTTCTTGCACTGACGATAGACTTCATTCAAATCGAAGTCCTTGATGATGTTTTCCTGTAACAAATAACACGGTTAACCCTCAGAATTCGGAAACGAAAATGTGTGTCTGCTCTTGTGTTATATTGCTTGTGTTTGACAGCACTTTAGAATCATTTCCATTGTGTTTTGTCCAGTGTATCACTGCTTTGGCTCATGTAAGGTGCAGAGCTCCAGATAAGATTTGCTCAAATACCCAATTAAAATTGCCAAAAAACCCAATTGAAATCAGAAGTAGTGAGTATCAAAAAGCAATAACAAATTTGTGGTACCTTTATCATGCTACAGAAAACAATAAACAGACCACAACTATAGCATATTTTTTCTTAATTGTCCATGAAACACATCTTGGTATTTAATTAGAATTGTCTCCACGGAGACAATTCTAATGAAATGCCAATACATGTTTTCATGTAGAAGCAAACTATTCAATAATTGCTGTCTTCTGATGTGTAAACGCGGTAGTGTGATTTTATTTTACCCAATTAAAATTTTGAAATACCCAATTGCTTCAGAAATGATGGAGTGACAATACGGTGGTATGGATATTGAACGTTTTCTCCATGACAATATAATACGGGTCTGAAGGTTTCGTTAAAGCTACCATGAGGGGCAGAGCTGCAGATATTACACACATATTTGAGCAGAATACGCATTGATTATCAAAAGAGGGAGCACAAAATCACAGCAATGTGAAAATACTCACTGATTTTCAAATAGAGTAGTGAAAATACTGTAATAAAGTTGAAAATTTACTTACTTCAGCTGCTTGCTTCTTGCAGCACAAATAGGTGAATTTTTTAATTTGTTTTCTTTTTTATCATAAATCCCTATTTAATAAGGAATAAAATAATACATTTGTAAAAGTAAAATATGCATTGAATTTTAAATCTGGGGATATAATACTCTTTAGATACAAAACTTATCTGGAGCTCTGAGAGGGATCTCAAATTCAAGGTATACTCGTGTATACTTGTCGCAAAATCAACACACATCTTTTAAATTTTGAGTTACATATGATCAGCAATGTCAATTTTCTACAGTGGCATTTATTTGTACAGTGTGATGACGGGCAGGCTGGTCTGTGGCACAGGCTGAAGTAACGGACCGAGGTCTATAAATACATTAAATATGCCTAAAAGCATATTTAATGTATTTATAGACCTCGGTCCTTAAATATGCCTAAAAGCATCAATAAATGAAGAAAAAAAAAAAAATCTTCATTTATTGATGCTTTTAGGCATATTTAATGTATTTATAGACCTCGGTCTTTAAATATGCCTAAAGGCATCAATAAATGAAGAAAAAAAAAATCTTCATTTATTGATGCTTTTATGCATATTTAATGTATTTATAGACCTCGGTCCGTTACTTCAACATTAAATATGCCTAAACGCATAAATAAATGAAGAATTTTTTTTTTCTTCATTTATTGATGCTTTTAGGCATATTTAAATTATTTATAGACCTCGGTCCGTTACTTCAACATTAAATATGCCTAAAAGCATCAATAAATGAAGAATTTTTTTTTATTTTTTCTTCATTTATTGATGCTTTTAGGCATATTTAATGTATTTATAGAACTCAGTCCGTTACTTCAACATTAAATATGCCTAAAAGCATCAATAAATGAAGAAGAAAAAAAAAATTCTTCATTTATTGATGCTTTTAGACATATTTAATGTATTTATAGACCTCAGTCTGTTACTTCAACATTAAATATGCCTAAAAGCATCAAGAAATGAAGAAAAAAAAAAAAATCTTCATTTATTGATGCTTTTAGGCATATTTAATGTATTTATAGACCTCGGTCCGTTACTTCAACATTAAATATGCCTAAAAGCATCAATAAATGAAGAAAACAAAAAAACAAAATTTTCTTCATTTATTGATGCTTTTAGGCATATTTAATGTATTTATAGACCTCGGTCCGTTACTTCAACCTGTGGTCTGGGGCTACGCTGTTCACAAATCGAACCCACCAGTTGTTATGGTCGATAACAAACAATCAGCACTTTTACAATGGACAGATCCCTACAGATACAAACCTTGGTAAACTGATACTTGATGACCGTTCCCTTCACACTGGCTTCCGGCCGCCTCATCGTCTCCTTGCCGTTTTGGAACAGGATTATTGTGGGAAGTTGCTTGGAAAATGACGAGGCGTTTATTCTATGCCTGCAAGGTTATATTAAAGGTACATGCCCACTCAGTAGGCACAACATGTTCTTTATAGGAATTAAATAAGTGTATAATTGTGTCACTATTCCACCAGTTTTAAAGATTACAATTGGCCGCTATACAGATATAATCATTTAGTAATGTTTATTTTACTGATAGTGACGCGCGGTGGTATCATGCAATTTTCATATGCAAATGAGGCATGATATTTTTTGATTATTTATACTAATTAAATGCGTCTCCTGAAAAAATAATCTTTTCAACAGAATATAAAGTATGATCATTGTACATCAAAAAATAAATACAGAGAATAAATAGTAATGTCCGTTAACATTTTAAGGAAACACGATTATCGCCCCTGATATCAGTGTGGAAATTTATGTCTGATATGAAAAGTATAATAATTCCAATCAGTACATGGGGTAATGGTGAATGAATGTTTATTTTGCCAGAAAATGTCTCAGCTGATGTCTCTGATAGAAATCACATTTTGTGTCTACTGAGTGGGCATGTACCTTTAAGCACAAGTCTTTCACATTTTGGCCACCGGCTGATAAATGGGATCTTAACCCTTAGACCACTACTCACAACAATTGTCGTCTGCTGCTGCTTTTATATATTGCCTTATTTCTCAATAAAACATGCTTTGACAGCACTTCAGAATCATTTCCAATGGAAATGATTCTGAAGTTCTGTCGAAGCATGTTGTAAATTATTCTAAAGTGCTGTCACAGCATGTTTTTGATGATAAAAATGGAAAATATAAAATAAACAGCAGACTACAAAAAAAATAAGATAGCGGTCTAAGGGTTAAAACATTTGCAACAATTGGTATACACATATTTTATTAAATCATAATTTACATAACGTTTGGGTATTCAAGCAGCAAAGACGATTGGAATGCACAATTTGCAACAACAAGGGATCGTAGCTAGTTACTTCCCTTTGCAAATCTATTTATAGAGTTCCAGTCCTATGCCACATTTCAGCATTTATTCCTTACTGTATAGCACTAAAATTGAGTTTTGCGAACAGAGTAGACCCAGATCTGTGCAGTCTGATACGAGTCTACACTGGTTGCAATAACATTAATAAGTGTGAAAATAAAAATCTGGCAAATAATGTAGTCCCAGATCAGATTGCGTAGATTTGGATCAACACTAGTTGACATCACTACATTGACACAACAAATCACGTTACATTCGCTCGTTTTATATTAATTAAAGCAATAAGGCTGTAAACTACACAATTTGGACCAGATTTCTATAAATAAATTCAAAGGGAGATAACTAGCTACGATATATTATTGATCTGATATATATTGTGTGGAATCTGTGAGTGCTAGTCGTTTCCTGTAGCCTATTTCACTAAAATGCAAAGAACTTATCTTGCTAAAGTACACTTTCAGGAAGAACTTTTCAATTTAAGGAGAAATTTATTCATTTTTATTATACTGAATTTATTACATTATCACAGCCATTTTGGCTGTGATAATGTAATAAATTCAGTATAATAATTCTGCATAGTTTTAATCATCAAATACATTACTGCCTCAAAATATACTTTATAATAGTTAGATAAGTATGCTTAATAGCAATTATGGCGAAATCGGCTACTGATCACTTCGGAACATTTTTGACAAGGTTGTCACAACAATTTCTGACTATTTGAAGGATTTCTATAAATATATTCAAAGGGAGATAACTAGCTATGATCCTTCATCGGAGACGGTGGTCATCAGTAGCCGATTTCACCAACATTGCAAAGTATACTTATCTAGCAAAGTATACTTTGAGGGAGTAATCTTTTATTTTTCCCGAAATGCATTATTTCATATAGAACTAACGACTGCATATATTTGATGATTAAAAGTATGCAGAATTATTATACTGAATTTATTGCATTATCACAGCCAAAATGGCTGTGATAATGTAATAAATTCAGTATAATAAAAATTTATCCTAAAATTGAAAATTTCTCACTCAAAGTATACTTTGCTAGATAAGTATACTTTGCAATGTTGGTGAAATCACATTTGGTCAGTAGGATGAGAATCTAGCCATTTTGCTGATGGCAGTCATGAATGGATGGTGAACAGTGTAGGCCCTGATCAGACTGCATGGATGAGCCGGCTGATCTGGCACATGTTGTACCGGTTGGCAAGTCCTAGTGGATAAGGCATCCACATCACACCATGGAGGTTGCAGGTGCGAACCTCTACTCGATATACAGGGAGACCACCGAATTTTGAAAACATAAATTCCCTAATATTTCCCCCGATTCGTCCCTGATTGTATTCTTGTCATTGGCAAACATATTTGCCATATTATGAATTTTATTGTATTTTTATATATTATACGCCACGCAATTTCATAAAACATTTGCTGTCCAAAGAAAAAGAAAATTCACAGATTTTTCACTGATTTTGTTATTTTAGCAAATTCCACGATTTTTCTCTGTGTGGAATCCATTTTCCCTATTATCCAGACCACCTTGTTATATGTAATGATAAAGACTGTGCCCTATTAGTGTGATCACTTACTCTTCCGCAACCGACGAGTATCGACTCACATCCAACTTGCCAAACTTAAGGTACTCCAGGTGGTATCTGCATAAGGAAAAACATGCTGTTTTTTAAGGAATTACTAATTGAGTATTCTCACTCCATCATTTCTGAAGCAATTGGGTATTTCAAAATTATAATTGGGTAAAATAAAATCACACTACCATTTACACATCAACAGACAGCAATTATTGAATAGTTTGCTTCGAAATGAAAATAAGAAAAATATGCTATATTCGTGGTCTGTTTATTGTTTTCTGCAGCATGATAAAGGTACCACAAATCTTGTATTGCTTTTTGATACTCGCTACTTCTGATTTCAATTGGGTTTTTAGCAATTTTAATTGGGTATTTAAGCAAATATGGAGCTTATCTGGAGCTCTGCTGGTGACTCTTTTATACCATAGAGGGAAATCAACACATGTGCATGTGTTAAAAAAACAGTGGAATCTCTCTAAATCGAACTCCAAGAAATTATTTTTGATGAGTTTCTTGGTCATTTATCAAGGTGATAATGTTTGTTCGTGGTCGCATAGCACACAACTATGTCTCAGAATGAACAAATGCGTGATTTGCAGTGAAACCTCTCGAAAGCGGACACCCTGGGGACCTCCCAGGGTGTCCGGTTTAGAGAGGTTTCACTGTATGAACACGCATTTGTTCATTCTGAGACATAGTTGTGTGCTATGCGACCACAAACAAACATTATCACCTTGATAAATGACCAAGAAACTCATCAAAAATAATTTCTTGGAGTTCGATTTAGCAAATTTAGCCTCGACGCATAAATTGTTTTTGTTATAACTTTCCTATTATTCCACTGATTTTGATGAAATAAAGCGTAATTGCGGAAAATTGTGTGGAATTTGTGATTGCTAGTCATTTCCTGTAGCCTATTTCACTAAAATAAAAAGAACTTATCTTGCTAAGTACACTTTGAGGGAGAAATTTTCAATTTAAGGAGAAATTTATTAATTTTTATTATACTGAATTTATTACATTTTGGCTGTGATAATGTAATAAATTCAGTATAATAATTCTGCATACTTTTAATCATCAAATACATTACTGCCTCAAAATATACTTAGTTAGATAAGTATGCTTAGCAATTATGGCGAAATCGGCTACTGATCACTTCGAAACATTTTTAGTGGAAGAAATTAATTACATGGCCCCTTCAATTATATTTTGTCTTGTCCGTGTGGAAATGCATACATGTATTTGAAATTAACAAAGACACAGATGTCACTGTGATCACTGATTGATTGGTGTTTAATGGCCTATCAACAGCTAATATCATTAAGACCGGGCCAACGGTTCGATCCCGTAATTAACCTGCTACAATATTCCAAGCTCTCTGCAAGCGGGTTTGACAAAAACATGGTAACATTCACCGAAAATCAAATCAGAACAAGAAAATTGTGTCCTGTAAAACCCCCAATGACTAAATACTGGTACCTACTCATTAGATAGTTCTGCAAACATGGGAGCCACAGATACACAAGCCGGGGACCAGGCAGCATAGAAACACATGAGCCATGTGACCCGCTTGTCTCGCTCCAACTCCGACTACAACACAAACAGAAACATTGATTGATTTGGGGTTTTCTGTCCGCTGAACAACAATGGCTGTATACAAAATATTCTGACCATATACTCGGTTCACCTGCTTGATGTGGCTGTGACTGTGACTGGAGAAATGGGACCTATGGGTTTTGCAGTCTGTACTGTTCGCCATTCCATCACATGTCATGCGTCTAACAAGTAATATAGATTGTTATCAAGCTACAGGAGTGTGCTCCTTGATCAAAAGCTACACTGGTGACAAATCCCATAATCCCCATTTCTCCAGTCACAGCCACAAATCAGGAAGCTAGATTAATCGAGACTGAGATGTACTCAGCCACCAATCCAACTTCATGATTTTGAGTAGAACTTGCGAGAATGTGCCAAGAAAAAAGTTATAATCGTGGTCCATTTATTCAAATAATGGTGTTTAAAGGTACATTCAGTAGGCACAAAATGTTCTTTATATCGGAGACATCATCTGAACATTTTCTAGCAAATTAAATATTCATTCACCATTAGTCCACGCATCGATTGGCATTATTTACATTTTGTATCAAACATAAAATTTCCACACCGATATCAGGGGCGATAACCGTGTTTCCTTAAAATGTTATAAACTGGCATTACTATTTATTCTCTGTATTTATGTTTTGAAATGCAATGATCATACATGTACTTTATAATTTGTCTATAATATTATATTTTCAGGTGATGCATTTAATTTGTATAAATAACTAAACAAATATCATGCCTGATTTGCATATGAAAATAGCCTGATACAACCGCACGTCACTATCAGTAAAATAAATATTACTCAATGATTATATCTGTATCGCGGGCACTTGTAATTTTTAGAACTGGTGGGATAGTAACACAATTATACACTTATTTAATTCCTATAAAGAACATGTTGTGCCTACTGAGTGGGCATGTACCTTTAATGGCCGGTCAACAGCTAAGGTCAATTCAGTATTTATTTCCCGAGACAGTTGGAAATCTGACAAAGAAACGAGTGCAGAGCACTCGTTTCTTTGTCGGACTTACTGATGTCAAGGGAAATACATCCAGTATTTGAAAATGGTAGTGGAATAAATTGCATATTACATGCTCCTCGAAAAATGTGAAATTTGCTCTTAGACCAGCTTATAACATTGTCAAAAGAGCATGAATTGTTTCTTCCCCGGAAATGATGTCAATTACAATCAATTATGTCTCGCGAACGTCTAGAAGGAAATATTTCCTTTTAATAAGGAAATAAATCGTGCCAGAATCAGGTTAAATCACTGGGTAGCATGTAATATTCATCAGTCAGTGCATTCATGTAGCTTCATAGATATTTAAACATTTGGGTGTTTCAGTGACTGAATATGAGCGAATGACGACCAATGCAGTAGCCCATTTCATCAACATTGCAAAGTATACTTTAGTAGCAAAGTATACTTTGAGGGAGAAATTTTCAATTTTATGATAAATTTATTAATTTTTATTATACTGAATTTATTACATTATCACAGCCAATTTTGGCTGTGATAATGTAATAAATTCAGTATAATAATTCTGCATAGTTTTAATCATCAAATATAAGCAATCGTTAGTTCTATATGAAATAATGCATTTCGGAAAAATCAATGATTGCTCCCTCAAAGTATACTTTGCTAGGAAAGTATACTTTGCAATTTTGATGAAATAGGCTACAGATCATGATCATCACAGGTTTAGTAAATACCGATTGGTTGATAACATTAGAAAATGTATACAAACAGGAATAGAGGCACACGGGGGTGAGGTGATAGCAAATTCACACTGAAATTATAACAGTGAATTTAAAATGTACTGGGTGAACCTTTCAACACCGCAGACCTGTATAGTGGTGTTGGCAAAATGTGTAGATCTAGAAGTTTCATATTTTTAAGAACAAAAACACCACCTTTTCATAAATGGACTAGTCTGAAAATCATTTTGTGATGATTGGATTGGTTGCAAAATTAACATATCAAAATCCATTCCAGTTACTTAGCATGCTTAGGAGTGGAAGGGTTAAACTATAATGTACTGAACCATCTTACCTTTAAATGTGGGCCCCTAAAATACGTGACAAACTCTGGTCCGCGGTATACTGGGGCTGGCAGTAGGACAAAATGTACTGAAACAAAAGATCATCATGTGTCATTCACTTATTGGTTTGCTTTATTTTTGAACACGTATGTAACCAGTGGTTACATACGTGTTCAAAAATAAAGTAATGATTACTAACCACAGTCCACATGCAGAGGTGACCAGGGAATTGTTGGTGAAAACAATAGAAAATGTGTTCATAGAACACGGATGCCCCACATATCGCTTCGATAGTAAACGAGGCAAAGTGCCAAGACCAAAAGGGGGTGATAATCCATGGCTCAGTGTCAATGCAAAAATAGAATTCACTTTGTGCATCTACACACCATAAAGAAGCTACATACCAAGCATCTAACCTCCAGCTATTACGGTTTAGAAGTTTTACAAGTTACAAGGCAAAATGACGAAATTATAAGTTTCAGGGGCCCATTTCACTAAACTTCTTACGACTAAAATGTTCGTAAGTGCAAACTTATGATAGTCTGTAAATTTCACATTAACAATGTTTTCTTGTAAACAATTATTGGATTTACATTTATTGCGCATAGGCTGCATATGCAGCCTATGCTCAATAAATGTAAGTCCATAAATTTGAATTTACAGATGATCTTAAATTTGAACTTACGAACATTTTAGTTTTAAGAAGTTTAGTGAAACGGGCCCCAGGTTTGTAGCTATTACGGTTTAAAAGTTTTGCGAGCTACATGTACAAGGCAAAATAGCCAAATTCTTAAGTCATAAAGGGGGAAATAATCCATGACCTTTGTGCATCTACTTGTTTCAGTCTTAAAAGATTTTACGACTTACAAGGTTGGCGACGGACGGAAGGAATGACGGGGATGGGACGATAACACTTACGTACTGTAAAGTACAAGTATACATTTAAATATTTCCGAGATTTAATGTGTTTATTAGCCAAAAGTTTGTCGGTAGCAAAACGTGGAACAGACAATATTCTAAATGTCATCAATGCAAATTAAAGTTACATGCCCACTCAGTAGGCACAACATGTTCTTTATATCAGAGACATCATCTGATACATTTTCTGGCAAATTAAACATTCATTCACAATTACCCCATGTATTGATTGGCATTATTATACATTTTATATCAGACGTAAATTTTCACCCTGATATCAGGGGGGATAATCGTGTTTCCTTAAAATGTTAACGGACATTAATCTTTATTATCTGTATTTATCTTTTGATGTGGAATGATCATACTTTAAAATATGTTGAAAGTATTATTTTTTCAGGCATATGCAGCCTATGCTCAATAAATGTAAATCCAATAATTGTTACAAGAAAACATTGTTAATATGACATTTACAGAATATCATAATTTTTCACTTACGAACATTTTCGTCGTACGGAGTTTAGTGAACGGGCCCCAAGTGTTTATTCATCCGAACAATTCATCCCCCCAGTCGTGGACAGTTATAGAATCCAATTTCCCGGGGAATACTTACATGTACGCACCTTGGCTTACCAACCATGCTAACCAGTATTGGGGCATACCACCGACTTACCTAAACACAGGAGTGCAAATACGAAGGCATACGATACGCTGGTCTGGTAAAACAACACGATGTTCAATGCCTTGCCGAGCATGCAGGCTGTGTCTATGTAGTCTGTCATTATTGCTAAAATAGACAATTGGACAGAGCTCCAGATAAGTTTTGTAGCTAAAAGAGTATTATACCCCATATTTCAAATTCAATGCGTAATTTACTTTCACAAATGTATTATTGATTTTCTTCCTTATTAGAAAGGGAACAAATGATAAAAAATAAAACAAATTTAAAAATTCACTTATTTGAGCCGTAAAAAGCAAACAGTTTGCTTTTTGCAGCTCAACTAAGTAAATTTTCAGCTTTATTACAGTATTTTCAATACTCAATTTGAAAATCAATGCATATTTTCAAATTGCTTTCAGTACCGGTATTGTGTACTCTCATTTTTGATAATCAATGCGTATTCTGCTAAAATAAGTGCGTAAAATAAGTCAATACACACCTTATCTGGAGCTCTGATTGGAGAACTCAAACAATTAACAGAAAGAAAATAAAATAGCAAGTGAAAAGCCAGCTGCACGGTCAAAAAGTCTATACTACCGTTGCAACTAGCGTAGTCCCAGACATATTACACATTCTCACAGTCTAATCAGTAGCCTATTTCACCAACATTGCAAAGTATACTTTTCCAGCAAAGTATACTTTGAGGAAGTAATCATTTATTTTTCCTGAAATGCATTATTTCATATAGAACTAACAACTGCATATATTTGATGATTAAAAGTATGCAGAATTATTATAATGAATTTATTACATTATCACAGCCAAATTGGCTGTGATAATGTAATAAATTCAGTATAATAAAAATTAATAAATTTATCGTAAAATTGAAAATTTATCCCTCAAAGTATACTTTGCTAGAAAAGTATACTTTGCAATTTTGATGAAATCGGCTACAGGGCCTATGCAATTTTCGTGTAGTCACTAGTTGCCTTACAGTCATCAGCAAAAACCGCCGAAGGTCACGGTCACCAAGGTCAATGTCACACAAATCAAACTGGGTGGATAGTCATCAAAGTGAGGAAGGAAGCTATTGGTGAAGTTTGGTAATGATCTGACTAACGGATCAAGAGATATTTAACATGTGGACGGACATCAAAAGTTACACCTAAAAGTCAAGGTCACCGGAATGACACTGGATGGATAGCTATCAATGTGAGGAAGCCATATATGACATTTGGTAATGATATGACTACCGGAGCAGGAGATATTCAACATTTGGACGTGAAGGTCAGCCGAATGACACTGGTAGATATATCCAGCAATGTGAAGAAGCTATTCATGAAGTTTGGAGATGATCCGACTAACGGATCAAGAGATAATCAACTTTGGATGTACGTCCAAAATTATTGACATGAAGGTCAAGGTCACCATGGCAGGGATTCCTCTGGGTAAAATAAAAAAATAGCCACTTCAAAAAAAAAAGAAGAAAATAAATATTTTTTGTTTTTTTTTTCGAAAATTGTAATTTTTTATCGCCAATTGTTTATTTTTATCGCCAATTGCGAAAGTGGCGATCGCCAGCGGAATCCCTGCATGGTGAACCGAATGAGACACTGGGTGGAGAGCCATCAATGTGAGGAAGCAATTGATGAAATTTGGTAAAGCATCCAACTAACGGATCAGGCGGTATTCAACATTTGAATGTATGTACAAAATTATTGACACAAAGGTTAAGGTCATTAAGGTGAAGGTCAAAGTCACCCGAATGACAGTGGATGGATAGCCATCAATGTGAGAAAGCTATTGATGACATTTGGTAATGATCCGACTAACTGAAGAGATATGGGAAATTTGGGTACGTCCAAAATTTACATCCCACAAAGGTTAAGGTCGCCAAGATGACGATCAAGGTTACCTGAATGACACTGTTGAATAGCTATCAATGTGAGGAAGCTATTGATGAAGTTTTGGTAATGATCCGACTATCGGATCGAGAGATATGGGAAATTTGGCAACGTCCAAAATTTACGTTCCAGAAAGGTTAAGGTCACCAAGGTAGGGTTAATGTCACTGATTGACACTGGATGGATAGCTATCAATGTGAGGAAGCTATTGATGAAGTTTGGTAATGATCCGACTAACGGATTGAGAGATATGGGAAATTTGGCAACGTCCAAAATTTACGTTCCAGAAAGGTTAAGGTCACCAAGGTGAAGGTCAATGTCACCCGAATGACACTGGATGGGTAAATATCAATGTCAGGAAGCTATTGATGAAATTTGGTAATCATCAGACTAAAGGATCGAGAGATATGGGAAATTTGGCAAGATCCAAAATTTATGTCCCAGAAAGAATAAGGTCATCAAGGTGAAGGTCAAGGTCACCCGAATGACACTGGATGGATAGCTATCAATGTGAGGAAGCTACTGATGAAGCTTGGTAATGATCCGACTAACAGATCTAGAGATATGGGAAATTTTGCTACGTCCAAAATTTACGACCCACGAAGGTTAAGGTCACAAAGGTGAAGGTCACAGATGAACAGCTTGGGTCAGTTAATGTTGGGCCAACTGGTTTGATCCTGTATTTAACCTGCTGCATTGGGGGGTGGGATCCAAAAATAAGAACGGAATATTTGAATATATTTACATGGGAAAAAAATATATTCAGCCCTAAAATTAGAATAACCTGACCTGGTGCCAGGTCCATACCACATCAACGAATATGATTACGAATAATCGTAATACTCACATGAGGGGTATAACCAGATTCACTGTCACAAACAAAAATGCCAAAAACGTACGTGAGGGCCAAACCAGGTCTCTGGTCGGGATTCCCGATCGTTAAATGACTCATCGCATGCTCCCACGTGCCACCCACCTGAATGACACTGGATAGATAGCCATCAATGTGAGGAAGCTATTGATGAAGTCTGGTAATGATCCGACTAACGGATCAAGAGATATGGGAATTGGGTACCGGTATTTCAAAATTTTAATTGGGTAAAATAAAATCACACTACTGTTAAGATATCAGCAGACCAGCGCAATTATTGAATAGTTTGCTTCTAAATGAAAACATGTCTTGGCATTTCATTAGAATTGTCTCCTTGGAGACAATTCTAATGAAATACCAACACACGTTTTCATGGAAAATAATAAAAATATGCTGTGGTCTGTTTATTGTTTTCTGTAGCATGATAAAGATACCACAAATGTTTCATTGCTTTTTGATACGCACTACATGTACTTCTGAGTTCAATTGGGTATTTAAGTAAATACATACCTTATCTGGAGCCTGTGACACATCAATGTTGTTTCCATCAATGACATCTCTACCTCCAGCAACCTGATTGACCAACTCAAACACTTGAGACTGTTCAATGCATCAATATACGGAACAGAATATTGATGTGTTGAAAATTCTAAAGGTTTTCAATTTAATTTAATCAGGGCTCCAGATAAGCTTTGTGTCTAAAGCGTACTATACCCCCTGATTTCAAAATCATTGCGTATTTTACTTTTACAAATTGATTACCGGTATTGATTTTCTTCATTACTAAATACGGATCAAATGATAAAACAAGAGCTGTAGGAGAACAGCATAGCTCGACTACGAGGGTTGTCGATGTACACATAGCTTGACAAAGAAGGTGGCTGCGGCCTACATAAAAACCTTAACCAAGGTTGACTAAAACATTAACCAAGGGAAACTAGAAATGTGGCCTGTCGGCACACGAATACCCCCACTGGCAGCCAAAGAAAACGAGGCATTTTTGATTATAAGCCATTTAGCCGAGCGTTTAGGTTTCAAACGCATCAAGTCTGTGACCTTGACCCTGGGCATAGTGTGATAATCCATGCATCGGTGTAGAAGATATAGAGCGGAAGGGAATTTCAATAGGTTTGACCTTTGACCTTCAACTATGACCTTGACCTTGGATGTAGGTGCGTGGTTATTGATCGAGACACACCTTCACATCCTGAGAAACATTTGTGCCAAGGCATTTGATAATCCATGCATCGGTGTAGAAGATATAGAGCGGAAGGGAATTTCAATAGGTTTGACCCTTGACCTTCAACTGTGACCTTGGACGTAGGTGCGTGGTTAGCAATTTGATAATCCATGCATCAGTGTAGAAGATATATTGACCTTCAACAGTGACCTTGACCTTGGACATAGGTGCGTGGTTATTGATCGCGACACACCTTCTCATCGTGAGAAACATTTGTGCCAACCATTTGGGAATTTCAATATTTTTGACCTTTGACCTTCAACTGTGACCTTGACCTTGGACTTAGGTACGTGGTTATTGATTGAGACACACCTTCTCATCATGAGAAACATCTGTGCCAAGCCATTTGATAATCCATGCATCGGTGTAGAAGATATAGAGCGGAAGGGAATTTCAATAGGTTTGACCTTTGACCTTCAACTGTGACCTTGGACGTAGGTGCGTGGTTAGCAATTTGATAATCCATGCATCGGTGTAGAAGATATAGAGCGGAAGGGAATTTCAATAGGTTTGACCTTTGACCTTCAACTGTGACCTTGACCTTGGACGTAGGTGCGTGGTTATTGATCGCGACACACCTTCTCATAATGAGAAACATTTGTGCCAAGCCATTTGATAATCCATGCATCGGTGTAGAAGATATAGAGCGGAAGGGAATTTCAATAGGTTTGACCTTTGACCTTCAACAGTGACCTTGACCTTGGACGTAGGTGCGTGGTTTTCCAAGTATGGTTGCTGTAGGCCCAGGAGTATTCCATATACAAGCTTGAGTAAAAAGCGTAACCAAGGGGAGATAACTAAGTAATCCAAGGATAAAAGTAGGTCAAGGTCAAATATAGGTCAGGGATTATTGATGTACATCACTAGGAGATGAAGTTGTCCAAGTATGGTTGATGTAGGCCCAGAAGTATTCCATATACAAGCTTGACTATAAACATTAACCAAGTAATTGAAGGTTAAATGTAGGTGAAGGTAAAATAAAGGTCAGGGGTTATTGATGTACATCCCTATGAGAAAAAGTTATCCAAGTATGGTGTCTGTATGCACAATAGTATTCCATCTACAAGCTTGACTAAAAACCTTAACCAAGGTTGAGTAAAAACCTTAACCAAGGGGAAGAATTAAGTAAGTAATTTAAGGTTAAATGTAGGTCAAGGTCAAATATAGGTCAGGGGTTGTTGATGTACATCACTAGGAGATGAAGTTGTGCAAGTATGGTTGGTGTAGGGCCATGAGTATTCCATCTACAAGCTTGACTAAAAACCTTAACCAAAGAGAATTAAGTAAGTAATTCAAGAGGAAATGTAGGTCAAGGTCAAATATAGATCAGGGGTTATTGATGTACATCACTATGAGAAAAGGTTGTCCAATTATGGTGTCTGTATGCACAATAGTATTCCATGTACAAGCTTGAGTAAAAAGCTTAACCAAGGTCGATTAAAAACCTTAAGCAAGGGGAATTAAGTAAGGAATTCAAGGTTAAATGTAGGTCAAGGTCAAATATAGGTCAGGGGTTGTTGATGTACATCAGTAGGAGATGAAGTTGTCCAAGTATGGTTGGTGTAGGGCCAGGAGTATTCCATCTACAAGCTTGACTAAAAACGTTAACCAAGGGGAATTAAGTAATTCAAGAGGAAATGTATGTCAAGGTCAAATATAGATCAGGGGTTGTTGATGTACATCACTAGGAGATGAAGTTGTGCAAGTATGGTGGGTGTAGGGCCAGTAGTATTCCATATAGAAGGTTGACTAAAAACCTTAACCAAAAGGAATTAAGTAAGTAATTGAAGAGGAAATGTAGGTCAAGGTCAAATATAGATCAGGGGTTATTGATGTACATACCTATGAGAAAAGGTTGTCGAAGTATGGTGTCTGGATGCACAATAGTATTCAATGTACAAGCTTGAAAAAAAACCTTAACCAAGGTTGACTAAAAACCTTAACCAAGGGGAATTAAGTAAGTAATTCAAGAGGAAACGTAGGTGAAGGTCAAATATAGATCATGGTTATTGATGTGCTCAACTAGGAGATGAAGTTGTCCAAGTATGGTGTGTAGGGCCAGTAGTTATTGCATATACAAACTTGACTAAAAACAGTAACCAAGGTTGACTAAAAACCTTAACCAAGGGGAATTAACCAAGTAATTCAAGAGGAAATGTAGGTCAAGGTCAAATATAGATCAGGGGTTATTGATGTACATCACTAGGAGATGAAGTTGTGCAAGTATGGTGGGTGTAGGGCCAGTAGTATTCCATATACAAGCTTGACTAAAAACCTTAACCAAGGCGTGACGGTGACGCTGACGCTGACGCCGGGGTGACAACATAAGCTCTACTTATTCTTCGAATAGTCGAGCTAAAAATACATAACAAATTGAAACATTCACTTATTTGAGCTGCAAAACTGTTTGCTTTTTGCAGCTCAACTAAGTGAATTTTCAACTTTATGACAGTATTTTCACTACCCAATTTAAAAATCAATGCATATTTACACATTGCTGTGCGTATTTTGCACTCCCACTTTTGATAATCAATGCGTATTCAGCTAAAATAATTGCGTAAAATACGCCAATACGCATCTTATCTGGAGCGAATTCTTCACAAAAATATCTATACCACTCATTTAAATTGTCTTGCTGATTTCCACACCGACATACCAGTTTTCCTGTTTTTTAAGACGATCACACATCCGAGAAAGGTCAGCCATTCCCAATGTTGCTGTAAAGAATAAATGCATGGAAATAACCAAATAATACATTCAAGTTTTGGTGAAGTGACATTGAACTTGGAAACTCAGAGACCCACTTTGGATGTTATACAATTTTTTTGATAGGCATTATGTTTTCACAACTAATGTCATCTTGGCCTAGCATGGGTGTATGAACATTGTGGAAACATTTTGGCTAGGGATTGCACAGCATGGACATCAGGATTTCTACATTATCAGGGAATGAAAATAGCACTGGTCCGAGGTGCTGAACAAAACAAGTACAACTTATATTTTCAATGTATTTTAAATCTTAATTACTTAATTGTAATGTTATGAAAATGTAATGTTTATAATATATAAATTTATTTATTTTATTTCAACTAGAATAATAGATTTATAAATGATATAATATAGTTTTACATGTACCTGGTTAATTCGTAACCATACCATTTCGTACCCGGTTGGTCATTTTCTTTTTTAATTTTTGTTTTTGTTTACGTTCAACGTGGCTGGCGTCTATATATTTCTGTTTATACAATTCTAGGAGTTTGTGTTAATATTGATGTATACAAACCGATTTTACAAAGACTAATAGAGGCAACACTAGTTGTTCAGTATTATAGTTTGGTTCAGACTGATAGGCGCAATTGGGTTCATAAATATGATATAAATCTACTATTCCTTTTTACTTCTCTATTCCATCACCATCACAGACGAGATATGAGACCAAGTACATTTACGATAAACTGAATGCAAAATGTGACAAATATTTTGTGTGCATAAGTCAATTTGCAAGTTATTTTCAAACTTTTATCGAAGTGTTTGGTAAACTGGTAAATTGCCAGAAATCGATGCTACTAGTCACTACTTTTGCACATTTCGTGCGCTTTATTTGATCAAAATCGGTGAAATAATAAGAAAGTTATGATGAATAGAATACCCGAGTCGGGGCGAAAACACACAATTTTGCTCTCCACATACCTAAAACGCGCACCCGCACACATCTTGATTACATAAATAAATACAAGGTTATATGTTGCCAAAATATGAAGATGCGATCTCTATACAAAAACAATTCATATCACGTTAAGCATGTTAAGAGAGAGCCGTCTCGGGCCTCAAAATTTTGATTAATTATAATACGTGACATGGATCACCCGCCATATTGAAGATGACCTGTTTACTTTCTGTTTCGTGTGGGAGTGACCATGGAATTTTTCTAATAAACACTTTATTAGGTGAGTTTGTGATAATATGTTTGTGTCATATTGGAATATAGTCTATCAATAACAATATAGCGAAGTATGAATGTCAATGCCCTGCAGGTTTTTTCTATATTTTAATGCGCGAATTGTAAATGCTATTACGCACATTTTTACTATGCAGCGTGGTGTAGCGAATAGAGCAACCTGTTGCCTATAAAGCGGAATATGTGCTGTCAGCCATAGCTCCAGATAAGCTGCGTATTTGCGTAAATACCCAATTTAAATTGCCAAAAACCCAATTGGAATCAAAAGTAGCGAGTATCAAAAAGCAATACAAATTTTGGGGTACCTTTATCATACTGCAGAAAACAATAAGCAGACCACAGATATAGCATATTTTTCTTATTTTCCATGAAAACACATTGGTATTTCATTAGAATTGTCTCCAAGGAGACAATTCTAATGAAATACCAAGATGTGTTTTCGTTTAGAAGCAAACTATTCAATGAGTGGGGTCTGCTGATGTGTTAACAGTTGTATGATTCTATTTAACAAAATTAAAATTTTTAAATACCCAATTGCTTCAGAAACGATTGAGTGACAATACGCAATTACTAATTCCTTATCTGGAGCCCTGGCCTATAAAGCGGATTATGTGCAGTTACATAAAGCCATGAATGGCACGGACCGGAACCGGAGATATAGTAATTAATATAAAGAAGAAGATGAGGGGGATAACAAGCTGCTCAGAGCTTATTAAGTTCCCCAACAACCAAAGAAGCAAGCAGAAGCATGACCACTTTCACGGGCCGCACGATTCACCCAAATCCTCCCCAAATCCTCATTTTCCCCCCAAATCCACCCCAAATCCTCATGTAGTGAATAAGTTATCCAATTAATATGTCTCAAAACCTTTTAATATCGTTCTTAAGAAGTTATTGAACCCGATTTGAATACGTTTTTATGGTAAAACGAGTCTTATTTCGATGTTTTAATTTTAACTTAGGCATTCTAGCAGCCAAGGGAGATCATCCAAAATAAATATTGAGATAAATGCAAGGGAGATAAATGTTGTTTGAACCATTTTGGTCAATTGAAACATGCAAGTTATTTACCATTCCAAATGTGTATAATACTATTCATCTGTTTTTTATCTCAATCAATCAATCGATCAATCAAACAACCAACCTCAGCAAATATATAGCTTTAAAATATGAACACGTCCGTAAATGTGAAGTGTCTATGCAGTACCTGTGGGGCCCGATATGTAGCAAATTCTAGCCCATTTGTTTGGGTGGTGGTTGGGAGCCAGCGAAGGGTAATTTAACGATCGGCGTTCATCCTTACCGGAATGCCGACCTACATGGTTTGGCCCTCATGTACCGTTTTGGCTCCCTTGTAGTTGAGAGCTAAGACATTTACGTACGTGGTCATATTTTCAAGCTATAAGTGCTGAATTTGACTGATTGACTGAGATAAAAAAAAACAGATGAATAAACATTTGGAATGGTAAATAACTTGCATGTTTCAATTGACCAAAATGGGTCAAACAAAATTTATCTCCCTTGCATTTATCTCATAATTTATTTTGGATGATCTCCCTTGGCTGCTAGAATGCCTAATTTAAATTAAAACATCGAAATAAGACTCTTTGTACCATAAAAAATCAACCATGGTAGAAAATGAGTATTTTGGGAGGATTTGGGTGAATCGTGCGCCCGACTTTCAATACCCCACCCACTTTTTGCACCTACCAACTCCAGCATGCAGTCATCAAACAGATACTCGCAGATCGGGTAGATAATTTTCAGGAAGTAGAATGATGTGGCTAATATGATGTTTGCAATATAATGCGGGGCTATAACAGCTCTAGCGCCTTTAAAAGTGCTTGACAATCGAAAACCTCTCAATATGTCCATTTGTGCTGTTGTTGTTGTTGTTTTGTAGGCCGGTAAGATTCAGCCGCTAACTTTTCGGCTCGCACACATATTGGTTATACATTCTGACAGGCCCGATGGTGCGCTGTTTCAATGCAACACGATCGATATGTGGATTGGTTGAACTACTCCCAAATAACTAATGTGGTTTGTTATACAGGCCCCTACACACAGCGAAGTGACCAACTGAATGGTTACGAAACGACCAAGATTGGACAGTTACAAAATGGTAAGGTTATGAAAAAAAAAAATGTTAAATATGTCTGTTCAACATATACCCTTATGAGACCCATTACCATACAGGGGCTCATGGCCATGGCGCGACAGGCTATGAGAAGAACTGGACTGGAACTATACTTGATAAATATTGCTCTAAATGTGTAATTTCAACTATCATCACCAAGTATATTGTAGGAATGAATGGTCTTTTTGTGGAATTTATCGGGGTATAAACTTGGAAAAGTCGCGGGAATACTGGACGAAGGCCGGAAGGCCTCGTCCAGTATTCCCGCGACTTTTAAAAGTTTATATCCCCGATAAATTCCTCAAAAAGGCCATTCATTCCTTATAATTCCAGCATTTGAAATAAATTCATCAAGAAAATGTGTTTATTTTCCGTTTTCTTAAGCATTATTTTAACTGCGCCTGGCGGTTACGGAAAGTAGTTTGGCATGGAGTTTACTGGGATATACATTTTGGACGGAGACTTGCAACGGACCAATCAAATGCTAGGGAATTGTGTAAATATTTTTGTGCTGGAATTATTAGATGCTAACCTTACTGAGTGAATGATTGATTGATTGGTTGGTGTTTAACGGTCTATCAACAACTAATGTAATTCAAGGCCAGGCCAACGGGTTTAATCCCGCATTTAACCTGCTACATTGGGGTAAAATACCCAAAACAGAATGGAATATTTACATCAAGAAAAATATATATTCAGCCCTGAGATTAGAACAACCTGACCTGGTGTTTGGTCCATACCACACCAAAGTCACTTGGCCCCTTCCCGGTAGGATTACTCTAACAAAGGGTACCTTACCGGTAGGATTACTCTAACAAGCGGTATAACCAGATTCAACTCCGACATACAAGAATACCAAAAACATACCTGAGGGTCAAACCAGGTCTTCGGTCGTAATTCTGGTAGAATGTACAAGAGGAACAATATCTCCAATTGTTGTAAATGTCATAAAGTACCCCTTTTCAGCCGGTGGCCAACATAGGGCTGGTCTAGGTGTGATGGCAATAATCCAGGTTTTGTCAGATGGTGGCCAAAATATCAATAGGCCCGGTTGTGTAAGATCAGTTGTACACAAGTAATGTAAACACAGGTGGTGGTTATTCAGGCAAACTCGCTTTAGCCTTATATAAACTCATAGTTACAGTCGGACCTTCTGTTGACGCTGTCACAGTGTTAGCCCGTGTGCAATGCCTGTTTTATCATATATTCAGCACTGAGTTACAATAACTAGATTGGTCAGTAAGCGAGGCTTACGGAATACCCCCCGCGTGGGCCCAGGTACCCCTAAAATATGTACAAATTTCCAAGTGTGTGGGCTTGTGACCTTGACTCTGGGATTAGCGCGAGCGGCATGAACGTGAATTTGTCACAGGGTGGTAGAGGTCCATTGGAGCAATGAGTGTGTGAAATGTGAAGCAGATCCGAGCAAGGAAATAGAAGTTATAACCGATTTCTCTGATGTTAAGTTTTGTAAAGAGACTACCGTATAACCTCGAATTAACGCCCCCGTTACATTTTACAAAAGGGGGGGGGGGGCGTTTATTAGCTAGTAAAAAAAAATAATAAAAAAAATAAAATTACCAACGACCGCCAATTTCAAACACAAATAAGGATTTAAGGATTATTTGTGTTTGAAATTGGCGGTATTGGTTATTATTTTTTTTTTTTTTTAATGGGGGGGGGGGGGGGGCGTTTATTAGACTAAAAAAGAAAAAAAAAGAAAAAAGAATTACCAAGGACCGCCAATTTCAAACACAAATAAGAATTTATTATTATTTGTTGTGAAATTGGCGGTCATTGGTAAAATATTTTTTTTTTTTTTTTTATTTATGTCGGGGGGGTGGCGTTTATTAGCCATTCACATTTTTTTTTACCAAGGACCGCCAATTTCAAACACAAATAATCCTTAAATCCTTATTTGTGTTTGAAATTGGCGGTCACTGGTAAAAAAAAAAAATATTTTTTATTTTATTTTATTTATATTTAGAGTTTATAGGAGGGGGGGCGTTAAGCCGAGGTTATATGGTATGTATGTGACGTTGACCTCGAGATCAGCAGGGATTTGTCACAGCATATGAAATATTAAGTATTTTCAATGAAAGAAATAGAAGTTATAACATATTTCTCTGATGTTAAGTTTCGTAAAGAGACTAAGTATGTGACCTTGACCTTGGGAAAAGCGGGGGTTGGACACTCGTAGATTTGTGACAGCATGATAGTACAACCTTAGAGGAATGCACAAGTGAAATAATAAGAATTTTCAATGAAGGAAATAGAAGTTATAACTTATTTCTCTGATGTTAAGTTTTGTAAAGAGTATTTGACCTTGACATTGGGATCAGTGGGGGTTGGACGGTCAAGGATTTTGCACAGCATGGTAGTAGAGCCTTACAGGAATGCATGTGTGAAATATTAAGCATTTTAGATGAAGGAAATAGAAGTTATAACAATATTTCTCTGATGTTAAGTTTTGTAAAGAGACTAAGTATTTGACCTTGACCTTGGTATCAGCGGGGGTTGGATGGTCGTGGATTTGGCACAGCATGGTAGTAGAGCCTTACAGGAATGCATGTGTGAAATATTAAGCATTTTAGATGAAGGAAATAGAAGTTATAACAATATTTCTCTGATGTTAAGTTTACGGACTAAGTAATTGACCTTGACCTTGGGATCTGCGGGGGTTGGACGGTCGTGGATTTGGCACAGCATGGTAGTAGAGCCTTACAGGAATGCATGTGTGAAATATCAAGCATTTTAGATGAAGGAAATAGAAGTTATAACAATATTTCTCTGATGTTAAGTTTATCCGGACGGACGGACGGACGCACGGACGGACAACCTGACTCCAGTATACCCCTCCCCCACAACTCGTTGCGGGGGGTATAAATAAACACCAGATGGCCGCGCTCGCAAGTCGAGCCCGCCGAGGCATTTGATGGTCTCAGAGTATATTTATTTGAAGTTTGAATTAAGGGTTGTGGAGATATACGGTATGTAAAAGCTTTAAAGGTACATGCCCACTCAGTAGGCACAAAATGTTCTTTATATCAGAGACATCATCGGAGATGTTTTCTGGAAAAATAAATATGGATTCACCATTACACCACATGTTGATTGGCATTATTATACATTTTATATCAGACGTAAATTTCCACACTAATATCAGGGGTGACAACTGTGTTTCCTTAAAATGTTAACAGACATTACTATTTATACCCTGTATTTAGTTTTTGATGTGCCATTATCATACTTTATAATATGTCAAAAATATTTTGTTTTCAGGCGACATATTTAATTAGTATAAATAATTAAACTAGATGGCCGCGGCCTGCATGTCGCGCCTTGAGGCGAGGCATGGACACTAAACAAAGAGATATAGTAGACGGAAAAACTTTAACCAAAAATCTTTAACCGTACACACGTACGTATGTACGTACGGGCGGACGGACGGACGGACGGACGGACGGACGGACGGACGGACGTACACCAAAGTGCCGACTATATCGCGCTTTCTGCAAGCGGGCGCGACGACAACTTTAACCAAAAACTTTAACCAAAAATTTCAAAGTAATTAGACCTTGACATTGGGTACAGGGGTCGCACGGGAGGGGGGTATAGATGATGATAAACACCCATGTGAAGTTTCAAGGTAATGGGCAAAGCAGTTGCAGAGATATAGTATAACCAAAAACTTTAACTAAAAAACTTTAACCAAAAGCTTTAACCAGACACACATACGTACGTACAAAGTGCCGACTATATCGCGCTTTCCGCAAACGGGCGCGACAAAAATGCCATGCCTAATTTGCATATGAAAATAGCCTGATATCAACGCGCGTCACTATCAGTAAATTAAATATTACTAACTGATTATATCTGTATAGCGGGCATTCGTAATCTTTAGAACTGGTGGAATAGTGAGACAATTATACACTTATTTAATTCCGATAAAGAACATTTTGTGCCTACTGAGTGGGCATGTACCTTTAACATAAATTTTATTTGACCTTGATCTTGGGCAAGTGAGCTGCATGGGTGGGCTATAGAATGAAAATATGGATGATAATAAATAATTATTTGAAGTAAATCAGAGTAAGTGTTGTCGAGATATAAGATATAAGGCCGGTTATAGAATAAAAATATGGATGATAAAAAGGAAGTATTTGAAGTTTGAAGTAAATTGGAGTACCGATTGTGGAGATATAAGGTACGGTATGTAAAAACTTTAACGCAGCTAAAATATGGATGATAAAAAGGAAGTATTTGAAGTTTGAAGTAAATTGGAGTACCGATTGTGGAGATATAAGGTACGGTATGTAAAAACTTTAACGCAGCTTTTATAATAACGCAAACTTCTAAGTCATTTGATCTTGACCTTGGGGCACAGGGGCCGCATGAGTGGGACACAGAATGAATATATGTATATTGACCAATAAGCATACAAAGGTTCAAGCAAATCTGACTTATGGTTACAGAGATAGTAGGTATGTGAAAAGTTTAACACAAATTTTGATAAAAACTTTAACTCATTTGACCTTGACCTGAGGGCATTCTGGGACACAGAATGAATATGTGGATAATGACCAATAAGCATACACAGTTTCAAGCAAATCTGACTTACGGTTACAGAGATAGTTAGTAGGTAGCTGAAAGTTTAACGCAAATTTTGACAAAAACTTTAATGCAAACTTCTAAGTCATTTGACCTTGCCCTTGGACATAGGGGCCGCCTGAGTGATATACAGCATGAACATATGGATGATGACTAATAAGCATATGAAGTTTCAAGTCAATGTGACTTAGGACTGCAGAGATATAAGGTATTTAAAAACTTTAACGCTGATTTCGGACGGACATACACATGAACGGACGGACGACGGACGGACGGACGCACCCAGACGTCATTGTGATCACTATGTCTCGCTTTCCACAAGCGGGCTGGACAAAACAAATCCGGTATTGGACACCCTTACTGCACCAGATCACTTGGCCCATATGGAAATGTGGTTGTGATGGCAGAAATGGGGCAGAAAAGGGGCTAATGGCATTCACCAGCTTTGTAAATGAGACCATCGTGTTCATCTGTCTAGTGAGGCTCTAGCAGCTGCACTGTCCATGATTAAACAAACGATAATGTGCAATTGTAACATACAATATATATCCTTATCAGACTACAGGAGTGCGCTAGAAGATCAGCAGTTATACTGGCCACAAATGCCATAATCCTCATTTCTACAGTCACCAGGTCAGTCTCACATATGAAAATTGTAATGCACTGGTGTAATATATAAATGAAGAAGAAACAAACAACAAGAAAGCATGGCCTGTAGGCACACAAATGCCGCTGGTGGCAGATTGGAAAAACTCTTGCAGACTTCATAACCGGGCCCACAGTCACATGGATGGAATATATGCCTTCCAGCTCTGCCTGAGTCCAGGGGACATAATTATAACCAGGCGCGGATCCAGGATTTCAGGTTATGGGGGGGTGGGCGTAACTATTTTGCAATACTTGACTATATTATCGAACTAGCTCAGCTCGTTCGATAATATAGTCAAGTATTGCAAAATAGTCGACCGAGCGGAGCTGAGGACAGCGTTAGGGGGGTCCCGTATTTTATTTGAAATCTACATCGCATTTCCTGCGTTCTGGCGCATTTTGGAGGAAAAATATTGACACTGTCACAGTATGTTTTGACATGATTTTTGATTGAAAACATTTAAATTTTGAAACAATAAGAAAACGACCGAAAAAATGCATGGAATACATGGCACTCAGCATAAAACGTGCCTTGTAACTTGTAAAAATCTTTACTCGCCGAATTTTAGGGGGGGGGGGGGTGCGCCGGGTCCGCCCCCCCCTGAATCCGCCCATGATAACAACGGTTCATAATAGTGCAACAGCGCTGTGGCTGCCGTGGTGGTGTCTACAGCCATGATGTGAGATCCTCTATTGGAGTAAATGGTGGGTACAAGTATGTATAAGGAGATTCACAGAAGGTCTCTTATTTATTCAACACTTACTGTACACATACATTGCAAAAGGCAGCATTGCATTGTTTCTTTGATAAAATACATGTACATATTATAATATACTAGATGGCCGCGGCCCGCATGTTGCGCACGACGATGCTTTGATAGTACATGTATACTGAAAAACTTTAACAAAAAACTTTAACATGGACGCATGCATGTACGTACGTATGCCAATGTGCTGACTATATCGCGCTGTCCGCAAACGGGCGCGACAAAAACTAAATGCTTGAGTATAAAGTTCATAAATGCAGGATATAATTCTCAAATACATATAAGTGCACACACAACAGTTGGTGATAACAAATTATTACACACTTCGCTTTAAATGCCATTCATTTCAATGTGAGTTATTTGTCATATTTTCTCTGGGTGATAGTTTAAGTAGTTAAATAACAAGCTGTCACAATTACGAACAACTGCAGCATATGTTCATTCACGGAAGACCTAATTTCAGTATACGTGCACTAGAGTAAAATATTAGAGAATTATATAGTATTTCAAACTGTGATTCGAGGACTTCCATAATAAAGTAAAAACTAATAAAATATAATTAAATAATAAATATGTGGGTTGTGCCTCATTATTAGTCACACCATACATGCTTGTTTGGATTTATAATGCATGCTGGTAATTAAAGTCAGTAGCCTATTTCATCAACATTGCAAAGTATAAATTTTCAATTTAAGGAAATATTTATTATACTGAATTTATTACATTATCACAGCCAATAATGTAATAAATTCAGTATAATAATTCTGCATACTTTTAATCATAAAATATATGAAGTTGTTAGTTCTGTATGAAATAATGCATTTCCGGAAATATAAATGATTACTCCCTGAAAGTATACTTTGCTAGAAAAGTATACTTTGAAATGTTGGTGAAATAGGCTACTGGTTGCACCTTTAAATGCAAGTTCCCATGAGCGGCTTTATTACTTTACTACCCATCCTATTAATTAAAAAGCAGGGCTCCAGATAAGGAATTAATTGAGTATTGTTACTCCATCATTTCTGAAGCAATTGGGTATTTCAAAATGTTAATTGGGTAAAATAAAATCACACTGTTTACACATCAACAGACCGCAATTATTGAACAGTTTGCTTCAAAATGAAAACATGTCTTGGCATTTCATTAGAATTGTCTCCTTGGAGACAATTCTAATGAAATACCAAGATGTGTTTTCATGGAAAAAAAATAAAAAATGCTATATTTGTGGTCTGTTTTTTTTTTTATCGCTTTTTGATACTCACTTGATTTCAATTGGGTTTTTGGCAATTTGAATTGGGTATTTAAGCAAATACGCAGCTTATATGGAGCCCTGAAACAGACTAGCATGTACAGGACAAGTGTCAATAGAGTGGGAAGGTACAACTTGGCGTATTGTAACCGGTGTAGTTACAGACATGAATTTTCATATCTCCATAAAACTGATACAATAGATAAGGCCATAAAAAGCACTTTGGTCCTGACAGAATGTGAAGCAGGAGGGCGGATTTTTTTTACTAATTTTTTTTGTTGAGATGTTCGTCTCTGTAGCCGATTTCATCAAATTTGCAAAGCATACTTATCTAGCAAAGTATACTTTGAGGGAGTAATCATTTATTTTTCCCAAAATGCATTATTTCATATCGAACTACGGTAACTGTTGCATATATTTGATGATTAAAACTAGGTATGCAGAATTATTATACTGAATTTATTACATTATCACAGCCAAATTGGCTGTGATAATGTAATAAATTCAGTATAATAAAAAATAATAAATTTATCCTTAAATTGAAAATTTCTCCCTCAAAGTATACTTTGCTAGATAAGCATACTTTACAATGTTGACATGTTCGTCTCTGACCTTTTTCAAGTTGCCAGATGCGTTGAGATAAAGTTACTATAACCTCTTCAGACGTGAACAATCACAAGATTTTCATCCTTCCCGGGTATGGAAGGTGTTCGAGCCAATTCCCACCCTTAAATATAAGCCAAACAAAAAATAAATAAAGAGTATTATCCATATAACAAATAAAACATGACCAATACAATTAAGTTATACCACTACAGGATGGAGCACACTATATACCTGCCTTCTATATATCAAAAAAATGAAACGGTTTAATGTCCAACCAACAGCTAAGGTCATACATGTATAGAGACGGGATCACAGTTTAAAGTCTCATCCGACAGACCAGTGGGATGGTAATACAATGAAAGTATTTTTGATTCCCTAGGTGAGGTTTGAACCCACACCCTCACAATTGCAAGTCAGGTGTTCCAACCCCTAGGCCACAAGCCATTCCTTTCAATGTATCAAATGAGTCATGGCGGGGTAGCTTACCAGTGCAACTTGATCAGGGTTATTTGTTTGTTTGTTTATTAGTGTTTAATGGCCTATCAACAGCTAAGGTCATGTAAGGCCGGGCAAATGGGTTCGATCCCATTTTAACCTGCTGCATTGGGGGGAAAATCCCAAAATCAGAACGGAATATTTACATCAAGAACAAATATATTCAGCCCTGAAATTAGAATAACCTGACCTGGTGCCAGGTCCATACCACACCAAGTCACTTGGCCCCTACCCCTAAAATAGGATTACGAATATCGTAATACTCACATAAGGGGTATAACCAGATCCAACTGTCACATACAAAATGCCAAAGACATATGTGAGGGCCAAACCAGGGGGCCGTTTCACTAAACTTCTTACGACTAAAATGTTCGTAAGTCCAAATTTAGGATCGTCTGGAGATTTCAATTGATTGATTTACATTTATTGAGCATAGGCTGCACATGCAGCCTATGCTCAATAAATGTAAATCCAATAATTGTCTTCAAGAAAACACTGTTAATGGGAAATTTACAGACTATCATAATTTTGCACTTATGAACATTTTAGTCGTACGAAGTTTAGTGAAACGGGCCCCAGGTCTCCAGTCGGGATTCCGGTAAGGATGAACCCCGATCGTTAAATTACCCATCACATGGTCCCACCTGCCACCCACTTGATCAGGGTTAAGTTAATACAGACATCTCATTTACAAATCGGTGTAACGGTATGGCTTTGGTGGGTTGATTAGGAATCTTACTGCTGTTAGGAAAACACAAACTACATAGCTGTGAAGCATGCATGTTTCAATTGATGGCTAGTCTCGTTCAATATCAAGCTTATCAGGTTCGGCTCGGAAATGGTAGGAATTTCTCGACGAACATCGGAATTTCTTCTTGTTTCCTAGCCTAGTTAAACATTATACCAAAAGACACTGCCTGTAGCCGATTTCATTAACATTGCAAAGAATACTTTTCTAGCAAAGTAAACTTTGAGGGAAAAAATTTCAATTTTAGAATAAATTTATTAATTTTTATTATAATGAATTTATTACATTATCACAGCAATTTTGGCTGTGATAATGTAATAAATTCAGTATAATAATTTTGCATACTTTTAATCATCGAATATATGCAGTCCTGAGTTCTCTATTACATAATGCATTTCGGGAAAAATAAATGATTACTCCCTCAAAGTATACTAGAAAAGTATACTTTGCAATGTTGGTGAAATCGGCTACAGGTGTTCTCTATGTAGCATCAAAAGGAAACAAGAGTGTCGCCAGTTACAAAATACACCGATCAATGGATTGATTGACAGAAAGCTGATGGAGGAGTTGATGACACAACCGCAATCGTAATGCCCTATCAAAATAAGCTGTGATATGTAAAATAAGGTTCCGGGGTTGCACCCCCCCCCCCCTTCAGCCATGGAGTTTACATAGATCACAGCTTAATTTAAATGCCGTAAAACACAGGAAAGTGCATTTCGAAGAGCTCGAAAATAGGACAACCCCCTAGTTGCGAACAGTAACTTGCAATTACTCCCGTACCGTACATAGCTAGCTACGGACGGTACGGGAGTAGATTGCAAGTTACAGAGCTCCAGATAAGGTGCGTATTGGCGTATTTTACGCACTTGTTTTAGCAGAATACGCATTATCAAAAGTGGGAGTACAAAATACTCACAGCAATGTGAAAATACATCGAGTTTCAAATTGAGTAGTAAAAATACAGTAATAAAGTTGAAAATCTACTTAGTTGAAAAAAAAATCACTTATTTGAGCTGCAAATTTGCTTTTTGCAGCTGAAATGAGCGAGAATTTTTTTGTAATTTGTTGCCTATTTAATAAGGAAGAAAATCAATAATACGTTTTTAAAAGTAAAATTGAATTTGAAAACTGGGCGTATACTACTCTTTAGAAACAAAACTTATCTGGAGCTCTGGAGTTACCTTCGCAACTAGACAACCCCACCCCTCACCCCATTCCCCAAATACTGGATCCGCCCCTGTAGTAGGTTTTTCAAATGAAGTTAAAATGATGAGAAATATTGAGTTAACAACAATTGGATTTAATCTGACCCACATTTATGTTCCCCGATGTAAACCGGTGAAACTTGAAAACATGAGCATTAAATCATCTCCAGTGGAGATGATTTAATTCTCATGTTTTCAAGTTCTCCACTCTTTCAGAGTATTTATACAGGTATAGGGTGGCCACAGAATTTTGAAGAAAACAATTCCCCGATGTTAACCAGGGCCCGGTTGCTCAAAACATCCGTTAGCTTAACGGACTGTTAAATCCTTAACTGAATGGTTAAAATCTCTGTTTTAACAGAGATTTTAACCATTCAGTTAAGGATTTAACAGTCCATTAAGGATTTAACAGTCCGTTAAGCTAACTGGTGTTTTGAACAACCGGGCCCTGGTTTACAATTAGTAACAATTTTACCGGATTATAATGTTGTGACTGCCAAATCTTTGTGCCATATTATGCATTTGATTGTAAGCCATACAGTTTCATAAGACGTATGCTGTTTGACCCTTGCAGTGCTGTCTATTTTTTTTTTTTTCATTTTTCTCATCAAAAACATGGTTTGACTACACTTTACAATCATTAAAAGTTTTGTTAAAATCATGTTTTTCTTGAGAAAAAAAGGCAGATAACCGTTAACGTATCCCACATTTTAAGGGTTTTAATTTTAATCACTGGCCAAAGAAAAGAAAAATTCCCTGATCGTCCATGCATGGAATTTATATTTACATTTCCCCGTTTACCAGGGGGCCGTTTCACGAAGCTTCGTACAACTAAAATGTTCGTAAGTGCAAAATTATGAGTCTGTAAATTTCACATTAACACTGGATTTACATTTATTGAGCATAGGCTGCATATAAATGTAAATACATCAATTGATATTTTCAGACGATCCTATATTTGCACTTACGAACATTTTAGTCGTACAAAGTTTAGTGAAACGGACCCGAGAGTCTGTAGCCACCCGGAAGTACATATATTCATTTCACATCAAAATAATATGTTGTGACCACTCATTTGGACAGTCTCAATGAGACGGTACAAATTGTGTTCACAACATATACATAATTATGCTAGAAAATAAGGAACATTTCAGGGTTTTCTTTCTGGAAAATGATAAACCAGGCTTGAAATTAATGGATTTATGTTCCCATGGTGTCCAACCAGTCAAACTTGAAAACGTGACAACTAGTGCACACATGGAATTCTTCATCACACCAGGTGACAGTACGCAGCTTGCTCTGTTCCACGTAAATCCCCTCCGACCTACATGTCACTCTGTACCCATCCTGCCTCAAATCGTGCTGCAAACACGATGCCACATTGTCCATTACCTCGAGTGGATTTCCATCAACATCCTCACTGGGTATATGCACACAGTATTTCCCGTAACACTGCTCAAATGTGTCGTATGTCTTAAACTTACGGAAATACTGTTTATAGACTTGTTTTGAAAACTGTAAATCGTGTGGAATTGGTTGGTTTTTCGATGTTACAAATTTCACCGTTGACATTATTGCACCATCGTCTTCAGCTTCCTTTTGAGACAGACGTATTAGTTCATCTTGCACATAGTTATAGCAGAAGAGTTTCTTTCGAATGTTCTCCCGTACTATGTATTCAGCAAATAAAGGAGGAGTTAGTTTGAGGGTATCAATGAGATCATCCATGGCGTAATACGAAGCTTCACGGAGCACCGCTTCTGCCTGCGATGGAGGGGGTAGGTCGTGGTCATCGCGCAGAAAGTTCAAAATATGGTGGAAATGTTCGCCGTCCCTGCAAATACATGAAAGGCAAAGAATGAAATTGTAGGGGTCGGTGGAAGCATGGGCCTAAATAAGCTCATACGCAGAGCTCCAGACAAGGTGTGTATTGGCGTATTTCACACATTTATTTTACCAGAATACACATTGATTATCAAAAGTAGGAGTACAAAATACTCATGGCAGTGATTTTCAATTTGATTAGTGAAAATACTGTACTAAAGTTGAAAATTTACTTAGTTGAGCTGCAAAAAGCAAACAGTGTTTGCTTTTTGCAGGTCAAATAAGTAATTTCTTTTATTTTGTTTGATTTTTATCATTTGTTCCTATTTAATCATGTTAATAAGGAAGACAATTAATAATACATTTTTAAAAGTAAAATACGCATTGAATTTGAAATATGGATGTATAATACTCTTTATATACAAAACTTATCTGGAGCTCTGTATAAGTGATAAGGGACTTAGCCTCCTTTCACTAGCTGATCTTCAAATACATGTACATTTTCAGAGCACATGTGGAATACTTGTACTCTGAATATTTTGTCAACTTTTGACTTCATTTATGAAAAATATTGTACACAATTTGCCATGGTGAAACAGGATTAATTGTCACATGTCTATGAAGCAATTACCTGTCTATGAAGTAGTTACTGTCTATGAAGTAGTTATATGAAGTTACCTGTTTATGAAATAGTTACCTGTCTATGAAGTTACCTGTCTATGAAATATTTACCTGTCTATCATGTATTTGATGTAGTTACCTGTCTATGATGTAGTTACCAGTATATGAAGTAGTTACCTGTATTACCAGCATATGAAGTAGTTACCTGTATAAGAAGTAGTTACCTGTCTATGAAATAGTTACATGTCTATGATGTAGTTTCCTGTCTATGATGTAGTTACCAGTATATGAAGTAGTTACCTGTATTACCAGCATATGAAGTAGTTACCTGTATAAGAAGTAGTTACCTGTCTATGAAATAGTTACATGTCTATGATGTAGTTTCCTGTCTATGATGTAGTTACCAGTATATGAAGTAGTTACCTGTATAAGAAGTAGTTACCTGTCTATGAAGTAGTTACCTATCTATGAAGTTGCATGTCTATGCTGTAGTGACCTATCTATGAAGTAGTTACCTGTATAAGAAGTAGTTACCTGTCTATGAAGTAGTTACATATCTATGAAGTTACATGTCTATGATGTAGTGACCTGTCTATGATGTAATTACATGTCTATGCAATAGTTCTCTGGCAATGAAGTACTTACCGGTACATGAAGTAGTTGTCTAAGAAGTAGTTACCTGTCTATGAAGTAGTTACCTATCTATGAAGTTACATGTCTATGATGTAGTGACCTGTCTATGATGTAATTACATGTCTATGCAATAGTTCTCTGGCAATGAAGTACTTACCGGTACATGAAGTAGTTGTCTAAGAAGTAGTTACCTGTCTATGAAGTAGTTACCTATCTATGAAGTTACATGTCTATGATGTAGTGACCTGTCTATGATGTAATTACATGTCTATGCAATAGTTATCTGGCAATGAAGTACTTACCTGTACATGAAGTAGTTGTCTATGAAGTAGTTACCTGTCTATCAAATATTTACCTGCCTGAGTAGGTAACTGTCTATGAAGTAGTTACCTATCTATGAAGTAGTTCCCTGCCGATGAAATAGTTACCTGTTTATGATGTAATTACATGTCTATGCAATAGTTCTCTGGCAATGAAGTACTTACCTGTACATGAAGTAGTTGTCTATATGAAGTAGTTACCTGTATATGAAGTAGTTATCTGTCTATTGAGTAGATACCTGTCTATTGAGTAGATACCTGCCTATGAAGTACTTGCCTGTGCCTACTAAGTAGTTACCCATCTATGAAGTAGTTATCCGTCTATGAAGTAGATACCGCTCTATGCAGGAGTTACCCGTCTATGAAGTAGTTCTCCGGTGATGAAGTTAGGTTAGCTCTATAAAGTAGCTACATGTGCATGAAGTAGTAACCTGTCTATGAAGGACTTACCTGTCTATGAAGTACTTACCTGTCTATGAAGTAGTTACCTGTGCATGAAGTAGTTACCCATCTACAACGTAGTTACCTGTATACAACATAGTTACCTGTCTATGAAGTAGATATATGTCTATGAAGTAGTTACCTGTGCATGAAGTAGTTGTATGTCTATGAAGTAGTTGCATGTCTATGAAGTAGTTACCCATCTATGAAGCAGCTATACATGTCTATGGAGTAGTTACCTGTCTATGAAGTAGTTATATGTCCATGAAGTAGTTGCATGTCTATGAAGTTGTTACCCATCTATGAAGCAGTTATACATGTCTGTGAAGTAGTTACCTGTCTATGGAGTAGTTACCTGTCTATGAAGTAGTTATATGTCCATGAAGTAGTTGCATGTCTATGAAGTTGTTACCCATCTATGAAGCAGTTATACATGTCTGTGAAGTAGTTACCTGTCTATGAAGTAGCTACCTGTCTACAACGTAGTTACCTGTGCATGAAGTAGTTACCCATCTACAAAATAGTTACCTGTGTATGAAGTAGTTACCCATCTACAAAGTAGTTACCTGTGCATGAAGTAGTTACCTGTGCATGAAGTAGTTACCTGTATAATAAGTAGTTACCTGTATATGAAGTAGTTACCTATCTATGAAGTTACCTGTCTATGAAATAGTTGCATGTCTATGATGTAGTTTACTGTCTATGATGTAGTTACCAGTATACAATGTAGCTACCAGTATACAATGTAGTTACCTGTCTACAACATAGTTACTTGTCTACGAAGTAGTTATCTGTCTATGATGTAGTTACCAGTATACAATGTAGTTACCAGTATACAATGTAGTTACCTGTCTACAACATAGTTACCTGTCTACGAAGTAGTTATCTGTCTATGAAGTAGTTACCCATCTATGAAGTAGCTACCCGTCTACGAAGTAGTTACCAGTATACAATGTAGTTACCAATATACAATGTAGTTACCTGTCTACAACATAGTTACCTGTCTATGAAGTAGTTATCTGTCTATGAAGTAGTTACCCATCTATGAAGTAGTTACCCGGCTACGAAATAGTTACATATATATGAAGTAGTTATCTGTCTAGGAAGTATTACCCGTCTATTAAGTAGTTATCCGTCAACAGAGTAGTTACCTGTCTATGAAGTAGTTATCTGTATATTAAGTAGTTACCCATTTATGAAGTAGTTATATGTCTATGACGTAGTTATCTGTATATGAAGTAGTTACCCGTTTATGAAGTAGTTATATGTCTATGAAGTAGTTATCTGTATATGAAGTAGTTACCCATTTATGAAGTAGTTATATGTCTATGAAGTAGTTACCTATATATAAAGTAGTTACCCATCTATGAAGTAGTCACATGTCTATGAAGTAGGTACCCGCCTATGAAGCAGTCACATGCATATGAAGTATTGCCCGTCTATGAAGTAGTTCTGGCCTGTTTATGAAGTAGTTACCTGTCTATGAAGTAGTTACCTATCTATGAAGTAGTTACCTGTCTATGAAGTAGTTATTTGTCTATGAAGTAGTTACCCATCTATGAAGTACAGGGGCGTAGCTAGCCAATTTGAATCTGCAGGCCCGGTTGACGACTTCGAGCACCGTTGGTGCGAGTATGCTAGGGGCGTCTGGGGGCATGCCCTCCCACAAAAAAAAATCGAAACTAGAAGGTAAATGGTGCACTCTGGCACATTTCAAAACACCTTTGTATTGGCAAAAAGTTGCCTATTTTTATTGCATTTTTGGCGTTTTTATTTTTTCCATTTTCTCGAAATTCTGCATGCCCGGGCCTGCAGTGCCTTAATGCAGCTACACGCCTGAAGTAGTTATATGTATATGAAGTCATCTGTCTATGAAGTAGTCACCTGTCTATGAAGTAGTTACCTGTCTATGAAGTAGTTATTTGTCTATGAAGTAGTTACCCATCTATGAAGTACAGGGGCGTAGCTAGCCAATTTGAATCTGCAGGCCCGGTTGACGACTTCGAGCACTGTTGGTGCGAGTATGCTAGGGGCGTCTGGGGGCATGCCCTCCCACAAAAAAAAATCGAAACTAGAAGGTAAATGGTGCACTCTGGCACATTTCAAAACACCTTTGTATTGGCAAAAAGTTGCCTATTTTTATTGCATTTTTGGCGTTTTTATTTTTTCCATTTTCTCGAAAATTCTGCATGCCCGGGCCTGCAGTGCCTTAATGCAGCTACGCGCCTGAAGTAGTTATATGTATATGAAGTCATCTGTCTATGAAGTAGTCACATGTCTATGAAGCAGTTACCCATTTATGAAGTGGTTCTGCCTGTCTATGAAGTAGTTACCCGTCTATGAAGTAGTTGTATGTATATGAAAGTCTATGAAGTAGTTATTTGTATATGAAGTAGCTACCCGTCTATGAAGTAGTTATTTTTACCCTAGTTGTATGTATATGAAGTAGTCACCTGTCTATGAAGTAGTTATTTGTCTATGAAGTAGTTACCTGCATATTAAGTTGTATGCATATGAAGTAGTTATTTGTCTATGAAGTAGTTACCTGTATATTAAGTTGTATGCATATTAAGTAGTTGCCCATCTATGAAGCAGTTACCCGTCTATGAAGTTGTATGTATATGAGGTAGTCACCTGTCTATGAAGTAGTTACCTGTATATTAAGTTGTATGCATATGAAGTAGTTGCCCGTCTATGAAGCAGTTACCCGTCTATGAAGTTGTATGTATATGAAGTAGTTACCTGTCTATGAAGTAGTTACCTGTATATTAAGTTGTATGCATATGAAGTAGTTGCCCGTCTATGAAGAAGTTACCCGTCTATGAAGTTGTATGTATATGAAGTAGTTACCTGTCTATGAAGTAGTTACCTGTATATTAAGTTGTATGCATATGAAGTAGTTGCCCGTCTATGAAGAAATTACCCATCTATGAAGTTGTATGTATATGAAGTAGTTACCTGTCTATGAAGTAGTTACCTGCATATTAAGTTGTATGCATATGAAGTAGTTGCCACGTCTATGAAGAAAGTTACCCGTCCTATGAAGTGTGTTTATATGAAATAGTTACCTGTCTATGAAGTAGTTACCTGTATATTAAGTTGTATGCATATGAAGTAGTTGCCCACCTATGAAGTAGTTATTTGTCTATGAAGTTGTGTAGTTACCAATCTATGAAGAAGTTACCCGTCTATGAAGTTGTATGTATATGAAGTAGTTACCTGTCTATGAAGTAGTTACCTGTATATTAAGTTGTATGCATATGAAGTAGTTGCCCGTCTATGAAGAAGTTACCCGTCTATGAAGTTGTATGTATATGAAATAGTTACCTGTCTATGAAGTAGTTACCTGTATATTAAGTTGTATGCATATGAAGTAGTTGCCCGTCTATGAAGTTGTATGTATATGAAATAGTTACCTGTCTATGAAGTAGTTACCTGTATATTAAGTTGTATGCATATGAAGTAGTTGCCCACCTATGAAGTAGTTATTTGTCTATGAAGTTGTGTAGTTACCAATCTATGAAGTAGTTATTTGTCTATGAAGTTGTGTAGTTACCCGTCTATGAAGTAGTTATTTGTCGATGAAGTAGTTATACCTGTCTATTAAGTAGCTACCTGTCTATGCAGTAGTTACCCATCTACACAGTAGTTATTTGTATATGGAGTAGTTATCTGTGCATGAAATAGTTACCTGTATAAGAAGTAGCTACCTGTCTATGAAGTAGTTACTTGTCTACAACGTAGTTACCTGTGCATGAAGTAGTTACCCATCTACAAAGTAGTTACCTGTGCATGCAGTAAGTAGTTACCTGTGCATGAAGTAGTTACCTGTATAAGAAGTAGTTACCTGTATATGAAGTAGTTACCTATCTATGAAGTTACCTGTCTATGAAATAGTTACATGTCTATGATGTAGTTTACTGTCTATGATGTAGTTACCAGTATACAATGTAGTTACCAGTATACAATGTAGTTACCTGTCTACAACATAGTTACCTGTCTACAAAGTAGTTATCTGTCTATGAAGTAATTACCCATCTATGAAGTAGTTACCCGTCTACGAAGTAGTTACATATCTATGAAGTAGTTACCCGTCTATCAAGTAGTTATCCGTCTACTAAGTAGTTACATATCTATGAAGTAGTTATCTGTCTATGAAGTAGTTACCCGTCTATCAAGTAGTTATCCGTCTACAAAGTAGTTACCTGTCTATGAAGTAGTTATCTGTCTATGAAGTAGTTACCTGTGCATGAAGTAGTTACTTGTGCATGAAGTAGTTACCCATCTACAATGTAGTTACCTGTCTACAAAGTAGTCACCTGTCTATGAAATAGTTATCCGTCTATCAAGTAGTTACATATCTATGAAGTAGTTACCTGTCTATGAAGTAGTTAACTGTGTATGAAGTAGTTCCCTGTCTATGAAGTAGCTACCAGTCTACAAAGTAGTTATTTGTCTATGAAGTATTTACCTGTCTATGAAGTAGTTACCTGTCTATTGAGTAGATACCGGTCTATGCAGTAGTTACCCATCTATAAAGTAGTTCTCCAGTGATGAAGTAGTTAGCTGTCTATGAAGTAGCTACCTGTGCATGAAGTAGTTACATGTCTATGAAGTAGTTACTGAAGTAGTTACCATAGGCATACCTGTCTATGAAGTTGTTACCTGCCTATGAAGTAGTTACCTGTCTACAACATAGTTACCTGTCTATGAAGTAGTTACACATCTACGAAGTAGTATCTGTGCATGAAGTAGTTACCTGTGCATGAAGTAGTTACCCGTCTATGAAGCAGTTACCTGTTTACGAAGTAGTTACCTGTGCATGAAGTAGTTACCTGTCTACAACGTAGTTACCTGTCTACAAATTAGTTACCTTCTACGTAGTAAGTTACCTGTTCACGAAGTATTTTGTACGTAGTTACTGCTGAAGAATAGTTACCTGTCTACAAGTAGTTACCTGTGCATGAATATTATCTCAACGTAGTTTACCTCTACGAAGTAGTTACCTGTCTACAACGTAGTTACCTGTGCATGAAGTAGTTACCTGTGCATGAAGTAGTTACCTGTCAACAACGTAGTTACCTGTCTATGAAGTAGTTACCAGTCTACGACATAGTTACCCATCTACGAAGTAGTTATCTGTCTATGAAGTAGTTACCCGTCTATGCAGCAGTTACCCGTCTACGAAGTAGTTACATACCTATGAAGTAGTTACCTGTCTATGAAGTAGTTGTCATTGGAGTCCTTCTGCACCTCGTGCCTGCCACTGAACATCACGGCGAGCATGGAGTCCGGGTAGCGCCGCAGTGTGGACAGGTGGGTCGCGAACAGCCGGCCACCCACGTTCAGGTTCACCACGTTCGGGAACTTAAACAAACAAATAAGACAAGTCATGTGATTTTGTACCTTCAGACATCTGCGTAATTTCATTAAATGTGTTTCAAAATTTACAATATTTTTCACAAATAAATTCAAAAGTTCAACTTTTGACGCCATTTACGGAAAATATTGTGAATTGTGTAAACGTAGTTCATGAAATTACGATTAGATAAGGCGTATATTGTATTTATACAGTACAATTTTTTCCAGTACAATATAGCAACAAACGATATGTTGTAGTGCATGTAAAATGCAGAAATTCAATTATTAACCATTTTATATCAGGAACATGTGTGATAAATATCACATCGAGTTTGAAATCAGAGAATACAATACCCTTTTGTCACAAAGTTCATCCGGAGCTCTAACATCCTGGTCAGCTGGCACAGTACGGTAGTTATAGAGAACAGTAGGTTAGTGCCGTGAATGGAAAAAAATATCTGGCAAGGCTCAGGAAACGGGATGGGCGAGGCTATGCCGAGCACATCCCGTTTCCGTGCCGCGCCAGATATTTTTTCCCATTCACGGCACTAACCTACTATTCTATTTATCCCGTCAACACGTACAAATGGCTGTAAAATGCAAAAATAGTATTGACTGGATATCAAAAATGTTTCACGGCATCGTGTTTCACGGCACATACGCACTGTGTTGACGGGATAAATATTGCAACCCGATAGTAAATGACTTTGTTCCCTGGATGGATGGTTAATGAATTGCTCACAGACAGAATGGCGGACAGTGAAGATCCTGATTACACTATACAGTTTTAAAATAAGTCTTAGACAATCAAGTGTTGTTTTTTTCCAACTTCATTTTTTTCTTCAAATTTTAAGAATATGCTCCGGAAACTAGACGAAAATTGTGTTTATGAGATACGTCTAATTAGAGCTCAGTGGCTACTCGTTAGGAAACCAGTGCATATTTTGACGGAGTGCATCACCAGTACAGGGGCGTCGGAAAAGGTCCGGCAGGTCTGGCCACTGCCGGATCAATAATTTTGACATATTTGTAAGTCATGTCTGAAAAAAAAACGGAATGTAAATATTTTTCTGCAATTTTTCTCACTTCTCATCAAATGTGTATGTTGTTACCACTCAATTGAACCGTCTCGGTTCAACTGAGTGGTAACAACATACACTTTTGGTGGGTAGCGGGGGCACCCACTAGATTCGCGGGAACAATTTTATGATGCGTTCGTCGCCCTTGCAATGCCTATACATGTACTTACCTGAACCGTAGGTATTGCAGCACCGTCTGGAATGGGGTCATCGGTGTCTGCCATTCTTAGAACAGCGTCAGCTGATCAGGTCAGTTATGATGTAGCAGGTAAACATCACAGCCATCACATACAGGTAGACATAGATGGTAACTGGTATCTGTCAATTTAAAAAAAATGCCAATAAAAAAGGCATTTGTTAACATAGAATTTCCTTAGCAAAAAAAAATGATTACATGACATGCAACATGGATTCCGAGAAAAGCGCTCATGTGAGACTCAATTGTTGATGCTTGTGGAAGACTATATTTCACAAAAAACAAATCGATCTGATCCTTTTAGACTTTAGTAAAGCATTTGACAAAGTTAGCCATGAAAAACTATTATATAAACTTCAATTATAAGGAATCAGGGGAAATACACATAAATGGATCAAATAATTCCTTGACAACCGCAAGCAGTCAGTCATTGTAAACGGACTCGTATATGACTCGCTATGGTGATCTGCGAGGGTGCCCGAAATAATTAGTCCGTATTTAAAATACAGTGTTTTAGGTCGTTCAAACCCCGTCTTTTACATATAGTTGACGATACTTGAAAACGTTGAAATACGGACACGGACCGGGGAATCACGGACATAGAGTCGGCAAATTATGGACATATATACCGGTAGCCAACTATGATAGGGAAAATACGTACAAAAAATATTTAACATTTTTTACAATGTTTTATGCTCTATACTCACTACCGTAGTAATTCATTTAATTAGTGTCTATATCTAAATTCTTACAATCATTTAAGTAAAATATATGTATGCAGATTCAAATTTACTGCAGAATGCTATATTGATATGGTAAAATATGGACAAGATAGTCCGTAGTTTTACAATAAAAAAATGATAGGTTTAATACGGACAGTGTTATTATTTAATTCTTTTTTTGTAAAATCTCTGTTAACGATTGTGTAAATGAATAGCGTTATTGTTTTACTGGCAGGAATAAAATTCACGAAACACATTCAAAAGGTATACCCAGTTCGAGTGTATTTTTCCTGCCCAAAAATGTTTACGACATTTGAAAGTCAGTCATTTGGAAAAGGTTGTGTGTATTAACCCTTAGGCCGCTATCTTATTTTTCTTGTTGTCAAACCATGTTTTTATTGAGAAATAAGGCAAGATATAAAAGCAACAGCAGACAACAATTGTTGTGAGTAGCAGTCAAAGGGTTAAAGTATAGTACTAATGTATGACATCACATGCGTGTTTGCAACGTCACATTTGTTTTGGCTAATGCTGCGCATCTGGTAGTGTAAACAAAATGGTGAGCAGCATACTGGATCAGCATAGCAAAATTTATGTTAAACTTGAAGCAGAACTATCCAGTGACATCATGGCAGCTAGGTTAGTTTCTTTGTTTAACAGTTAATTTAGTAAATAAGACAGCTATTCCATTAGTAGGGTCTGAGGATTTTACATATTTTGAATTTATTCGGAATAACTTTTTACCAATTGGTTAAACTATCGGAATGTGATAAAATTGTGACACAGTGTAGCAATTAATCCGAATCAGCTTGTGTATTCCAAAATCCACATATTTTATTATGACATACGCAAGGCTAAATTTGAATTGCGTTTTGCGGAATTAGCGGACATGACAGTAAATGGACCAAAAATAATGAAAATTACACTATTTGTGCAGGGAACACACTACATCAATGGATGTCCGTATTTTTACTATGTCCGTGTTTTCCCGGATTGCACTTACCGTTTTTTTAGTAGTTTGCTTCTTGTTGGATCTGTTGGACCTTAATTTAACTTTAAGTACACATGCTTGTATGGTCCCTCTGTTTGACGTATCACCATTCTACTATCATGATTATAAAATCGGGTATTGTTTTTGTTTATAAAAGTGTTGTTGTTGTTGTTCCGTTGTACATAGTTGTTGTGAGATCCCCACGCTTATTTTTCGTGGCACCCGGATATTTCCGGTAACGTTCGGTGGAAGTCGGAAAGATCCGACACGCTATATAACGGAGTAATTATTCTAACCAGATGGCCACGGCCCGCATGTAGAGCCCGCCGAGGCATTTCATGGTCTCAGAATGTATTTATTTGAAGTTTGAATTAACATGATTAAGGGCTGTGGAGAAAGCTTAGAATGAAAATATGGATGATATTAAAGAATTATTTGAAGTACCGGTAAATCGGAGTAAGTGTTGTGGAGATATAAGGTATGTAAAAACTTTAACACAAATTTCGAAGTCATTTGACCTTGGCCTTGGGTATGTGGACCACATGGACAAGCAATAGAATGAAAATATGAATGATGAAAAGGAAGTATTGGAAGTTTGAAGTAAATTGGAATAACAATAATTATTGTGGATGTAAAAACTTCAATGCAGATTTTATAATATGCAAACTTCTAAGTCATTTGACCTTGCCATTGGGGTACAGGGGCCTCATGAGTGGGACACAGAATGAATATATGGATGATGACCAATAAGCATATGAAATTTCAAGCAAATCTGATTTACGGTTACAGAGATAGTAGGTAACTGAAAACTTAAACGCAAAATTTGAAAAAAAATGAACACAAACTTCTAAGTCATTTGACCTTGACATCGGGGCACTGGGGCCACATGAGTGGGATACAGCATGAATATATGGATGATGATTATATAACAAGCATATGAAGTTTCAAGTCAATGTGACTTAGAACTGCAGAGATAAAAGGTATTTAAAAACTTTATACATAACCATTGATGTATGAATTCAGGTACGGATGGATTCACCATTGAGGTGCGACTCCCGGTAAGGATGAATTCACCATTAATGCGTGAATCCCGATAAGAATGGATCCACAATTGAATAATGCATCCCGGTAAGGATTGATTCACCATTCAAGTGCGAATCCCGGTAAGGATGAATTCACCATTGAGGTGTGAATATCGGTAAGAATGGATTGACCATTAAATAATGCATCGCGGTACGGATGAATTCACAATTGGTGTGTGAATCACGGTAAGGATAGATTCACCATGGAGGTATGCATGTCGGTAAGGATGGATTCACCATTGATGTGTGAATCCCGGTAACGATGGATTCACCATGGAGGCATGCATGTCGGCAAGGATGGATTCATCATTGAGGTGTGAATCCCAGTAACGATGGATTCACCATTGAGGTATGCATCCCGGTAAGGATGGATTCACCATTGAGGTGTGAATATCGGTAAGAATGGATTGACCATTAAATAATGCATTGCGGTAAGGATGAATTTACAATTGCTGTGTGAATCACGGTAAGGATGGATTCACCATTGAGGTGTGAATCACGTTAACGATGGGTTCCCCGTTGACGTATGAATTCCGGTAAGGATGGATTCACCATTGAGATTCACCATTGAGGTATGCATTCCGGTAAGGATGTATTCACCATTGAGGTGTGCATTCCGGTAAGGATGGATTCACCATTGAGGTATGCATTCCGGTAAGGATGGATTCACCATTGAGGTGTGCATTCCGGTAAGGATGGATTCACCACTGATGTATGAATTCCGATAAGGATGGACTCAACATTGAGGTATGCATGTCATAGGGATATATTCACCATTGAGGTGCGAATCCCTGTAAGGATGAATTCACCATTGAGGTGTGAATCCCGGTATGGATGTATTCAACATTGAGGTATGCATCCAGGTAAGGATGAATTCAACATTCTATGCATTCCTTTAAGGATGGCTTCACCATTGAGGTATGCATTCCGGTAAGGATTGATTCACCATTCAGGTATGCATTCCGGTAAGGATGGATTCACCATTGAGGTATGCATTCCGGTAAGGATAGATTCACCATTGAGGTGTGAATCACGTTAAAGATGAATTCATCATTGAGATGTGAATCCCGGTAAGGATGGATTCACCATTGAGGTATGCATTCCGGTAAGGATAGATTCACCATTGAGGTGCGAATCCCTGTAAGGATAAATTCACCATTGAGGTCTGAATCCCAGTAAGGATGGATTCACCATTGAGGTGTGAATCACGTTAAAGATGGGTTCCCCATTGAGGTGCGAATCCCGGTAAGGATGAATTCACCATTGAGGTATGCATTACGGTAAAGATGGACTCACCATTGAGGTATGCATTCCGGTAAGGATGGATTCACCATTCAGGTATGCATTCCGGTAAGGGTGGATTCACCATTGAGGCATGCATTGCGGTAAGGATGGATTCACCATTGAGGTATGCATTCCGGTAATGATGGATTCACCATTGAGGTGTGCATTCCGGTAAGGATGGATTCACCATTGAGGTATGCATTCCGGTAAGGATTGATTCACCATTCAGGTATGCATTCCGGTAAGGATGGATTCACCATTGAAGCATGCATTCCGGTAATGCTGAATTCACCAGTGATGTATGCATTCCGGTAGGGATGGATTCACCATTGAGGTATGCATTCCGGAAAGGATAATTCACCATTGAGGTATGAATCACGTTAAAGATTAATTCACCATTGAGGTGTGAATCCCGGTAAGGATGGATTCACCATTTAGGTGTGAATCACGTTAAAGATGGGTTGCCCATTGAGATGCGAATCCCGGTAAGGATGGATTCACCATTGAGGTATGCATTACGGTAAAGATGGACTCACCATTGAGGTATGCATTCCGGTAAGGATGGATTCACCATTGAGATTCACCATTGAGGTATGCATTCCGGTAAGGATGGATTCACCATTGAGGCATGCATTGCGGTATGGATGGATTCACCATTGAGGCATGCATTTCGGTAAGGATGGATTCACCATTGAGGTATGCATTCCCGTAAGGATGGATTCACCATTGAGGCATGCATTGCGGTAAGGATGGATTCACCATTGAGGCATGCATTGCGGTAAGGATATCTGGATTCACCATTCAGGTATGCATTCCGGTAAGGATGGATTCACCATTGAGGCATGCATTGTATGCATTCCGGTAAGGATGGATTCACAATTGAGGTGTGCATTCCGGTAAGGATGGAATTCACCATTGAGGTATGCATTCCGGTAAGGATGGATTCACAATTGAGGTGTGCATTCCGGTAAGGATGGATTCACCATTGAGGCATGCATTGCGGTAAGGATGGATTCACCATTCAGGTATGCATTCCGGTAAGGATGGATTCACTATTGAGGCATGCATTGCGGTAATAATGGATTCACCATTGAGGTATGCATTGCGGTAAGGATGGATTCACCATTGAGGTGTGCATTTCGGTAAGGATGGATTCACCATTGAGGTATGCATTCCGGTAAGGATGGATTCACCATTGAGGTATGCATTCCGGTAAGGATTGATTCACCATTCAGGTATGCATTCCGGTAAGGATAGATTCACCATTGAGGTGTGCATTCCGGTAAGGATTGATTCGCCAAACATGTATGCATGTCGGTAGGGATAGATTCACCATTGAGGTGCGAATCCCTGTAAGGATGAATTCACCATTAAGGTGTGAATCCCGGTAAGGATGTATTCACCATTGAGACGTGAATCACGTTAAAGATTGATTCACCATTGAGGTGTGAATCCCAGTAAGGATGGATTCTCAATTGGGGTGTAAATGCCGGTAAGGATGAATTCACCATTGAGGTGTGAATCCCAGTAAGGATGGATTCACCATTGAGGTGTAAATCCCGGTAAGGATGAATTCACCATTGAGGTGTGAATTCCGTAAGGATGGATTCACCATTGAGGTGTACATCCCGGTAAGGATGAATTCACCATTGAGGTGTGAATCCCGTAAGGATGGATTCAGCATTGAGGTGTAAATCCCGGTAAGGATGAATTCGCCATTGATGTGTAAATCCCGGTAAGGATGGATTCACCATTGAGGTGTGAATCACTTTAAAGATGGATTCACCATTGAGGTGTGAACCACGTTAAAGATGGATTAACCATTGAGGGTATGAATACCGGTAAGGATGAATTCTCCATTGATGCGTGAATCCCAGTACATCCCAAATATTAAAATCGGTGAATGGTTTTTAGCCCTTTCAACACCACAGGCCTGTATAGTGGTATTGGCAAAAAGTGTAGATCCAGATGAGCCGGCTCGTGACGAGCCGTCTCATCAGGATCTTCACTTTTGCAGGTAATTTTCACATTTTTGAAAGTCTGAAAATCATTTTGTGACGGTTGGATTGGTTGCAAAATTAACATATCAAAATCCATTCCAGTTACTTAGGGGTGAAAGGGTTACAGAGAATAGTAGATTAGTGCCGTGAATGGGACAAAAATATCTGGCAAGGCTTAGGAAACGGGATGGGCGAGGCTCTGCCGTTGATTGGTGTTTAACGGTCTATCAACAGCTAATGTCATTTAACAGGTTCGATCCCGTATTTAACCTGCTCCATTGAATAACCTGACCTGGTGCCAGGTCCATACCACACCAAAGGTACTTGGCCCCTTCCCCTAAATTGAGTAAAGTAATAGGATTACAAATAATTGTAATACTCACCTAAGGGGTATAACTAGATTCAACTGTCACATACAATAATACCAACGACGTATGTAGGGCCAAACCAGGTCTCCGTTCGGGATTCCAGTAAGGATAAACCCCGATCGTTAAATTACCCATCGCATGCTCCCACGTGCCACCCACTTAGGTGGAACATACCTTATAGCTAAATCCAAGGAATACGAAACCATCCTGGTTTTCAGACGTTTTATTAGCATTTCATTCACATAACAAAAACATATGACAGTCGCAAAAGTACTGGCAGTTTGCGAAGACATGCAAGAACAAGGTGTACGATCATGTGGCTACAACAACAACAACAACAAGTACTGAAACTTTCAGAAGCCCTCAGATTCGAAGTACGTATGTTTTCCTTATTATGTAACGGATTATTATGAAATATGGCGCATCAAACGCGTCTTGTTAAGCTGCATTTGGTGGTCTCGGTACTTTGGCCCAAACTTATGTCATTTTTGCGAAGAATCGATTTCCGTGTATACCGACACGGAAATCGATTCTTCGCAAAACACGACATAAGAAAGTGCCGAACTACCGGGACCACCAAATGCAACTCATGAAGACGAGTTTGCAGCGCCATATTTCATCAAAATCCGTTGCATATTACGGAAAATATTAAATAATACTTACTTTGGAGTGGGCGCGCTTTCAACATTTCAGCCATTGTTGTTGTTGTTGTTGTTGTTGTAACCACGTGATCATGAACCTTCAAGAACGTAATTTACATTTTTACATTAGGTCATAGCGCTGACTTTGATCAATCGATACATTCATTCATACTATAACAACTACATGGTAAATCACAGGTGTAAGATTCGGACATGCGACACAAAAAAATGCACATTAAAAAAAACCTGATCCCACCAACCAAGTCTGGTACTGTACGAAACCAAGTGGGTGGGGTAATGGGATTTTTGTTAACGTAATGTACCGTGCCCGTGCGATACCAGCTGGTCGGGTAATGGGCTTTTTAATGGGCATTTGTTTGCTGTGTCACAGTTCCGAGTCTTCCACCTGTGTCGTAAACAATATGTGGGTAATGTTTGCTCCATCTGTTTTCAAGTACCCATTCTGTTTTTGCAAATATTGAGCAAAAACAAAATGGTTGAAAGCATTCAGAAAATATATTTTCACAAGTTTTACACCGTGAATTATCGTGATTATAGCCCATGTATATTTTTTGTCGTACCTTTTTCAAACAAGAATTTTACAAAACTAATTTTGAAAATCTGTGGTTTCATCTGTAAATATTGATTTAATGGTGTTTAACGGCCTGTCAACAAATATGGCCAATTTAGGCCTGGTTGCAGGAAGGACTGATTTCAAGGTTTCACCTGCATCGATGGGGGAGGACGGGGACATCAAAATCAAAACCACTGATCAGAAGAAATGAGAATAGCCCGATCTGGTGCCATGTCCTCTCCACACCAGAGAGATTTATCCGCACTCCATAAAACTAGCATAGTAGGCCTACTAATACTAATCGTATTACTTGCATACTGAGTATAAACAGATTCAACTCTAAAGTAACAATAAATCCAACAAGAGTGCCGAAAGGTCACACTATACGCCCGTAGAGGCAAGGCCAGTCAACAAGGGGAGGTAAGTCTTCATCTTGCATTGATCGATCGATCGGTCAAGTAGAACTCGAGTTATTGCGTGAACAAGGATACAGAATCCGAAAAAAAAATGGCCGCCAAGGGGAGATAAGTTATCTGAATTTTTTGAAAAGCAATAGGCTTCTTCGATCATTCAAGTAGATCTCTAGTTATTGCGTGACCAAGGATACAGAATCCGAAAATAAAAAATGGCCGCCAATGGGGAGATGTCATTGGAAATATTTGAAAAGCAATAGGGTTTTTGCCGTGAAAAACATGTATACCGAATCTGGTTGCGATCGGTTAAGTAGAACTTGAGTTATTGCGTGGACAAGGATACAGAGTGCGAAAATTAAAAATGGCCGCCAACGGGGGATAAGTCGTCGGAAATCTAAAATAAGTCATCAGCGAAGATGCAGAACTATGAAGCTGTCACCAAGGCAAGAGATATTAATGAGAATTTAAAAATATACAGCATTAGTTCTTCCTCTTGTTGTGATAAACAGGTATACTAATTTAGGTAGAGATGTGTAAAGTAGAAATTATATAGAATTGGATACAAAAATGAAGAAAAATTGGATAATTTAAAAAACACCATTGTGCATATCTTCAATATGTGTAGAAGACGCGTGTATAGTTTCAGATCGATTGACTGAACGGTTTCAGAGGAGTTGTGTGCGCAAACTCTGTACCCTATATAGAATTGTATAAACACATGTAAAAATAAAATGGCCAAGTTAAAAAGGTGATATTTTTCCTCATAAAAACATCGATGTGCACATCTTCAATATATGTAGAGGACGTGTGTATAGTTTCAGATGGATTGACTGAACGGTTTCAGATGAGTTGTATACACAAACTATGCATTTTTTTCTGAAAGCACCCCCCCCACACCCTGTCTGTCGCCCGCCCCGCGGTTAAACATAAAAATACGTAGCGTTTCTTTAAAACGATCGTATAAAAACCTGTCATGTTTCTAACTAGGAATATAGATTGTTATCAGGCTGCAGGATTGTGACATTTGATCATTGATCATTGATCATTTGACACTAGTCACAAATCCAATAAGCCCCATTTCTGGAGATTCGATATGGTTGGAAGCATCAGTTGGAAGGTTTCAACAACAAAAGGGACAAGTGCTCCATCGGGCTGATCCAGGTCTAGAACAACGTGGTGAACCATGTGATAACAAGAGACGAGGTAAAGCCACCGACGCCATGTTTTCTTCAAGGCATAGACACTTGGATAACAGAGAATTGGACCTAAACACAAAAAAGTAACATTGAAAATGGAAGTCGATTGAGCGAAAAAAAGTAGGTCCAGGTAAAAAAAAAAAAGAGTCACTTATTGCATAGTGGAATGTGGTGGGCACCCGTTGGTAATTAAGCTGTGTAAGTATGGTGGATCTGTGTGGTAAAGTAAAAGAGAAATGGACCTAAACACGAAAACTTAACATTGAAAATGGCTAATTCAATTACAAGAAAAAAATAGGTAAAGGTAAACAAAAGGTCACAGGTTGGATAGTGATATGTGGTGGGCACCCATTGGTTATGCAGTTGTAAAAGTATGGTGGTTCTAGGTGGTACAATAACAGAGAAATGGAGCTAAACACGAACACTTAATATTGAAAATGGTTAAGTCCATTACGCGAAAAAAATAGGTAAATGTCAAAAAAAGGTCACATGTTGGATAGTGGTATGTGGTGTGCACCCATTGGTTATGAAGTTGTAAAAGTATGGTGGTTCTAGGTGTTACAGAGAAATGGACCTAAACACGAAAACTTAACATTGTGAACGCCGTCACCCCCCCACCCCCCCCACCCCCCCCCCCCACACCCTGCCCGCCCGGCTTTCGCCAATCCAATAGCCGGGATTGAAAACAATACGGCTAAAAACGGCAGTAATTTCAAATATAAAAAGGGTACATAAAATGATATACACATTTTTATTGATTGATTGGCATTTTACATAATTATGTTCAGCAGAAAGATTATAAACAGACATGTTTATTTTCAGAAAGAAACACTAACAATGGATGCCGTTTCCATAGAGATATGTCCAAAATTGTAGACGCCTACAAAGACGACAACATCTACGCCAGAATTATGACCTTACATGTATGCAGAGATCCAGATAAGCTGCGTATTTGCTTAAATACCCAAATAAAATTTCCAAAAACCCAATTGAAATCAGAAGTAGTGAGTATCAAAAAGCAATAACAATTTTGTGATACCTTTATCATGCTGCAGAAAACAATAAACAGACCACAAATATAGCACGTTTTCTTATTTTCCACGAAAACCTATCTTGGTATTTCATTAGAATTGTCTCCAAGGAGACAATTCTAATGAAATGCCAAGACATGTTTTCATTTCGAAGCAAACTATTCAATAATTGCTGTCTGTTGATGTGTAAACAGTAGTGTGATTTTATTTTACCCAATTAACATTTTGAAATACCCAATTGCTTCAGAAATGATCGAGTGAAAGTACTCAATAACTAATTTCTTATTTGAAGCTGTGCGCGTGGGTGAGGCAAAACTCGCTGCCATGTTTTAGACACTGGTGTCCCCGTTTCTCAATGTGTACACACGACATCTTAACAAGGGTAGCTTCTGATCAGCTATGACAGTCCAATGTTGATCAAGATCAAAATTTCCAAAGAACTATGTTCACGGTGGTTCATATTTATGTGGAACGCCAAATCTACACACGTCCTCGCCACACCAGAGTCACTTAGCTCCACTCCCCAAAAGTAATAGGATTAGTACCTAATCTGATTACTTTTATGATGGGTATAACCGGATTCAAATCTTAAGCAGCAAGAAAGCCAAAATGTACAGGAGGGCGAAACCAGGAATATTAGTATTCCAACAAGGACGAACCCCACGTTAAACATACCATTCACATGCTCCCAAGTCCCAAACAACCACCCAATAGATGGGGATTGAACACACAACCTCCAGTATTGAAGTCCAGTCAGAGCTCCAGTATTGGCGTATTTTGCGCAATTATTTTAGCTGAATACGCATTGATTATCAAAAGTGGGAGTACAAAATACGCACAGCAATGTGAAAATATGCTTTGATTTTCAAATTGAGTAGTGAACACACTGTCATAAAGTTGAAAATTCACTTAGTTGAGCTGCAAAAAGCAAACTGTGTTTGCTTTTTGCAGCTCAAATAAGTGAATGTTTAAATGTTTTATCTTTTTTTTTTATCCGTTATTCCCTATTTAGTAATGAAGAAAATCAATAATCTATTTGTAAAAGTAAAATACGCAATGATTTGAAATCAGGAGGTATAGTACGCATTAGACACACAGCTTTTCTGGAGCTCTAGTCCAGTGCTACACCACTAGACAACAACTTCCAAAAGTAGTTTTTTAATCTGGGTTGCCAAATAGAATAATATCAACATCAAAGTCAGACACAATTTGTTATCAGTCAGTATGTATTTTGTCAGTGTGAGCTAGTTACCCGAAACATACCGGTAGTAGCTAAAATATCCGTAACAACAGTTGTGTCTACAAGTTCATGCAGTAAAATGTTAAAGGCAATTAAAATGTATATCCCAGCTTTAAGACATAAATATACACAAGGTGTACACTGTACATAAAAGCACAGGCGGTCGGCATGTTGATAGGATAGTTTGTTTATTGGTGTTTAACGGCCTATCAACAGCTAAGGTCATTTAAGGCCGGGCAAAAGGGTTTGATCCCATTTTAACCTGCTGCATTGGGGGAAAATCCCAAAATCAGAACAGAATATTTACATCGAGAAAAAATATATTCAGCCCTGAAATTAGAATAACCTGACCTGGTGCCAGGTCCATACCACACCAAAGTCACTTGGCCTCTTCCCCTAAGATAGGATTACGAATAATCGTAATACTCACATAAGGGGTATGACCACATTCAACTGTCACATACAAAATGCCAAACACGTATGTGGGGCCAAACCAGGTCTCAAGTCGGGATTCCGGTAAATAGGATAGTGTATTATACGTATTTAGACATGTGGAAAAAATAAATGTAGTCATTGTATAGTCAATGTATTTATAAATACATTGACTATGCAATGACTACATTTCATTTTTTTATAGGATAGTGTATTATACTTTTTTAGACATGTCTGCATGTCTAAAAAAGTATAATGCACTATCCTATCAACATGCCAACAGCCTGTGCATGAAAGCAGATACACTGTATATACAGCTCATGTGGTACTGTGTGATACACTGGTGCGGCATTCCGTGACAGCATAAAGTATTTCATGTCGATCGACTGATTGATTAATGGGTGTTTAATGGTGTATCAACAGCTAAGGTCATTTAAGGCTGGGCCAACAGGTTGGACTATCCCATATTTAACTGGTCCATAATGATTGAAATTCTCTAAATCAGAACTGAATATTTACAGAAAAATATATATTCAGCCCTGAAATTAGAATATCCTGACCTGGTGCCAGGTGCATTCCACACCAGTCACTTAGCTCCAACCCAAAAAGTTATATGTTCAGCACTAATCTTATTACTTTTTAATGGGGTACAACAGGATATAGCTCTCAAGGCCATGAATATACATGAGGGCCAAACCATGTAAGTCGGCATTCCGGCAAGGATGAACCCCGATCGTTGAATGACCGTTCGCGTGCTCCCGACCAACCACCCACGAATAAGGTGCCAGATTCCTGACGATTTCCCAGGCAGCTACATGCAGAAGATATTTCATAAACACATTTTCGTCTTTCATTTACCAGACGAAAAATGCGTTTATGCAATAGCTCCAAGTACAGCCGAGTGGTATCTCGTCAGGAAACCGGTGCACTTTTCGACATTACGCCGGTGCAGAGTGCAGCTTCAGTATCATATGTACCAAACCATGATGATTTAGTAATTTCCAATAACCTCCGAAGGGAAGCACATTTAATTACACATTGTTTTAAAGTCGCTCTTTTTATTAAATTTTTTGAAAATTTAATAAAAAGAGTGACTTTAAAACAATGTGTACGTGATGATCTATTTTTACTTTTTACGATATAATATATATTATATTTTTAAGGTATGATATAGGAAAGATGATGCTGAATTTGGATACATGTATAGTAGTTTTTTTCTACAACTATATAGTTCTGATTTATTTGTCATTAATGAACACATCTGTAACAATACATGCGTGACTTGATTATCATGGATGGAGCGCAAAACCAACTTAACCCTTTCAACACTACAGACAGCAGTGCAGGGGCCCGTTTCACTAAACTTTGTACGACTAAAATGTTCGTAAGTGCAAAATTATGATAGTCTGTAAATTTCACATTAGCAATGTTTTCTTGTAAACATTATTGGATTTACATTTATTGAGCATCAATGAATGTAAATACAGCAATTGAAATTTCCAGACGATCCTAAAGTTGCACTGATGAACATTTTAGTTGTACAAAGTTTAGTGAAACAGCCCCGAGATCCTTACACTATAACGAGCCGTCTCATGAGAATCTGCACCATTTGTCGACACGTTTTACTTTTTACAAAATGGCCCCCTTATCTGCATAATGGAAGTCACAAACGGTTAACAAATGTCATTCAGCTTTTTGTTTTAGACGTAGGGAACATTTGAATTATTGATTGATTGGTTGGGGTTTTACATCCGTTCAATGAAATGTAGACCTACCTGGCAGTGAGGCGGTTCAAATGGTGTGATGTATATCTATAGATATATATTTCTGAAGGGAAATAAAGAAAATCCATCATTAACCCTTTCCCTGTTTTGCGATATTTCGACTCTTCCAAATCCAAAACATCTGAATAAAAGAATCAAATGCTGGGTCAAATGATGGTTAAATTATCTGATAGAGTAGAAAACATTGTGGGAAAAGGAGAAATTGCTTGTTACAAGCAATTTCTCCTTTTCCCACAATGTTTTCCAAAGACATCTTCTGCAGAGGCGTGAAAAGTCGTTTCTATCAGGGAAAGGGTTAAAATGGTGTATCAGAAAACAATGGGTTAGTATGACAAAAGTGCAATATATTGTATTGTTGTCAAACAATCAACATTTAGCTGAAAGGCAAAACTCAACAGCAATGGTAACTACATGTATTTCAAAATATCATACAGAGCTGCAGATAAGGTGCGTATTTGCATAAATACCCAATTAAAATTGCCAAAAACCCAATTGAAATCAGAAGTAGTGAGTATCAAAAAGCAATGAAAAATGTGTGGTATGTTTATCATGCTACAGAAAACAATAAACAGACCACAAATATAGCATACTTTCTTATTTTTCCATGAAAACACATCTTGGTATTTCATTAGAATTGTCTCCAAGGAGACAATTCTAATGAAATGCCAAGACATGTTTTCATTTTGAAGCAAGCTATTCAATATGTGTAGTCTGCTGATGTGTTAAACAGTAGTGTGATTTTATTTTACCCAATTGAAATTTTGAAATACCCAATTGCTTCAGAAATGATGGAGTATCAATACTCCATTACTAATTCCTTATCTGGAGCCCTGAATCATACAAGTATGAAGGCTGTATCTCTTACACAAGTTATCAGAAACTGCACGCGATGGGACATGTCAGACAGAAACAGACAAACTGTAACAATGAGCCCTTTTGAGTTACCAACATACAAAAGACGTAAGAACATTGGAATCGATTCATGCAATTTTTTTGACAACTAACTGATTTATTTATTCAATGGTGTTTAACAGCATGTACACAGTTCAAGTCATTTTAGGCCAGCAGGAATCCCATATTTCACCTGTATGTTTTGCGACATCAGTAAAAGTACTAGGATTAGTACTAATCTTACTATTTTTATATTACTAATGGGTATAACCAGATTCAACTCTCGCGCACTAGGAAGTCGAAACTGTACCTGAGGGCCGAACCAGGTAATATCGGGATTACACCAAGGATGAAACAAGATGACTTGGGTTGACAGAAATGGTCTACCATCTGGAAAAGCCAGCCCTTCTATGCGACTGTGATTGACGAAATCAGGCTTATGGGTTGTGTGATCAGTGTAGATCCAGATCAGACTGCGCATGCGCAGTCTGATCAGGATCTGCACTGTTCGCCATTCAATCAATGAAACACCCGTCACGCTTGTAACAAGAAATATAGATCGTGATCCGGCTACAGGAGTGTGCTATTTGCTACACTGGTCACAAATCCAATAAGACCAGTCAGGTATACAGTTCATTTCTGGCCAATATAGATCCGGATTCGGTTTGCGGCCACTTTGCTTGCTGACACTATGCCACCCCCGATACATGTTTGTTTGTTTGTTTATTGGTGTTTCACGGCCTATCAACAGCTAAGGTCATGTAAGGCCGGGCAAACGGGTTCGATTCCATTTTAACCTGCTGCATTGGCGGAAAAAATCCCAAAATCAGAACGGAATATTTACATCGAGAAACAATATATTCAGCCCTGAAATGAGAATAACTTGACCTGGTGCCAGGTCCATACCACGCCAAAGTCACTTGGCCTCTTCCCCTAAAATAGGATTACAAATAATCGTAATATTCACATAAGGGGCATAATCAGATTCCACTGTCACATACAAAATACCAATGACGTATATGAGGGCAACTAGAACCACAAATATGCCAGTTTCTACAACCAGAGTACAACAGGATAGTGGTTGTATTGCCACTGATTGCTCAACAACACCACTGATTGCTCAACAACATTATGGCAAGTTACGACCAGCTATTGTACACAATAAATATATGCAATATATTCACAGCTATGCCATTTTGCCAATACATTGACAGAACAGCCATAAAACTAGCAGCTATAAAAATATACACTATACACAATACATGTATATGTAATTTGAAGTTAACCCAAGTTAAAATAAATATAACTGACTGTGGCCCATTTTAAAGGTACATGCCCACCCAGTAGGCACAAATTGTTCTTTATATTAATTAAATAAGTGTATAACTGTGTCACTATTCCACCAGTTCAAACAATTACGAGTGCCCGCCATACAGATATAACCATTTAGTAATATTTATTTTACTAAGTGACGCGCGGTGGTATCAGGCTATTTTCATATGCAAATGAGGCATGATACTTTTTTAATTATTTATACTAATTAAATTTGTCGCCTGAAAAAATAATATTTCGACAGATTATAAAGTACACGTATGATCATTGCACATCAAAAAATAAATACAGAAAATAAATAGTCTGTTAACATTTAAAGGAAACACAGTTATCGCCCCTGATATCAGTGTGAAAATTTACGTCTGATATAAAATGTATGATGTCAATCAATACGTGGGGTAATGGTGAATGAATGTTTATTTTTCCAGAAAATGTCTCAGATGATGTCTCCGATATAAAGAACATGTTGTGCCTACTGAGTGGGCATGTACCTTTAATCAAGATCTGCATTATTTGCCATTTAATGGCTGAAACAACCATATCAAGTTGAAAGTTTGTGCATATTTGAGAGTAAATGCAGACTTTTTTTACATGTTCAACAAGATTCTGGTAACATTTAAAGAAAATATTTCAAAATATCAAAATCATGTTTGGCAATCATCAGCCATGCAATAATTAGTCGGGCAAATTAGTTGAAGGACAAGGCCAGATGATCGAGTACACAAGATATTCAAACAGCGATGACATCACAAGTTATACAGTCGCGTTTGATCAGTGCTCCAGATAAGTTTCGTGTCTATAGAGTATCGTATTCCCTAATATCACATTCAATGTGTACTGTAACCCTAAATCCCGATCGTTAAATTACCCATCACATGCTCCCACCCATGTGCAATGATCATACTTTATAATCTGTTGAAAATAGTATAAATAATTAAACAAGAGGCCCAAATGGGCCTGTATCGCTCACCTAAAAGCCTCCATAGTGGTCATCTTGATTTCACAAAGACTCTTCACTTACAACTTCAAATGTTCCACAGAATTTGTTGGTACCTTCTGATCTAACATATATTGCGAATGTGCATGTGTCGGTGGCCTTCTTGGATGACGTAATCATCTGATTTTGGCAAAACATGCTCCAGAGTGATCGTCTCGTCGATACCTTGGATTGGATATATTATATGACCATATTCGGTCAAAAATATAATTTGACCCCTAGTTGACCCCTCGGGCCACGCCCATTTTTGACCCAGGTGCCACCATATGAACAAATCTGAAACAGCGTTAACTATCAATCATTCACACCAAGTTTCGTCGAAATCGGCCTGGAGGTTTGTGAGAAGAAGATTTTTTTGACAATTTGACCTACTTTTCAATGGCGGACATCTTGGATTTGGTGATGACCTCCATTTTAACAAAAATGGACAGGCTTCACCCACAGACCATTACAGTTAAGTTTGGCCAATATCGGCCAAGCAGTTCACAAGAAGAATACGTTTGAAATCTTTAGTAAAAGAACAACTTTTTTACCTTTCGGTGGCCATCTAAAATCATCTGATTTAGACAAAAAAATGCTCCAGAGTGATCGACTAGTCAATACCTTCGATTTGATATATTATATGACCATATTCGGTCAAAAATAAAATTTGACCCATATTTCACCCCTCGGGCCACCATATGAACAAATCTGAAACAGCGCTAACTATTGATCATTCATACCCAGTATCGTCGAAATCGGCCTGGCGGTTCGTGAGAAGAAGATTTTTTAAGAATTTGACCTACTTCTCAACGGCGGCCATCTTGGATTTGGTGATGACCTCCATTTTAACAAAAATGAACAGGCTTCAACCACAGATCATTACAGTTAAGTTTGGCCAATATCGGCCAAGCAGTTTACAAGAAACAGACGTTTGAAATCTTTAGTAAAAGAATGACCATTTGAACTATCGGTGGCCATCTTGGATGATGTAATCATATGATTTAGACAAAAAATGTTCCAGAGTGATTGTCTCGTCAATACCTTCGATTTGATATATTACATGACTATATTCGGTTAAAAATAAAATTTGACCCCTATTTGACCCCTCGGGCGACGCCCATTTTTGACCCACGGGCCACCATATAAACAAATCTGAAACAGCGCTAACTATCGATCATTCATACCAAGTATCGTCGAAATCGGACTGGCGGTTCGTGAGAAGAAGATTTTTTAAGAATTTGACCTACTTTTCCATGGCGGCCATCTTGGATTGTCGATGACCTCCATTTTAACAAATCTGAAATGGCATCACCCATATATCATCCCTGTGAAGTTTAACCAATATCGGCTCAGCAGTTCGGGAGAAGAAAATGATTGAAAATGTTCACGGACGGACGGACGGACGACGGACACTTTGCCATAACAATAGCTCACATGAGCTTTGCTCAGGTGAGCTAAAAATATCCGGCCTCATTTGCATATGAAAATAGCATGATACCGCCGCATGGCACTATCAGTAAAAGATATTCAAACAGCAATGACATCACAAGTTAGACAGTCACGTTTGGTCAGAGCTCCAAATAAGCTTTATAGAGTATCGTATTCCCCGATATCACATTCAATGTGTACTGTAACCCTACATATTCGGACACAATTTATTCTGGGAAACACATATAAATATAAGGTTTCCCATAATGAAGTTTCCTACGCTATGGTTAGTATTATTGTACCGCTTTATCACAATAACAGTGTATTTGGATACAATTTGCTTTGGGAAACCCCTATTTAATAGGGGTTTCCCAAAGCAAATTGTGTCCGAATATTTAGGTTTCCCACAATGAAGAGTGTCCCAATAGATATAATTGTTAGTATTATTGTACTGGTTTATCACAATAACAATTCATTTGGATACAATTTGTTTTGGGAAACCCCTAGGGGTTTCCCAAAACAAATGGTGTCCAAATAGATATCACGGTACATGTATTGTATTTTTGCAATTGGATTACTGAATTATCATATTTGTTTCCGATATACATTTATTAGCTATAATAACACATCATTATGTTGGATAATATGTGAATTTTATTCAAACTATTTCCCTTTTTTTCAGCTCAAATAAACATGTGAATATACAAATGTATATATTTTAGAGTTTTTTACTAATCATTTTGAAAAGTCACAGAGTATTTTCAAATTGTTTTCAGTAGTTTGCACAAGCTCTACTAGCTAATGGCGCTGTCCACATAATGGTATGTCTACATGTACTGGCATACACTCAACAGTTCATAATGGAAATGTTTGTTTGTTTGTTTATTGCCTATCAACAGCTAAGGCCATTTAAAGCCGGGCCAACAGGTTCGATCCGGCATGTAACCTGCTACTGCAGAACGGAAGTTACATCGAAATAAATATATATTCAGCTCTGAAATTAGAATAACAAGGTCCATACCACACCAAATTACTTGGCCCCTTCCCCTAAAAGTAATTGGATTATGAATTATGAAATGAGTGGTCACAATATATACCTTGGAAATATATTTAGAAATGTTTATACCCGTATAGGGGAAGTCTGTGTGAATAGGTTAATTGTTCTAATAGCCTACAACTGTTGCAAATGCAGTAAATATTAACCCTTCCTACGCTGTTGACGGAAATTGCCGTCTGCCGTTTTTCAATTTTGCTTTAATTCTTAACAAAAAACTGGTTTTGACAGCACATGAGAATCGTCTCCACTGGAGACGATTCTCATGTGCTGTCAAAACCAGGTTTTTGTCGAGAAATATTGAAAATAAAACATTTCCAGCAGACGACAACATTTAATTCAGCGTAGTAAATATTAAGGTGAAATCGAGCGCCAAGCAACAGCTACGTGTATTCTCATACGAGACGTGTCATGTGGTTTTGTACCTTACAAGATTGGACAAATTTTCACGTAAAATATTTTCAAGGACTGACATTTTTCGTACAAAATCACATGGCGTGTCTCATTTGTAATTTTATTCAAAGCCATTTGCCCTAAGAAATGCAACGGGATGAGGATGTTGCATGGAATGTATACTATATGGTGCAATGTATGATCACTTCAGATATACACAAATGTGGCTGTTATTGGAGAAATTACAATATTTTTCATAAATAAAGTAAAAAATTAACAAAATTTTCAGAGTACATGCGGAATATAATTCGGCATGTACAGAAAATATTGAGTGAGTGAGTGAGTGAATAGGGTTTAACGTCCGCTTTTCTGACATAGAGGTACAAGCCTCAGGGAGTCTACACGCAGACGGGTCAACGGGGTCGTGTCCCGTATCCACCTGTCTGAGGGGGGTAAATCCCAACTTCAGAACTCAATATTTACAATCAAAATATATATTCAGTCCTGAAATTAGAACAACCTGATCTGGTGCCAGGCCCTCGCCACACCAGCATCATTTATCCCATCCCCTAAAAGTAATAGGATTAGCGCTAATCTTACTTTTTATATATGGGGCATAGCCCGACTCAACTCTCACATACAAGAAAGCCAAAATGTACATGAGGGCCAAATCCGGTATAGTGGGTTCCGGAAAGTATGAACCCAATCGTTAAGCCAGTTTTAGTCGCCTTTTACGACAAGCAATGGCTACTGCAGCACTATTCTCAGGATCAGTTGATCCCGCCCCGGTGCCTGCACGGGGCCAGAAAATATTGAGACCAATGTAGTTCCTGATACAAATGGCACATTGCTATCGCCTGATCATGATCTATTGCTGGTTAGATTGATTGATTGAGTATTGGTGTTTAACAGCCTATCAACGGGTTGGATTATCCCATATTTATCATGAGGGAAATTCCCAAAATAAGAATTGGCGATAAAAAATTACAATTTTCGAAGAAAAAAAAAGGAGGATTTTTTCCCCGAAAATTGTAATTTTTTATCGCCAACTGATTATGTACTGAAAAATATATATTCAGCCCTGAAATTAGAATATCCTGACCTGGTGCCAGGTCCATTCCACACCATGGCGGGTCTTGATGGAATGGCGTACAGTGCAGATCCTGATCAGACTGTGCGGACGCACAGGCTGATCTGGATCTACACTGGTCGCAAAACCCATAAGCCCCATTTCTCCAGCAACAGCCACACACATGTATAAGCCTTATTCAATAAAATGTGCCTTCGAAGTGCAGTAACACAGTGTACTAAAAATCATAATACCATAGTGCAATAAATATGTAAACGATAGCCCTATAGAAAATGTGTTTGGTCATCAATACAGCCTATTATGCTGGCCTATGCAATAATTAAAATCAAACATTTGTGATGACTTGAAGTATTATAATATGTTATTTGTTAAACTTGTTGATTGATTTTTTTTAAAATAAACTTGAATTTGATATGTAGTTAATTTTGCAACCAACCAATGGTCACAAAATGATACTCAGACAAGTCCATTTATGAAAACGGGGTGTTTTTGTTCTCAAAAAATAAGAAAATTACGAAATGTGTAGATCCTGACGAGCCGGCTCATCTGGATCTACACTATTTGCCAATACCACTATACGGGTATATATTAAATCATCACTATGTACCAGGCACTATGTTAAATAAGATTTGATGGTGGTTCTTATAAAATCAAATACTGATAGCCTTTATTCCTGTTTTAAATGCATGCTTGCTTTCGTCTTCTCATAAAAGTTGATGTCACACGACTAATGTTTGTTTGTTGCGGTTTAACGACCTATCAACAGCTAAGGTCATTTAAGGCCGGGTCAATGTGTTTAGTACTAAATCCCATATATTACCTGTATAGTGTACACTTACATGACATGTTCAAGTACATGTACAAATGGGGGAAAATCCCAAAATCAGAACTGAATATTTACGATAAACCAGATGGCCGCGGCCCGCATGTCGAGCCCGCCGAGGCATTTGATGGTATTTTTTAAAAACTTTAACGCAGATTTCGGACCGACGCACGGACGCAGCGGGCTCGACAAAAAACTATATATTCAGCCCTGAAAACAGAATAATCCTGATCTGATGCCAGGTCCTCGCCACACCAGAATCACTTGGCCTCCTAAAGCAGAATGATCAGTAATAACATGACTAATGACGCGATGAACGTCGTAATAGGCAAGATCTGTCACCATAATATTGCTAACAACACATTTGGCTGATTGATGCTTCAGGAACATACCCAGGATTTAGGTCTGGAGGCGGCGTGGATTCTCAATTGTAAATAAGACACACATGAGTGAGTGAGTGAATAGGGTTTAACGTCCGCTTTTCTGACATAGAGGTACAAGCCTCAGGGAGTCTACACGCAGACGGGTCAATGGGGTCGTGTCCCGTATCCACCTGTCCGAGGGGGGTAAATCCAAACTTCAGAACTCAATATTTACAATCCAAATATATATTCAGTCCTGAAATTAGAACAACCTGATCTGGTGCCAGGCCCTCGCCACACCAGCATCATTTATCCCATCCCCTAAAAGTAATAGGATTAGCGCTAATCTTACTTTTATATATGGGGCATAGCCTGACTCAACTCTCACATACAAGACACACGTGATCATCAACTTTCTAAAATAGAAATTTGTTTGTGTGTTCATGTTTAACGGCTTATCAACAGCTTAGGTCATATGAGGAAATACTTTTTTCCGCAATTTTTCTCATTTCTCAATAAAAGTATATGTTGTTACCACTCAGTTGATGGGACTGTTCAGTCCAACAGCGTTCTAACAACATACACTTTCAGAGAGAAATCAGTCTTTCCACATAAATTCAGCAAATATTAGACACGCCCCCGTCTGGATCTGCGTTTGGATGCCATTTCACTAAACTTCGCACGACTAAAATTTTTGTAAGTGCAAAATTCTGTAAATTTCACATTAGCAATGTTTTCTTGTAAACAAGTATCGGATTTACATTTATTGTATAAATGTAAATACATCAATTGAAATTTCCAGACGATCCTAAATTGCACTTTATACAAACATTTTAGTCATAGGAAGTTTAGTGAAACGGGACCATGCACTCTATCCATGTGTATAAGTTACTGTTACCTTTCAAATAACTTAAAAGTTAATGTGGTGGAAGAGTTTTCGAGCTTCTAGATCAAGCAATGCGGTAAAACTGACCATGCGTGCATACATGTACATCTGGAACAAGCAGCCAATGCATCGATAAGTTGAAACTATCAGAAACATGTACTAAACTACTACAATTATACCCAGTCACATTTACAGAAAATCCCTTTGAAGGGGATTAAATATGGCTGTGACTGGAGGAGTTCGTTTTTTTGTTTATTTGTGTTTAACGGCCTATCAACAGCTAAGGTCATGTAAGGCCGGGCAATCGGGTTCGATCTCGTTAATGGGGGGAAAATCCCCAAATCAGAATGGAATATTTACATTGAGAAAAAATATATTCAGCCCTGAAATTAGAATAACCAGGTCCATACCAGCCAGTCTTCCATAAAAGTAATAGGATTAGGAATAATTGTATTACTCTTATAAGGGGTACAACCAGATTCAACTATCACATACAAGCATGCCAAAGCATACCCGAGGGCCAAGCCAGTAGCCTATTTCACCAACATTGCAAAGTAAACTTATCTAGCAAAGTATACTTTGAGGGAGTAATCATTTATTTTTCCTGAAATGCATTATTTCATATACAACTAACGACTGCATACATTTGATGATTAAACGTATGCAGAATTGTTATACTGAATGTATTACATTATCACAGCCAAAATATAAATTCAGTATAATAAAAATTAATCCTAAAATTTCTCCCTCAAAGTAGACTTTACTAAAAAAGATACTTTGCAATGTTGGTGAAATAGGCTACAGGTCAATCCCGATTGTTAAATTACCCATCACATGCTCCTAACCAAATACATGTAAATGAGACCACTGCCGAAAACATGCAGTGTCAATATATGATGTTGAGTTTATGCAATAAGTAGAATCTAACATTCGTGTTGATTTCTCCAATGTTTATTAAACTTCTTGATTGATTTCATACAGTAAAATTTTGCGTGTGCATGCGATAGGTTTTTCTTGTGAAGGCGATAGGTTATGCGTGCACACGTGATAGGTTTCGCATGCGTATGCGATAGCTTAGCCAATGAATTGACGTACCCATCAGTTTACCAGGGTTGTTTCCATTGTCATCCTCGTCTACCACCAGCATGTACACACAGCAGTATGGCATGTCACCAGTATGAAGGCACAGCAGTATGGCATGTCACCAGTAAGTATACACAGCAGTATGGCATGTCACCAGTATATATACACAGCAGTATGGAATGTGACAAGTACATGTATGTACACACAGCAGTATGGCACGTCACCAGTATATGTACACACCAATCTGGCATGTCACCATTATGTATAGACACACACCAGCATGGTGTGTCACCGGTATGTATACATGTCACGAGTATGTAGACACAAGGGTATGGCCTGTCACCAGTATGTATATATACACAGCAGTATGGCCAGTTACCAGTATTGATACACACCAGTATGGCCTGTCACCAGTATGTATATATACACAGCAGTATAGCCAGTTACCAGTATTGATACACACCAGTATGGCATTGTCACCAGTATGTATATACTACAGCAGTATGATAGGCCAGTTACCAGTAGTATTTATACACACCAGTATGGCCAGTACAGTATGATACACCAGTAGCCTCGTCACCAGTGATATATACACAGCAGTATGCCAGTACCAGTATTATACACCAGTATGCCTGTCACCAGATGTATATATACACAGCAGTATGGCCAGTTACCAGTATTGATACACACCAGTATGGCCTGTCACCAGTATGTATATATACACAGCAGTATGGCCAGTTACCAGTATTGATACACACCAGTATGGCCTGTCACCAGTATGTATATATACACAGCAGTATAGCCAGTTACCAGTAATGATACACACCAGTATGGCCTGTCACCAGTATGTATATATACACAGCAGTATAGCCAGTTACCAGTATGATACACACCAGTATGGCTGTCACCAGTATGTATATATACACAGCAGTATAGCCAGTTACCAGTAATGATACACACCAGTATGGCCTGTCACCAGTATATATACACAGCAGTATGGCCATTACCAGTATTGATACACCAGTATGGCCTGTCACATATGTATATATACACAGCAGTATGGCCAGTTACCAAGTAATGATACACCAGTATGGCCTGTCACCAGTATGTATATATACACAGCAGTATGGCCAGTTACCAGTAATGATACACACCAGTATGGCTGGTCACCAGTATGTCTATACACAGGCAGTATGGCCATTACCAGTAATGATACACACCAGTATGGCCTGTCACCAGTATGTATATATAAAACAGCAGTATGGCCAGTTACCAGTATTGATACACACCAGTATGGCCTGTCACCAGTATGTATATATACACAGCAGTATGGCCAGTTACCAGTATTGATACACACCAGTATGGCCTGTCACCAGTATGTATATATACACAGCAGTATGGCCAGTTACCAGTATTGATACACACCAGTATGGCCTGTCACCAGTATGTATATACACAGCAGTATGGCCAGTTACAGTATTGATACACACCAGTACCAGTATGTATATATCACAGCAGTATGGCCAGTTACCAGTATTGATACACACCAGTATGGCATGTACAGTATGTATATATACACAGCAGTATGGCCAGTTACCAGTAATGATACACACCAGTATGGCATGTCACCAGTATGTATATATACACAGCAGTATGGCCAGTTACCAGTAATGATACACACCAGTATGGCATGTCACCAGTATGTATATATACACAGCAGTATGGCCAGTTACCAGTATTGATACACACCAGTATGGCCTGTCACCAGTATGTATATATACACAGCAGTATGGCCAGTTACCAGTATTGATCACACCAGTATGGCATTCACAGTATGTATATATACCACGCAGTAGCAGTACCTTGATACACCAGTACCGTATGATACCATTACCAGTATGCCTGTCACCAGTATGTTATATTATACACATCAGTATGGCCAGTACCAGTATGATACACACCAGTATGTCCTGTCACCAGTATGTATATACACAGCAGTATAGCCAGTTACCAGTATTGATACACACCAGTATGGCATGTCACCAGCAGGTACTGTAAACCAACTAAATTTTGCATCTACTAAATTTTGTGATTTTCGTACCTGGCCATATTCGCGACGATTAAATTAGTGGTATGACGACGTGCGCTAATAACTTTCGTGACAAATTTATCAATTTTGGACAGGGTTGGCAATTTCCCGGGAAATAAGAGTATTTCCCAGGACGGCGGGAAATACCGGGAAATACTGGGAAATACCGGGAAATATGAATCTTGGTGGTCTTTTTCATTCCAAAATGTGAAGATGAGTCTCTATATTCCCTATATCTACTATGGTTTATATCTGTGTAGACTGATAAGCCTACAGGTAAAACATTCTGCAATAAAAAAAGAAATAATAAGTTTATTTAGAGAAAAAAACATACTTATTTTCTAGACAATATTTTTCCTTATATACAAGTCTATGTAGTAATTGCCAACTGTCTATTTTATTGTATATGAGAACACCCCTCATTACTATAGTAACCTGCCACTAATAAAAGCTGCTTTTAGAATTTTGAGAACATCCCTGTTGATAACAAGGATAATCCATGTACAGTGAAAGTGTAATTGTTTTACAACTTGACATGACCATATACAGACCACCTGGGTTCTTATTATACAGTATGACACAAAAGGTGTGAGAGAAGGCTGACAATTAACAGCCTGTTGTCATAGTCTGATGGTTTATTAAAGTATATTAAAGTCTCATCAATGTACATGCAAATAAGTAGACATTAGTAGGCTTTTGGCTAATTTTAACGATTTTAGGTACATACCGTATCTCATATGTACCATCGTGGCCCATAGTCTTCACGTTAAATAAATGTCATAATAATAATGCAAATAAATAATACAAATGCAAAGCATAAAACAACAGTACATTGTCAGTCATATAAGACTTGTAAGAGACTGCACATCATGCATGCTAAGATCATTTATTGTCATTTCTTGATACCGAATATTAGTGTGGGAGAAGGTTGACAATTAACAGCATGTTGTCTAAACATAGTCTGATCATGATGACGTTATCCTTGTGAATTGTATCTAGCAGACACTCAGATGCTTCCTAAAAAATGAAGATTTCTGAAGTAATTTACAAAGTTGGGAATGAAACAGATCTATACATTGTAATTAACCCCTATATCTAATTATTAAGTTGTTGATTGTTTAATTAACTATTACTGAGCTTAAAACTTAATTTAAATAACTTTAATTATCAAATAATAACATCAAAATTCATATTTCCCGGTATTTCCCGGTATTTCCCGGTATTTCCCACTTTGGGGAGTATTTCCCGGGACGGGAAATACCGGTATTTCCCGCCGGGAATTCCCGCCCCCGGTATTTCCCGGCCAACCCTGATTTTGGATATAAGGTTTAAATTGCAATGTTTGACCTGGAAACATAACTGCTGAATCATTTCGTCCTTGATAAACTCGTCCGCAAACCAAACTCGTGGATGAGTTTGTGGGCGAACAAAACAGTATACACATTACATTGGGCTGACCTCGCTGTGTCAATCATAATCCCCCTGGTTAGTAAATCAACAGTCCCGGTAGTTGCATGTGAGATATGTTCACCCTGGGTATATAATTCGCATTCTCCGCTGACGTATTAATCAATTTTTGTTGAGTAAATGTTGAACATTGTAAACCAGGACGATAATCCGCAAATTGGTCTTCCAGATTTCCCGCTGATGCAATAAGCCGTGATTTGTCAGGATAGTCGTCCGATTCACAAACGACAAGCCGCTTGGTAAGCCATGTAATCGTGTGTATTAATCTTTGAATTATCTGTAAGACTAAGTGCCTAATGGCGAGGAATTTACACTCGTTTCATCAAATTGACACTCATTGAACTCAACAACACAACAAGCCGACTTGTCACAGGCGTGTCACTTTAGACCAATCAGAGACGGGTAAACAATAAAAGATAATGGTGCTGTAAATTTATGCCAACACTATTTTGTACGAGTTTTCAAACTGAATAGGTAAATATATTTAAAAAGAGGGCCGACATCTATTAGCAAAATATTTTTAACACTCTTAGGCTAGTACCTGTGGATGTATTCGCGGAGATTTATGTTCGTGATTGTCAATCCCTCGTGAACATAGAGAATACCAGGCTAGTGTCTTTTGATATCAAGTTTATCAGGCAAGGCTAGGAAACGCGTAGGAATTCCGAGGCTTGCCGAGGAATTCCTACCGTTTCCGAGCCGAGCCTGATAAACTTGATATCAAAATACACTAGTCTGGTATTCTATTTATCAGGTAACGTTTTATGCTCGAAAATTACCACAGATGACGTCGTTATCTATGGACAGAATGAGGACTTGTTTACGTTGCGTCCTTACACTGACGTCATTCGGTAACGTCACGTGACGTCAACCGACCAATAGAACGTCAATTTTCACTTTGTTGTAACCCGGATGTTGATATCAGGTCAATGCCGGATACAACAATTATCAGTCAGTACGTATTCGGTCAATACAGGGCAGGTTACCTGATAAATGAACATATCTCATGCGTGAGTATTAGTTGGTTTACAGTATACAAATCCGTATGGCATGACATTAGTATGTATACACGGCAGTATGACATGTCACTAGTACGGATACACACTAGTATGTCATGTCATCTGTATATATACACAGCAGTACGACACGTCATCTGAAAATATACACAGCAGTATAACATGTCACCAGTATTGACACGCACCACAGGGCTCCAGATAAGGAATTAGTAATCGAGTATTTTCACCCCATCATATCTGAGGCAATTGGGTATTTCATTATTTTAATTGGGTAAAATAAAATCACACTACTGTTTACGCATCAACAGACAGCAATTAATGAATAGTTTGCTTCGAAATGAAACATGTTTTGGCATTTCATTAGAATTTTCTCCTTGGAGACAATTCTAATGAAATACCAAGATGTGTTTTCATGGAAAATAAGAAAAATATGCTATAGTTGTGGTCTGTTTATTGTTTTCTGCAGCATGGTAAAGGTACCACAAATTTGTTATTCTTTTTGATACTCGCTACTTCTGATTTCAATTGGGTTTTTGGCAATTTTAATTGGGTATTTACGCAAATACGCAGCTTATCTGGCACTCTGGACCATATACATACTGGTGACATGTCATACTGCCATGTATCCATACATGCAATACTGGGTGTGTGTCGATACTGGGGACATGTCATGCTACTGTGCTTACATTCATGCCACATGTCATACAGCTGTTTATCCACATTGGTGACATGCCATACTGGGGACCGTTTCATTAAGCTTCGTACGACTAAAATGTTCGTAAGTGCAAACTTATGATAGTCTGTAAATTGCACGTAACAATGTTTTCTTGTAAACAATTATTGGATTTACATTTATTGAGCATAGGCTGCATCTGCAGCCTATGCTCAATAAATGTAAATCCATCAAATTATTGAAATTTCCAGACGATCCTAAATTTTCACTCATGAACATTTTAGTCGTACAAACTTTAGTGAAACGGGCCCCTGGTGTGTACCAGGGCTTCTAAAATTTCAGAATGCCAATCGGTCCAGACATAACTGTCGGACCGAAGGAGCCGGTACAATTAGTACTACCCCACCTCACTCCACCTTTACATAATATGCATGTGCGGTTGTAGTCATTACTGACTGTGACAGGGTGGAGGGTGAGACATCAAAGGTCACAAAGTTGTGCCGATCTGACCTTTGATACACAACACACATTTACGATCAATTACGTAACACTATTTATCCATTTCGCAACACTATCACACATGGAATAAAATAGAACTTTATTTAGTAAGTGTTGGCTCTGGAATTATCTTTCGCATATAATTATTCCGTAAATTTATGAAGTCGAAATTTAAGTCGGAGGTGCAGAATCCTTGAAAAAAAAAGGTAAGGCAAAAACAGGCGATGCGATGCAGTAACACGTATCAAAATATGTTTTTGCCCAATAAACATGTATTGGTAGGACATTAGAATCTTCTCCTAAAATGACGATTTTCATGTTTTTGTCAAGAATTATCGGTGTTTGTCCACATTTATTCTACTTCTTAATAAAAACATGTTTCAGCAGCACATGAGAATCGTCTCCTAAGACTATTTTGTACGTGTCCCGTTATGGACATGTTAACATCTTGCATTCTCGCGATATCGCACATAGGTTGATCGGGAAAATGCAAACTATGCATACTTGCGAAACAAAAACACGCGATTCTATCATATTCAATCTTGCTTTTCCGCAACCTCGCCACGCGATCTCGCATCAACACGCAAGAGCAAATCTAACCCCAATTTTCTGTCTGTAATGCAAGGTAAGTCACCCTGCTTTTTATCATTTGGGTTACAGCAAAATATATTTCCAAAAGCGGAAGGCGAGATGGCGAAAATGTGAGACGATTCGCATGTTTTTGCAAGACGGAAAAATTGCAAAACGACAGCTCTAGACGAATTATAATGCATTAGGATCTACGCCATTTGTAAATACTTCAGTTATACCAAGAATAACCCCCAATAGATCGTAATGTAACAGTTCAAAACTTAATATGGAATTGTCCGTGTCAGTTACTTGGGGGTGAAAGATTTAATATAAATATTACAAACACAGATAACCACAGTGCATGAAATGGCGAGTCTAAAAAATCACGTATCTTTAGGCTAAAGCCAGTCTATTTATAAACTACTATGATCTCTACGCTATCGAGACCTACACTATGTACACCACGCACATGTTATGAAAAATCAATATGGGGAGAAATGTGTTGAAAGGCGGCCAACACACAACAATTTATTACCCGACAATGTTTTAACACGGGAATGCCCCAGATATGTGTCATAAAATTGACATTACTTTGTGTCAAAATCGGTACATTTACACGGTCGATTTCATTATTTTCAAAATTCGGTCCAGAACTGACAAACTGAACATTTTAGAAGCCCTGGTGTGTCCATATACTGGTGGCATGTCATACTTCTGTGAATACATATTGTTGAAAGGCCATACCGGTGTATATACATACTGGTGACAGGCCATACTGGTGTGTATCCATACTGGCGAAATACTGATGGGAGAGTAGGATGGCAAGGGAGACAACCTGGCAGACTGATCAGTTGTCGTTACAGTGAGTTAATAGAAGAGATTACAAAATACATGGATGATGAATATCAGATTCATTCATTGGACCTTAGTTCTGGAACAATTTTCTCTATTTCTCCACGAAAACACATTGGCGGCCATGGTCCAACAAAATCAAGCTTACTTTACTTCGCCCTCTCCCCACACTCTCAGCTTCCATACATGTGTGTCCAGTGTAGCCCCAGTAGCCTATTTCATCAACATTGTAAAGTATACTTTGTAGCAAAGTATACTTTGAGGGAGTAATCATTTATTTTTCCTGAAATGCATTATTTCATATAGAACTAACAAATGCATATATTTGATGATTAAAAGTATGCAGAATTATTATTCTGAATTTATTACATTATCACAGCCAAATTGGCTGTGATAATGTAATAAATTCAGTATAATAAAAATTAATAAATTTATCATAAAATTGAAAATTTCTCCCTCAAAGTATACTTCGCTACTAAAGTATACTTTGCAATGTTGATGAAATAGGCTACTGATCAGCACTGTACATATCAGGGGCCCATTTCACTAAACTTTGTACTACTAAAATGTTCGTAAGTTCAAACTTAGGATCGTCTGTAAATTTCAATTGATGGATTTACATTTATTGAGCATAGGCTGCATATGCAGCCTACCAATAACTGTTTACAAGAAAACAGTGTTAATAGGATCTACGTAACTGATCACCATTCAGGAACATCTGACATGGCTCAACACCACAGGCCTGTACAGTGGCATTTGGCAAAATGTGTAGATCCAGATGAGCCGGCTCGTGGCGAGCCGTCTCATCAGGATCTGCACTTTTTGCATGTAACTTAAACACCCCCTTTTCATAAATGGTCTAGTCTGAAAATTATTTTGTGATGGTTATATTGGTTGCAAATTTAACATATCAAAATTCATTCCAGTTACGTAGGGGTGAAAGGGTTAAGCTTGGGGGTAAAACACATTCACCAGTCTGTGGCGGTTTTTGGTTTTCATGACTATATTTATTTCTCTGACTTTCTGCTGGTTTCAAAACATACTTATGGAAATCTTAACCAGGGCTCCAGATAAGGAATTAGTAATTGAGTATTGTCACGCCATCATTTCTGAAGCAATTAGGTATTTCAAAATTTTAATTTGGTAAAATAAAATCACACTACTGTTTACACATCAACAGACAGCAATTATTGAATAATTTGCTTCGAAATGAAAATATGTCTAGGCATTTCATTAGAAATACCAAGATGTGTTTTCATGGAAAATAAGAAAAATATGCTATATTTGTGGTCTGTTTATTATTTTCTGCAGCTTGACAAAGGTACCACTAACATTTTATTGCTTTTTGATACTCGCTACTTCTGATTTTAATTTGGTTTTTGGCAATTTTAATTGGGTATTTAAGCAAATACGCAGCTTATCTGGAGCTCTGCTTAACCATTTTACACCCTCCCTGCCAAAAATGTCGACAACGTAACCTCTCTAAACCAGTCGCCAGCAGAGTGCTGGTGCTTCATGTGAAAACAGCGAGCAGTATGAACCCTGATCAGCCTGTGTGGATGCACGGTCTCGGTCTACTGTTCACAAAGACAAGAAGTCCAGGTTTGTCAGATCATGGCTCACAAAATTGCACGTTTTCATGGAGAGATGAGAAAAATAAACATTGTTAAAATATACACTGAAACGGAGTCCTGTGGCCGATATTCTAAAACGTTCTGGGCTTGTATTTGTCCTCTGTTCTCACCCGCAATATCAGGAAGTTCATTGGTTGAGGCTGAGCCATGCTGGGCCTCGGCCAATCACATTGCCTGATTTAGAGCACAGTTTTCGAGACCGTATTACATTACCGCCTGTGCTAATCTTGCCAATATTTGTCAATTTCTATATTTCAAAACACACAAATAATTGTGTATAGGAATGAATGGCCTTTTTGTGGAAGTTATCGGGGTATAAAATTGGAAAAGTCGCGGGAATACTGGACGAAGCGATAAAAAATTAAAATTTTCGAATCAATTTTCTCGAAAATTGTAATTTTTTAAGGCCTCGTCCAGTATTCCCGCTACTTTTCCAAGTTTATATCCCCGATAAATTCCACAAAAAGGCCATTCATTCCTTATAATTCCAGCATTTGAAATAAATTCATCAAGAAAATGTGTTTATTTTCCGTTTTCTTAAGAATTATTTTAACTGCGCCTGACGGTTACGGAAAGTAGTTCGGCATGTAGTTTACTGGGATATAAATTTTGGACAGAGACTTGCTATGGGCCAATCAAATGTTAGGGAATTGTGTAAATATTTTTGTGCTGGAATTATCTTGAAATAAAGCAGCTTAACTCTTTGAACCCGAAAGGCCGCTATATCGGTTTATACAAACAGTGCAGATCCAGATGAGCCGGCTCGTAACGAGCCGTCTCATCAGGATCTGCACTGTTTGAAAGTAATTTTCATATTTTTGAGAACAACAAATACCCCCTTTTTATAAATGGAATAGTCTGAAAATCGTTTTTTAATAATTGGATTGGTTGCAAAATTAACATGTCAAATCCATTTCAGTTACTTAGGGCTGAAAGGGTTAATTGGTTGAGCTCGAGCTGTACTGCAGCTTGATTGATTGCGAGTTAGCATTGCCAATACACATTCAGAAACGTTGATAGTCTGGACAAGATTAATGAAGGCGGTTGTGACTAAGAATGTTTTCTAATCCCCGTGATCACAGGCCCTGAAATGTCACTGTGACTGGAGAAATGGCGGGTCCAGCGAACCTCTGCATACTGTTAAGGTGAAAGGTCACAGTGTTTAACATCCTACCAACAGTAAAGGTCAGATAGAGATGAGGCCTCGGTTTCAATTGTAATCCGAAATATCAGTCGGATGTAAATATATGTAAATAAAGTATTTTGTTCATGCCTCGGAGGGAATTTCCCACTCCCTTCAGTACCAAGGTGTATGATCACGTGGTTTCAACAACAACAACAAGTACTGAAACTTCCAGAAGACCTCCGATTTAAAGTACGAATTCTTTTATTTTGTCCTTATTATGCAACAGATTTTGATGAAGTATGGCGCATCAAACGCGTCTTGTTAAGCTGCATTTGGTGGTCTCGGTACTTTGTCCTTGAGAAGGATCGATTCTTCGCAAAAACAACAGAAGGATGTGGCAAACTCCCGGGACGATCAAATGCAGCTCATGAAGACGCGTTTGCTGCGCCATATTTCATAAAAATCCGTTGCCTATTAAGGAAAATATCAAATAATACTTACTTTGGAATGGGCGCGCTTTCAACGTTCAGCCATTGTTGTTGTTGTAACCACGTGATAATGCACCTTCAGTACTAAGATCAATGCTCTACCCTTAGATCAATGCTCAAGCCATTCCCCGTTGATAAGGATCTATACTGTCAGTCTGTTATTGCATGGGGTTAACAGTGCAGGCCCTGATCTGATTGTATGGATAAATTAAACAGGCTGATCCCAGTATAGACAAGTCCATAAGCCCAATTTCTCCAGTCACAGCCACAAACCCATCACACATGTATACACTGTAAGACATTACATTAAAACTAAGAACTAGTGATCACACAGAAATTTCATACGAGGAATCATATACACTCGATTTATTTTTATCTTCTCGACGATGGCGTTCCTGGTGATCCTTATCCTTTGGCTGCAAGAATTCACTCATTTGAAGCGCTTTCACAAATGACATTGGTCGCGTCACGTCCTCTTCAGTTCTTGTCGCGTCCTGAAAATCAGGCTCTGTATAGTATCTGTTCTGAAATGCCTTCGCGTCATGTTTGTTCTGACTAGGCAGTGTTGTGCTGGCTCCGCGCGGATACCCCCGATTATCTCTCCTCTCGGATAAATACTCGTGTGACCTACGCGTCCTTGAATCGGGGTATTGATAATATCCCGCACTAGTGCTGTGGCTCACTGTGGGTTGACGTGCCGCATTATCCCTGAACCTTTCCTCACTCGCACTCCGCACAGGGTATCCATTGTTTTTCTGAGAATATTGAGCAGTGTGAGTAGATCGCGCGGCCCCGGGAAGGGGGTTAGATTTCGGCGGCCCGCTGGGCGGTTTGAAATGCCCCGGTTTTGACCTATTCATGCTCGGACTATTTACACTGGGGCCGCCCGTCGGACTACCGGTGGGCGATGTGTCCTCGGGCATGGCTAAAGGCGGGTGGTAGTCCAACTGCCGCGGACTCACAGGCAGTTTAGGTCGTGGAGAACGGTCAAAGTAATCTCTCGGTCGTGATTCACGCGGACTCCCCTGTCCCTGCGAACGCAACGACGGGCCAATAGGTGTGCTCTGCGAAGTGTCAAAAAGATTTGTTTTAGAACCGTCGTTGGCGGTTCGTTTCGTGTTTAGAGGAGCACTTTCCAGACTCGTGGGCGAATCGGAGGAACCGTCGTCATCATCGTCATAATCTTGCACCAATGAAAGACGCATTTGGTCGGTTGTAGCCTGCCGGGCAAAGGAAGGGTTGATTGAATTAGGTGAAAGCAGTGCGAGGTGACGTGTAATTAGCTCAACAGAAACTACGTAAACGTGCAGCCCGTACAACTAACACGCCGTCGCATACCCAGAAACCGCGTCCCCGAGTATGGACGTTACACTGGCGTCATGGTAACCATGCCCTGTTAAGAGAAACAATAATATAAAAATATTAGTCATACCATCACCACATTAATATGGAAGCATCACAAAGTTTAAATTATGGAATATTGTAGTTATTTGCATCAGAATATTGAAAACAAGTGTCGAATAATTTTGTATGAAACAAAATAATAATTACACAAGACAAATTTTGTGATGCCTCAGTAACTGTAACTATTGCGCATCCACATTGATTTAACTCTTTGCATGCTAGCGGCGAAAATATCCGCCAAACGAATTAGGAGTATATGTTTTATTTCTCTCTGTAAATATGTCATGAAATTTCATTAGAATTGTGTCCTCCGGACACAATTCTAATGAAATTCCAAGACATATTCATGACATTTATAAGGAGAAATAAAAGAAAATATAATGAATTGTCATTTGCTACTTTTGAACTATTTATAGCCCACAAATTTCCCAGCATGCAAAGAGTTAAAGGTATATGCCCACTCAGGAGGCACAAAATGTTCTTTATATCAGATACATCATCTGAGACATTTTCTGGCAAAATAAACATACATTCACCATTAGCCCACGTATTGATTGGCATTATTATACATTTTGTATCAGACATAAATTCCCCACACTGGTATCAGGGGTGATAACCGTGTTTCCTTAAAATGTTAAACGGACATTACTATTTATTCTCTGTATTTATTTTTTGATGTGCAATGACCATACTTCATAATCTGGCGAAAATATTATTTTTTTCAAATGACGCATTTAATTAGTATAAATAATGAAAACAAATATCATGCCTCATTTGCATATGAAAATAGCCTGATAAAACCGCGCGTGACTATCAGTCAAATCAATATTACTAAATGATTATAGCTATATAGCGGGCACTCGTAATTTTTAGAACTGGTGGAATAGTGACACAATTATACACTTGTTTAATTCCTATAACGAACAGCTGGGGGCCGTTTCACTAAACTTCTTACGACTAAAATGTTCGTAAGTGCAAACTTATGATAGTCTGTAAATTTCACATTAACAATGTTTTCTTGTAAACAATTATTGGATTTACATTTATTGAGCATAGGCTGCATATGCAGCCTATGCTCAATAAATGTAAATCCATAAATTGAAATTTACAGACGATCTTAAATTTGAACTTACGAACATTTTAGTCGTAAGACGTTTAGTGAAACGGTCCCCTGGTGCCTACTGAGTGGGCATGTACATTTAATGAGGGTAATCTACAGTCTATTGGTATAAGCTGACTATACAGTGCAACCTCTCTACAACAGCCACCCATGGGAAGACACAAAACTAGCTGTTGTAGAGAGGTGGCTGTTGTAGGGAGGTTAATGCTGAATTAAATTGTCGTCTGTTTTCTATTTATTATCTTCGATAATTCTCATCAAATACATGCTTTTACAGCATTTTAGAATCATTTCCAATGGAAATGATTCTAAAGTGCTGTCAAAATATGTTTTTATTGAAAAGAAGGCAAAAGCAAATCAGGCGACAATTTTCGTCCTCTGCAGTCGAAGGGTTAGATATAGAGGAAATATTCCATTTGGGATATAAAATAGCAGCGATTACAGAAAGGGTGTTGTTGTAGAGAGATGGCCGTTCGGGGAGGTTTGACTGTATATATATTTGTAGCACAGTAAACATCACATACATGTGACACGCCATGTGATTTTGTTACTAAGAACATGTACGATATCTCATGAAAAATATTCACCAAATTTAAGATATTGGCGAAAATTTTGGCGAAATTTTTATAGAAAATGCTGAATTCTGCATTTGCTATGAAAATGTTGTCATCTTTCGACCTCATTTACAGAAAATATATCAGTTTCTGTAAATTTATTTTGTGGAATTCTTAGATCCACAATCACATGACCCGCCTCATATTGATATTACAATGCAGATCTAGCCGCCCCGAAGCAGAATTTTCTGTAATTTTCTGTAATTTTCTGTAATTTATTCTTCAACACAGTTTGTTTACTAGGATATCTGATAAATTTATTTATTTACTACACAGAGCTCCAGATAAGCTGCGTATTTGCTTAAATACCTAATTAAAATTGCCAATAACCAATTGAAATCGGAAGTAGCGAGTATCAAAAAGCAATAACAATTTTGTGGTACCTTTACCATGCTGCAGAAAACAATAAACAGACCACAAATATAGTATATTTTTCTTATTTTCCATGAAAACTCATCTTGGTACTTCATTAGAATTGTCTCCAAGCAGACAATTCTAATGAAATGCCAAGACATGTTTTCATTTCGAAGTAAACTATTCAATAATTGTTGTCTGTTGATGTGTAAACAGTAGTGTGATTTTATTTTACCCAATTAAAATTTTGAAATACCCAATTGCTTCAGAAATGATGGAGTGACAATACTCAATTACTAATTTCTTATCTGGAGCCCTGATTATTTTATTGGTGTTTAATGGCCTATTAACAGCTAAGATCATTTAAGGCAGGGACAACAGGTTTGATTTAATGGTGTTCAACGGCCTATCAACAGCTAAGGCCATTTAACTCTTTGCATGCTAGTGGCGAAAATATCCGCCAAACGAATTAGGAGTATATGCTTTATTTCTCTCTGTAAATATGTCTTGAAATTTCATTAGAATTGTTCCTGATGAAATTCCAAGACATATTCATGACATTTATAAGGAGAAATAAAAGAAAATATAATGAATTGTCATCTGCTATTTTTTTAACTATTTATAGCCCACAAATTTCCCAGCATGCAAAGAGTTAAAAGCTGGGCCAACAGGTTTGATCCCGCATTCAGTTTAGGTCATATAGAGACCGGACATCGGTTAACCCTTTCAACACTACAGCCCTCTATCTAGCGGTGTTTGCAAACGGTGTACATCCAGATGAGCCGGCTCATCAAGATCACGATCATATTAATATTTTTAAGAAATGAAACACCCCCTTTTCATAAATGGACTACTAAAAAATCACTTGGGCCCCCCTCCCAAAAGCAGTAGGATCAGTAATAATCTTACTACTTTTATAATGTCTGTTACTTCAACCTGTGATTACGGACTGTGCACCCAGACAAGACTGCTGGCTGGTTCAGGGGCCCGTTTCACTAAACTTCTTACGACTAAAATGTTCGTAAGTGCAAATTTAGGATCGTCTGTAAATTTCAATTTATGGATTTACATTTATTGAGCATAGGCTGCATATGCAGCCTATGCTCGATAAATGTAAATCCATTAAATGTTTACAAGAAAACATTGTTAATGTGAAATTTACAGACTGTCATAATTTTGCACTTATGAACATTTTAGTTAGTAAAACGGCCCCCAGGTCCACACGGTCGCAAATACCACAAGCTCGGCTTTGTCAGATAATAACCCTATTAGAAAGAAATCTATGGAACGCCAAATCTACATAAACTCAAATAATGAATGCCAGCTCAAAATAATTAGAGCTAGCATTAAATATTTACAGCTAGCTCCAAATCATTTGAAGAGTTCTCTACATCATTTGAAGCTAGTTCTAAATATTTAATGCTAGCTGCAATTATTTAGAGCCAGCAATAATTATTTGTGTTTATGTAGATTCGGCATTCCAGGAATGCCGAATCTATAGGTGTAAGTGGTTAATGCTGGCTCTAAATATTTAATGCGAGCTCTAATTATTTAGAACTAGCAATAATTATTTGAGTTATGTAGATTTGGCGTTCCGTAGAAAGCACAATAAGTAACAAGCATGTAATAAGGGAACACATGCAAATCAGGCATGCTACATGTGAAATTAAATTCCATGTTTATAATACGTGTAACTAACTACAGAGCTCCAGATAAGGTGCGTATTGGCATATTTTACGCACTTATTTCAGCTGAACACGCGTAGATTATCAACTGTGGGAGTACAAAATACTCACAGCAATGTGAAAATATGCATTGATTTTTCAAATTGAGTAGTGGAAATACTGTAATAAAGTTGAAACTACTTAACAGCTCAACTAAGTAAATTTTCAACTGTGTTACAGTATAAATAAGTGAATAAGTAATGATACACTCAATTACGTGAATGTTTCAATTTGTTTTATGTTCCTATTTAATAATGAAGAAAATCAAAACTCCATTTGTAACTAGAAATGTGGCCTGTCGGCACACGAATGACCTCGCTGGCAGCCAAAGAAAACGAGGCATATTTAAATTATAAGCTATTTAAGCGAGCGTTAAGGTTTCGAACGCACCAAGTATGTGACCTTGACCTTGGGCTTAGTGGGGGCGGGACGAATGTGGTAGAGGAGCATTTGAGCAATGCGTGTGTGAAATGTGAAGCAGATCCAAACAAGGAAACATAAATTATAAGTAATTTACCCGAGCGTTAAGGTTTCGGGACGGACGGACGGACGCCGGTAACACTATATGCCCCCCTCACCATTCGGTGGCATAAAAATAAAATATGCATTGAATTTGAAATCAGGAGTTAAAATACTATTTAGACACAAAGCTTATCTGGAGCCCTGCTAACTAGCATGTTAGTCTTTCATGATAATGTTCAGACTATTACATACATGTGGCTTTTACCGGAGAAATGGTGCTTTAATATGGGATTTGAGATCAGCGTAGATCCTCATAGAACAACCCTGTAGCCTGTATATCTTGTTAGAATCATAGCGGGTATTTCATTGATGGAATGGCGAACAGTGCAGATCCTGATCAGACTGTGCGGATGCACAGTCTGATCTGGATTTACACTGGTCGCAAAACCCATAATTGTCATTTCTACAGTTACAGCCACATTCAGAGGTGTAAAAGTAAGAAATTGTTTAGTTTTCAATGACAATTCTGATGATTGGGATGCTTGGCTTGTTATGAGCCATAATTGCGATTATAATGTAAAGATTTCTGAAGGTGGTTGGGACAATAAACATCTAGAGCTCCCGATAAGATATTGAACATTGGGTATCGGTATTGACAATTGTTACATGACTGCCGTTGTTTGACACTGCTCACAGCCGTGTTCAAACATACAGCGCGTGCTGTTTGACCATGGATGTAGACAATGCTGATTATGGGGCCAAATCTCATGACGAACGCGACATTACGTCACCAGATCAGTTCACAACGGTCACACTGAAATTTTGAAATTGATGCGGCTGCATCTCACGTGTACTGTGGCCCCGGAATATGTATGTGTAAACCAGCTGTTTGAATGGAGTAGATTATCAAAGTACTGAAAGTACAAAGTACATACTGCATATATGGTCAAATTACACAAACTGTTTGAACCCGCGGACTACAGCCTTGGGGTTCAAACAATTCCCCCATGCCACGGCAAAACATTTACCCACGGCTGGACATGGTCGAACCTTATATAGTTACGCATAACTTTTAAATTCAATCCATGGGATATTTCTAACTGGGTATTATAACAAAATGACACACATACATTGTATTAATATTCAGAATTATCAATTCTTGTGCATATTTTCCGTATGTCAGTAAACAATCTTCAAATGTTTACAACCTAGTAGAGAGACGAGGCATAACCAAGGTTTTAATCTCTTTTTTTAATTGCTCCCAATTTTAATATATTTTTTTTCACTGCATGTTTACACAAATACACAGTTTATCTGGAGCTCTGGACACCTATCAATATAGCCCTTTATAACACAAGATTGATGCCCATACATACCCTGTGTTATAGTATGGTTTGAAATTGTCCAATAACATTTCACATAAAAAATCCATTTGTAAAATTAAAATACGCATTGAATTTGAAATATAGGGTATAGTACTCTATAGATACAAAACTTATCTGGAGCTCTAAACTAGGTTTGAGTGTAGTTTGGTAATTGATTTCTAGAACTAACACAAAAAGCAGAAGCACCAAAGCCATGTAGTCATTGGTGTAACATGGCAGGGTGACACCAGAGCCGAATTAACCCTTAGAACGTGGAAAATTTAAATTTTCGTCTGCTGTTTTCATATTTTGCCTGTTTTCTCAACAAAAATATTGTTTGTCAGCATTGTGCGCTGCCAAACCATGTTTTTATAGAGTAAAATGGCAGTTTAAAAATAAACGGCAGACAACAAGAAAGTAAGTAACCATTGTAAGGGTTAACACATGTATGTGAATCAGGGATTCCGCTGGGGAAAAAAAAATAATTAAAAATTGGCGATAAAAAATTACAATTTTCGAAAAAAGAAAAATCCCCCAAAAATCGCCAATTGTTTATTTTTATCGCCAATTGCGAAAGTGGCGATCGCCAGCGGAATCCTTGGTGAATATAGGCGTAACACGGCAGGATGGCCGTAGTCAACAATGGTGTATTCCACAGGGCAGCCAGCCACACGACGGGAGGGCCACAGTGAGGGGCTGCCTTCTGTACGTTCATGCTACTGCAAACAAAGCTAGACTAAAACAAGAAAATGATTGAAACAATGTTGAAATGCAACTTTGGAGAAACGGAGGTTAATGACTGCGATATGTTAGCAACATGGGGATTTAGCACTGAAAGACAAGAGTCCAGATTTGGTGCCAGGCACCATTTTGACATCAAATCACTTGGCCCTAGCTGTGAATCCCACTAAAATACACTGTTAAGATATGAATCATTAAGGACGGGTTCTAAGAAGGAATACAGGGATGTTTGTACATGTAAGTGCAAATTTAAGATCGTCTGGAAATTTCAATTGATGGATTTACATTTATTGAGCATAGGCTGCATATGCAGCCTATGCTCAATATATGTAAATCCAATAATTGTTTACAAGAAACACTGTTAATGTGAAATGTACAGACTATAATAATTTTGCACTTACGAACATTTTAGACGTACAAAGTTTAGCGAAACGGCCCCCAGATCATTTAAACATTCAGCAGTAGTGTGTTAGCAGATCAGGAACCAGGATGTACGTATGTATAAATGCCATAATCCCCGCTTCTCCAGATACAATCACAGGGATTTGGCTCGCTTCGGTTTGCATCGATACTGCTACATAGCGGGCCCAACAAGCTCATATTGCAATACAGATCATACCTCTAAATCTACAATTGTTGTATGTGCTTAAAGCATTTCAACAAAATAACGCTAATTCTCTTGACAAATGAACAAGAAAAATTGCCACCAAAAGAATTGCATAGCGTTAAAAATTAATGACATTGTTACGATACAAGCTTGTGTCGACACATGCTGGAACCCATACAGTTAGTGAAGCAGTACCGATGACAGTCGAAGCAAGCCTGAGACCTGTGGTTACAGTGAAACATGGTCCAGCATCCAACATAGGCGTTGTTAACAGGGTTGGACAAATGTTAAATAATCAGGTCATACAGACGGGAATACAGGCGCTCGTTTCACTGAACTTCGTACGACTAAAATGTTCATAAGTGCACAATTATGATAGTCCGTAAATATCATGTTAACAATGTTTTCTTGTAAACAATGATTGGATTTACATTCATTGAGCATAGGCTGCATATGCAGCCTATGCTCAATAAATGTAAATCCATCAATTGAAATTTCCAGATGATCCTAAATTTGCACTTACGAACATTTTAGTCGTACAAAGTTTAGTGATATGGCCCACTGATGTATAGGTGAAGCATTGCAAGATCAGATAATGACTTTGCCTAGCAAGCCGATCACCAAACAGTGACAACAACAATGCATGTAACAAAGAACTAGAAAAATTGTACAACAAAATACCGCTCGTGGTGAGCAGCCACGTACAAAACATGATTTTGAGACCTGTGATGAAGCCCACATCAAATAGGACTCCACCTATGGTCATTATGAATATGCAAGTATTGCCAATGCCGGATAAACTGTAAATATTGCACACAAACATTAACACTGATGGACGTACCCCTCAAAAACGTTAACGCAAATTCCAAGTCATTTGACCTTGAGCACAGGGACCGCATGGGTGCTATTTAATGAAAATATGATGACAAATAAGTATATGAAGTTTAAAGCCAATCGACTTACGGAAACAGAAGGTTGCTGAAACCTATAACGCAAATCGCAGACAGATTGACAAGCAATCTTCCCATGGCCGAGAAAGTGGGCTAGCTGCATATCATGGAAACAAAACAATTGCAGACAAGGTAGGATAAGAATTATCATTGCGTTGGCATACTATAATTTATGTACCCGTAATTTCATTTGGCATTATAATAGGATGAGGAAACTCTTTTTATCTCGTCAACACAGTGCGTATGTGCCGTGAAACATTTTTGATATCCTGTCAATACGACCTAATCACTGCGTATGAATATGTGCGGTGGCTGGGTTTATATTTTGCATTTTACAGCCATTTGTATGTGTTGACGGGATAAATAGAACAGTAGGTTAATGCTGTGAATGGGAAAAAATATCTGGAGCGGCACGGCAGAGCCTCGCCCATCCCGTTTCCTGAGCCTTGCCAGATATTTTTTCCCATTCATGGCACTAACCTACTATTCTCTATCTATACTTCTGAGCAATTCTTAGACAACAAATAATTAAATGGCATTTAAACATGCGACAAAACATTTGTGCAAAGTTCAATTGTACTTGAAAAAGTGTAAACAAGAATGAAATACTTGCGGAAACAATAGGCGAACAAACAAGACAACAGATAAGCGTATAATATTTATGCGAATATGAGAAAATGATAAAGTAAGTGACTTACATTTTTGCTGACACCTTTACTGTGAGTTTTGACACCATTACTACTGGAATCCATGTATATTTTACTATCTTTGTCCGCTGCTACATACGTAACTCTAGAAGAATCTATCTGTATTGTTCGCGTCTTCCGAACATACTTTTTTAATCTGGAAAGTGTGATCATACAGAACGGTTGAAATTATTGAAATTCATTCAATGGAATATGCAGAGCTCCCGATGAGACGCGTATTGGCATATTTTACGCACTTATTTTAGCAGAATATGCATTGATTATCAAAACTGGAAGAACAAAATACTCACAGCAATGTGAAACTATGAATTGATTTTCAAATTGAGTAGTGAAAATACTGTAATAAAGTTGAAATTTTACTTAGTTGACGTAAACAAATTTTTAAATTTGTTTTCATTTTTATCATTTGTTCCTTATTTATAAGGAAGACAAGCAATTATACAGCTGTAAAAGTAAATACACATTGAATTTGAAATCTGGGGGTATAATACTCACGGTGCATGATCACATGGTTACAACAACAACAACATTGCCCACTCCAAAGTAAGTATAATTTTATATTTTCCTTAATATGCAACGGATTTTGATGAAATATGGCGCAGAAAACGCGTCTTCATGAGCTGCATTTGGTGGTCCAGGCACAGACTTATGTCGATTCTTCAGAAAAAACGACAGAAGTTTGGGAGAAAATACAGAAACCACCAAATGCAGCTTCACAAGACGCCTTTGATGCGCCATATTTCATCAAAATCTGTTACATAATAAGGACAATATAAAACCATACGTACTTTGAATCAAATGGATTCTGGAAGTTTTATTACTTGTTGTTGTTGTTAGTACCACGTGATCATACACCTTGATACTCTTTAGATACAAAAATAATCTGGAGCTCTGAATAAATGTGTAATGACATTGATTTAAAAGAAAGTGTAATATCTTATTTGTACAGACACCAGAAATGCTATTGTAAATGGGACCAGTGTAGACACATCAGCATGCAGATCTGTGCAGTCAGATCGGGTATGCACTCTTCGTAAATCAGTCAGCGATACAGCCATGCTTCTTCTAACAAAAGTATAGTAACGCTGCACAATGCTCCAGATAAGCTGCGTATTTGCTTAAATACCCAATTAAAATTGCCAAAAACCCAATTGAAATCAGAAGTAGCGAGTATCAAAAAGCAATTACAATTTTGTGATACATTTATCATGCTGCAGAAAACAATAAACAGACCACAAATATAGCATATTTATCTTATTTTCCATTCACACACATCTTGGTATTTCATTAGAATTGTCTCCATGGAGACAATTCTAATGAAATGCCAAGACATGTTTTCATTTCGAAGCAAACTATTCAATAATTGCTGTCTGGTGATGTGTAAACAGTAGTGTGATTTTATTTTACACAATTAAAATAGTGAAATACCCAATTGCTTCAGATATGATTGAGTGAAAATACTCACCCCCCCCCCCATTTTGCATTCTAAATTTGTCATTTTCACATACAAAAGCCATTTAAAACATTGTTTTAAATGGCTTTTGTATGTGAAAATAACATATTTTGATCCTACTTTCCACAGATTGCATAGCCCCAAGGGGGGTTATTAGGATAAATACGGTACATTGGCTTAACACGCCTGTAGGGTTAATCTAACTGCGTCTGTAGGGTTCCATGGGGTAAGACTGTGAATGTGACTTACTTTGGCCACGTTGGTCCACAAAAAACATATGTACAGTTTGATGAACATTCACGAGTGAAGGGATTGTGGCCACCTTTAAACTTCCCGGTCACCTGCAACAAAACAAGACAATATACACAGTGCAGAAGGTCACACTATATGCCTGTCGAGGCATGGCCGGTCCACAATGGGAGATAACTCACTGAAAATCAATAGAGCATTCCCAATGCCATGATAAACATGTGTAATGAATTTTGAAACTACAGTCTATAAAGGAACTAACCAGTGCATTTTTTTTGCTGCAAATAGTACATGTACATGCCCAATGTATTATTTTGACGTCATAACACCAGAACTTCAGATAAGGTATTTTAAAATTATTTTAGCTGAATACACATTGATTATCAAAAGTGGAAGTACAAAATACGCACAGCAATGTGAAAATACGCATTGATTTTCAAATTCAAGTGAAAATAGTCATAAAGTTGAAAATTCACTTAGTTGAGCTGCAAAAAGCAAACAGTGTTTGCTTTTTGCAGCTCAAGTAAGTGAATGTTTAAATTTGTTATAGTTTTTATCATCTGTTCCCTATTTAGTAATGAAGAAAATCAACAACCCATTTGTAAAGGTAAAATATGCAATGATTTTGGGGGAAATCTGGGGATATAGTAGTACAATAGTACGTTTTAGACACAAAGCTTATCTGGAGCTCTGTAACACTGGCCTTAAGATCAGCAATTGAGTTCAATGGCTGTGCGCACTGTAGCTATGTTCAGTGTTGGAGATAATATTTCAACTGTATTCATGATAGTATCACACCTTATATGAAATACGCCATGGGATTTTGTATCTACTGACATTTGCGATATTTCATGAAATGTATTTTCAGACGAGAATTCCGCCACGGAAGCGGTGTCGCGCCTGTTTGACCGTAACATGATCATGGGCATGTGCTAAAGTAAGCATCACAAAAAGCGTCAGAGAAGTGCATGCTTAAAACACGAAACGATTGAAGAAACTTTTTGACATAAAAAAATGGCTAAGAGTTTTCACAACCATGTGAAGGTCAAGGTCATGTTAATGGCGACACGAGTTTATTCCAAATGCTTACATACATCAAGTGTCCAAACATTGAACGAATGAGTCAAGTAATATGAAAAGTTATAAAAAAAGGGTAAGTGTTTCAGCAAAAATTTGAAGGAAAAAAAGGTGAAGGTCATGTGAAGTGGTGGCATGAGTGTGTTCCTAATGCTTACACGTATCAAGTGTCTAAATATTGAAGCAATCCGTAAAGTAATAAACTGCTATTACACTTCATTAGACTCGAGTTATGAGATCTAGATTTCCTGCTGCGAGATATGAACTCAAACAAAAACTGATATTACACTTCATGAGTTATTTCATTTATATTTCATCAAGCTTATATTTAAGGGTGGGAATTGGCTCGAAGACCTGCCATACCCGGCCATATATAAGTCCAAGAAGGCAGAATTTTGAAGAGTTTTATGCGATATATGTTGGTGCAAGGTAGACAGATATAATATATATAATTGTGTGCTGAAATGGAACACTGCCTAGGTCCAATACGGCGCAGTGTCCCAGTGCACAGGAGGCGGGAAGAAGAGAGTTATGAGAGAAGGTACATGTAGGTATATATACCTGTTCGTTTGTCGTCCTGCCGCGGGATACAAGCACCATATGGAAGCCGGTAAGGCCGCCGACGGGTATAACCAGCAGGCCTATTATACACATTAGGACAATGCTGAAACAGAACAGTCAACGTGACAATTTGACAACGTGAAATAACAGCACAATAAACAATTTTACCAACACCCATTCCACTCACAAATAAAATATTGGTGTAATTTACCCAAGGCCATTAAACAGTAGTTTGATGCTCAGACACGGATTTTGTGGAAAGTGATTTTTAACATATTGTGTGTATGAGATTCTTCTTTCCGATTTCTTTCAAGTCGCCAGATGCATTTTGTACATCAAGTTATGTGGTTCATTATAGGAATGAATGGCATTTTTGTGGAATTTATCGGGGTATAAACTTGGAAAAGTCGTGGGAATACTGGACGAAGGCCGGAAGGCCTCGTCCAGTATTCCCGCGACTTTTCCAAGTTATTATAGGAATGAATGGCATTTTTGTGGAATTTATCGGGGTTTTAAACTTGGAAAAGTCGCAGGAATACTGGACGAAGGCCGGAAGGCCTCGTCCAGTATTCCCGCGACTTTTCCAAGTTTATATCCCCGATAAATTCCACAAAAAGGCCATTCATTCCTTATAATTCCAGCATTTGAAATAAATTCATCAAGAAAATGTGTTTATTTTCCGTTTTCTTAAGAATTATTTTAACTGCGCCCTGACGGTTACGGAAAGTAGTCTGGCATGGAGTGTACTAGGATATAAATTTTGGACGGAGACTTGCAACGGACCAATCAAATGTTAGGGAATTGTGTAAATATTTTTGTGCTGGAATTATATATTATATGAGACACGCCAAATGATTTTGCACCTTCGGACATCTGCGTAATTACATGTAATACAAACTTTACAATATTTTCAAAGTCACATAGCGCGTCTCATATAAGTTTAATAAAATTACTGTAGCCTCTTTAGACAGGAAACATCCCAAGATTTTCATCAGATACGATTGGAGTTAACATATTTTTGCATGATACTGATAATGCAGTGAATTTGCTATGTTTATATTTGGCAGAGATTTTTCTGACACAGCACGGCAACGGTATCGAGAACCAAAGTACAATTTTTATGGCCCAATCATCAGCTTGTACTTGTAGATTGTTGTAATGTTATCTATTTTCCAAAAGTACATAACAAGATACACAACGTCGAAAATACACAGAGAATATTATGCTAGTCTATAAGTTTATCCGGTAAGGCGATGAAATCCTAGGCTCGTCGAGGAATTAATATCATTATTGAGCCATGCCGTCTGAACATGATATCAAGAGACACTAGCAGCTACAAATGTAGTATGGTATTATATTTATAAGAAAACAATAGGGGATTGTAGCTAGTTAATTCCCTTTGAATTTATTTATAGAAATCATGTCCAACTTTTATAATACAAGAATTCCGCCACTGAAGCGGTATCGCGCCTGCCGAGGCATTTGACCGTGTTGTGAAATAGAGAATAATAGGTTAGTGCCGTGAATGGGAAAAAATATCTGGCAAGGCTCACGAAACGGGATGGGCGAGACTCTGCCGAGCACATCCCGTTTCCGTCCCGCGCCAGATATTTTTCCCATTCACGGCACTAACCTACTATTCTATTTATCCCGTCAACACCTACAAATGGCTTTAAAATGCCAAAAAAAATAACCCCAGACACCATACATATTCATACGCAGTGATTAGGTCGTATTGACAGGATATCAAAAATGTTTCACGGCACCGTGTGTCACGGCACATACGCACTGTGTTGACGGGATAAAAAACAATAACTTTTAACGCATTTGCCTTACAAAAAAACGGACGACGGCAGAAAAAGCGCCGACTATAGTCGACTAAAGCATCATCCCAAGACAAACATTGATGTGAAATATTATCAAAGTGTGGCAAGGGGTTAAAGAGATATTGTGAAAAAACAATAACTTTAAAACGCATTTCTGTTACAAAACCGGTGAACATTACAAGTAAATAAATGACCTTGACCTTCAGAATTTGGATGTGGGGGTGTGCGTAATGAAGCATCATCCCTAGACAAACATTGATGTGAAATATTATCAAAGTGTGGCAAGGGGTTAAGGAGATATTGTGAAAAAACAATAACTTATAACGCATTTGCCTTACAAAAAAAACAGGACGACGACGACGGAAAAAGCGCCGACTATAGTCGCAGCTCTGCTAAAGCAGGCGCGACAAAAACCGAATATCGCATGATTTATTGTGTAAAGAAGCCATTATTGTGTTTTCGACCAGTGTTGATCCAGATCATTCCTACATATCTGCGCAATCTGATCCGGAACTGCATTATTTGCCAGATTAATATTTTCACACTTATTAATTAGAGATAAATTATCGCGAAGCCCATCTAACTGAGGTGTTCTAAATGTATGTGTTGAACCAGGGCTCCAGATAAGGAATTAGTAATTGAGTATTGTCACTCCATCATTTCTGCAGAAACTGGGTATTTCAACATTTTAATTGGGTAAAATAAAATCACATCAACAGACAGCATTTATTTATTTATTTATTTAAGTTTGATTCAAAATGAAAACATGTCTAGGCATTTCAGTAGAATTGTCTCCTTGGAGACAATTCTAATGAAATACCAAGATGTGTTGGCATGGAAAATAAGAAAAATATGCTATATTTGTGGTCTTTTTATTGTTTTCTGTATCATGATAAAGGTACTATAAATTTTTTATTGCTTTTTGATACTCGCCACTTCTAATTTCAATTGGATTTTTGACAATTTTAATTGGGTATTTAAGCAAATACGCAGCTTATCTGGAGCATGTGCTCAGAGGGCTTCGGCTATATATTACTGCCAACAAAAAGTTTATTTCAAGTTAAAAGTTTGGCAGTTCCCTACTAATAATTGTGTGTTAGCAAAATGTAAAACATTATTTGTTTTACTTTTTAGGTAGGGGCAGCATAGCACACGTAAAGACACCAGGGATTCCGCTGGCGATCGCCACTTTCGCAATTGGCGATAAAAATAAACAATTGGCGATAAAAAATTACAATTTTCTAGAAAAAAAAGTAACAATTTTTATATTTTCCCCAGCGGAATCCCTGCGACACCATGTGAAAATAGGCTTCGGGAGACCGAAACACGACATGGTTCTGAACAGTTACAAAAGCCGAATCTTGACAATGACTAAACAAACATTTTTCGCACCCAAAATGCATTTATATTGAAACATTAGTATTTTACTGCAATTATCAGGAGCCTCAAATTATGATTTCAGGATATATCCTGAAAACTCCCACCCATTTACTTTTTTAGGGGCAGCATGGCATACCTAGTGTCTGTTTCACAAAACCAGCCCAAATTTTACGGCCATATAAACAATGCAAAAACATAATACAATATTAAATTTAAAAAAAAAAATTGTCTTATTTTTATTACGAAAACTGATTTGTCTATGGGAATTTAACATGGGGAAAATGAGGTGGAGGAGCCAAAAACTAAAACATTTCGAAATTGACTCCGAAATTTGGCTCGATAGCTTCGAAATGATCTATAAACTTTTAAAGACCAGATGGCCGAGGCCCGCATGTCGAGCCCACTGAGGCATTTGATGGTCTCATAGCATATTTATTTGAAGTTTGAATTAAGGGTTGTGGAGATATAAGGTATGTAAAAGCTTTAACTCAAATTTTAAAGTCATTTGATCTTGAGCATGTGGAACACATGGGTGGGCTATAGAATGCAAATATGGATGATAATAAAGAATTATTTGAAGTTTCAAGTAAATCGGAGCAAGTGTTGTGGAGATATAAGGTATGTAAAAACATTAACACAAATTTCAAAGTCATTTGACCATGACCTCATGGGCAGGCTATGGAATGAAAATATGGGTGATGAAAAGGAAGTATTGGAAGTTGGTGGAGATATAAGGTATGTAAAAACTTTAACGCAGATTTTATAATAAAGCAAAACTTGTAAGTCATTTGGCATTGACCTTGGAGCACAGGGGCCACATGAGTGGGACACAGAATGAATATATGGATAATGCCCAATAAGCACACAAAGTTTCAAGCAAATCTGACCTACGGTTACACAGATAGTAGGTATGTGCAAACTTTAACGCACAAATTTTGACAGAAACTTTAACGCAAACTTCTAAGTCATTTGACCTTGACTTTGGAATTAATATATGGATGATGCCCAATAAGCATACAAAGTTTCAAGCAAATCCGACTTACGGTTACACAGATAGTAGGTATCTGAAAACTTTAAGGCAAATTCTGACAAAAATTTAACGCAAACTTCTAAGACAATTGACATTGACCTTGGGCCGCATGAGTACATGTAGAATACAACATGAATATATGGATGATGACTAATGAGCATATGAAGTTTCAAGTCAATGTGACTTAGGACTGCAGAGATGTAAGGTATTTAAAAACTTTAACGCAGATTTCGGACGGACTGACGTGACGGACGTCATTGTGATCACTATGTCTCGCTTTCCGCAAGCGGGCTCGACAAAAATGAAAGTTAAATTTTAAAAATCGGTCCACTATTTATGAAATAAGAAAACTTTCCCCATGTTAAATCCCTATGGATTTAAAGGTACATGCCCGCTCAGTAGGCACAAAATGTTCTTTATAGGAAGTAAATAAGTGTATAATTGTGTCACTATTCCATCAGTTCTAAAAATTATGAGTGCCTGCTATACAGATATAATCATTGAGTATTGTAATATTTATTTTACTGATAGTGCATCGCGGTGGTATTAGGCTAGTTTCATATGCAAATGAGGCATGTTATTTTTTATACTAATTGAATGCGTCACCTGAAAAAATAATATTTCGACAGAAACATGATTATCGCCCCTGATATCAGTGTTGAAATTTACGTATGATATAAAATTTATAATGCCAATCAGTATGTGGAGTAATGGTGAATGCCTGTTTATTTTGCCAAGAAATAGCCCAGATTATGTCTCTGATTATAAAGAACATTTTGTGCCTACTGAGTGGGCATGTACCTTTAACATGGGTATTTTTTTTCGCCATATAATCGATATTCACAAAATAAAAAGGCTGACACTTAATTTTTTTTATAAAACTTTAATATTATCAAAACATTTGGACAGGCGTCATGAAACGGACAGTAGTTTCACTCACCTGACTATACTTCCGCGCTCGGCGAGGTTATTTTTGTGGTCGAGGACGTATATTAAGCAGATGGCGAACATGCTGATCTTGAGCACGCTGAGGGAGAGAAGGAACTGGAAGAAGAATCGGTAGTTGCGGCGGCCGATACAGTTGTTCACCCACGGGCAATGGTGGTCAAACGTCTGAAATAGCGCGAAATGGTAGTAGGTTATTTCATCATGGTCATTCAGGGAACAGTCAGAAGTAGTGCCACATGGTGCTGTTGACACCCGAGGCACTATTGCCCGGAAATCACAGCGCACTGTTTCCGGAACGACCATGAAATAACTGTCTATTACACAACCTATAATACACTGTATGTGACACACTGAACGTGAATTTCAGGTGGCGAAACGTCTGAAATTGCTTAAAATTGAGTTATATCCAGAGCTCCAGATAAGCTGCGTATTTGCGTAAATACCCAATTCAAATTGCCAAAAACCCAATTGAAATCAGAAGTAGTGAGTATCAAAAAGCAATGAGAACAATTGTGGTACCTTTATTAGTTTATTATGCTGCAGAAAACAATAAACAGACCACAAATATCGCATATTTTTCTTATTTTCCATGAAAACACATCTTGGTATTTCATTAGAATTGTCTCCAAGGAGACAATTCTAATGAAATGCAAAGATGTTTTCATTTTGAAACAAACTACCCAGTATTCAATAATTGCTTTCTGTTGATGTGTAAACGGTAGTGTGATTTAATTTTACCCAATTAAAATACACAATTGCTTCAGAAATGATGGAGTGTTCCTTATCTGGAGCTCAGTATATCGTTCTTTCATGGTGATTTCAGGAAAAATTAAAGGGTTTAACGTCCCATCAACAGATAAGGTCATATAGAGACGGGAGGTCATTTGTGGAACAGTCAAAGCTATTATCCCAAGGTGCTGTGGCTGACCCGAGGCACTACACCAATATGTTTTGACTGTTCCCCGAATGACCATGATATCAGGGATTCCGCTGGCGATCGCCACTTTCGCAATTGGCAATAAAAATAAACAATTGGCGATAAAAAATTACAATTTGCGAGAGAAAAAAATCCCAAAAAAAAATAAAAAAAAAATTCTCGAAAATTGTAATTTTTTATCGCCAATTAATTGTTGTTTTTTTTTTTTGAAGTGGCGATTTTTTTATTTTCCCCAGCGGAATTCCTGTGATATAACTGTTTTATAAAAAGTGAAAGGGTTCAACATCCAAACAACAACTAAGGTCAGGGACGAGACCTTGGTTTCAATTCTCATCCAAAAGTGGGATGTATCTTGCACGAAAAATATTTACAAAATGTATGATATTTTCCGAAAACTATTCAATAATTGCTGTCTGTTGATGTGTAAACAGTAGTGTGATTCTATGTTACACAATTCAAATTTTGAAATACCCAATTGCTTCAGAAATGATGGAGTGAAAATACTCAATTACTAATTCCTTATCTGGAGCCCTGAGCAACATACCTCTATACACGTGTTACAGACACTGCAATGGGAGCAGCGTGGAGGCCGGTAAAACTGGCACGTCGTACACCATTTCATGCGCACCGTGATTCCCTTGATTTCTACGTTCTTATAGAGAGGCGCTCGGAAGTCATCGTCCTTATTTTCGTCCTCATGTGCTGAAATAAAATATGATATACATGTGGTTTTGTACATAAGAACATGTGCAATATCATGAAAAATCTTCTGTGAATGAAGTTGCAGAAATATTAGTAGCAAATGCAGTATAGTATTCTGCAATTGCTATGAAAATGTTGCCATCTTTCGACGTCATTTACAGTTTCTGCGATTACACTTCATGTAAAATCGCACATGTTCTTAGGTACAAAATCACATGGCATGCAACTACATGGCGGGATGTCACATGGGGTCAATGTAAACATTGGGACATAAACAGAGTTCCAGAAAAGTTTTATATCTAAAGAGTATAATACCGCGGGTGTCAGAGGTTCTGTCAACTGAGAGGTTTCGTCAACTCGGCGTCCGATTCGTCAATTAGGCAATTAAAAGTAAAACTTGATAATGACCGGCACGTGCCATACAATTGATCAGATAATTGATGGTCATTAAGTGGACATTAATAACAGATATTTCTATAATATTTGTATAATCACCCGCTTCTGCAGCATTTGTCAGATATTACATATTTTACATACATGTTTACCACATAAATATCACATCCACGTCTGAGAAAAGGTATCTTACAACATTTGTAATAATTGAATAATTCCTGATCTGGGGCTACACTGGTCATCTGTCGAAATGTACGTTTTCTCAACCGGGGGACCATACAAATATTACATATATTACACACATGTATTAAATACCACTATTGGGCCGCCATCTGGCGAGACACATATGCACAGTCATGGATATATACAACACGCACAAATACAACAATTACATGTATATACAACAGTAGTACATAGCCGCCCTGGTGAGATTCGTTGGATTCGAGAGACAGTGGTCCGTCAGTAGCACCATGTCTACGAGCGTACGTTCAACTAAATTACTAATTACTAAACGATCAAAGGTCAACTACTTGAAGAAAGTGCGAAAGTCAATTAGCCGAGGTGTGATAAATACCATTCAACTATATTCGCCTAATTGACGAACTGGTATTAAGTTGACGGAACCACTCGACTTTTCACTCTATTTTGCCATCCTAATACAGTCACATTTCAAATTCAATGCATATTTTACAAATGTATTATTGATTTTCTTCCTTATTATTATTATAATAGGGAACAAATGATAGAAAAAAACAGTGTTTGCTTTTTGCAGCTGAACTAAGTAAATTTTCAACTTTATTACAGTATTTTAACTACTCAATTTCAAAATCAATGCGTATATTTTCACATTGTGCGAGTATTTTGTACTTCCACTTTTGATGATCTAAGCATATTCTGCTAAAATAAGTGAGTAAAATACGACAATATCCACCTTATGGAGCTCTGTATAAATGCAATACGGTGAATGGGCTCTTCCATTACAATTTGATAATAGGTGTAAATATTTTTTATTACAGCTCACCTTTGGGATATACACCGGGGTCCATGAAGGTTGCCAATCCAAAGTTGGTAATGACAAACAGAATAACCACACCAGCATAAACAGGAATTGCTATGCTGTATATGAGGAGATACGGTGCCCTGAAAACAGTAAAAAGGAAATATAATTAACCTTTTCACACCTAAATATCTGGAATGTGACACAGGTTGAAGTCACGGACATTGCTCTTTAAACATGCCTAAAAGTATTGACATCAGTAACTTCCTGTTAGAACACATTACCAAGGTCCGTATCCTTTCAATGGGCTATACTCGGACGGCCTCGAGACAAAGGACAGTCAACCGATTTATGTCATAGTCGCTCATTGCAGAAGTTAGGCATATGTTAGCACTCCGCAATGATATATACCCATCCAATGCGCCAAGACAGACAATTCAATCGCACAGATATTTCTATAATTTCTCGAGAAGCCATGTTGTCTAATCATGATGGCTAAGCTTATGACTGACTGATATTCGTGGACGATTTTATCCGATACAACAGTCTTGTTACGGGTAAAAACAATACCGAATAAAAGTTTCTGATGAAACTGAAAGTTCTTAAACTACCAGTGGTTAACAAATCAAATAATTCTGCGATAACATTGGTAGTTATCGAAACCCAACAGTCCGCACCTCGTGGATTAGATTTATTTCATCAATCCGTGAGATGCCGATGAGCGGGTCCCGGTAATGATACCAGGTAATCATGGTAATGTTGTTCTAATGTTGTTGGAATATTTGTTTTTGTTTTTTGCAAGACTCACACAAAAGCCATGAAAACACCGCTTGTCGACAATAGCATCGTCCATGCACATACTGCCGGAATAATGCGAGTGGAACACTCGCATCGTGACATAATGATCTGTGAAAAATGTAATTAAATTAACGAGATATGCAGCAAAAACTAATTGAAATTAATTTGCTTCAAGCTGTGTATTTGGGGAACTCCATTGACCGCATGCTGTCTCCATAATTCTGCATACGCGACGAAAAATATTTCTCAAAACTCTTTTGAATTTAATAGAAAACGGTCTAATCTAAACAAAATATTAATGGAATATCAGTGTATTACTTATTATACATTAAGTCGACTTCGGTAAGGCTACTAAAATAAAATAGTTTAAATTTTGATAATTTCTACGCGTAAGAATATGTTGATGTGACGATGGACATGCGCACTGACTTTATTAATATTCCGGACTTGATTCGGAGCCGGCCAGGTACTCTTGCCTTAACAGCGCAAATCAGATTTCTAGGTACAAACGATCAGCCGAACTATCCGAAATACAAATGGCAAAATATCCATGTACGCCTCATAAATCTGGGATCATCATACGTGTGTACAATGTAATACAAATGTGAGAAATGGGGCTTATGGGTAGTGTTATGCCGGTCCCGGGTCGTTTCGCCCCGATTACCCGTTCGCACCGGGTCGGTTCGCCCTGGGTCGATTCGCCCCGATTTTAAACTTTCGTTGGATCTGGTTATGGATATCGGTTGAGGTGGGTCGTTTTCCCCCGATGTTAACGTTGCATCTGATATGGTTAAAATAGCAGATGATATGGGTATGTTCGCCCCGATTTTACTGAGTATTGAATATGGTGACAATTGTGCGGTTAAATGTAAGGTATGTTAGTTAAATTAGTTAAAATGTTTGACAAATTATGAAAGTTTATAAAACGAAATTCTGCGATTATTTGATACATGACTATAAAACTATAATGTTAATATTACAAATTGCGGGGGGGGGGGGGGGGGGGGGGGGGGTGGTGCGCGGTCGGAGCGGTCGGACGGCGGACGACCCCCACCTCACCCTCCCCCCCCCGCCCAGCCTCGAGGTCCACTTTCCACTTTTTTACACCCCCCTAGATACCCCAGGCCCATTGGGCCTTCAAAACGACACCCCCCTTTAAACAGGTCTGGCTACGGGCCTGAGCTAGTGTTACTTTCAGACAAAATTGTAGTTACTGTCTGTTCCACGTTTTTCTGCAGACGAACATGGGGCAAAAAGGGGATGAAGCAGCTGAGGGAAGGGTAGAAAAACTTAAAAACGAAAATGGAAATTGACTCCGAAACGTGGCTAGATAGCATGGAAATGATCTAACTAAGAAAACAAAAGTTAGATTTTGAAAATCGTTCCACGAATTCCAAAATTGTTTTAAACAAATCTGTTTTAGCCCCTATCATGCCTATGTTAAATTCCCATACGGAAATTGTCAATCGCTCTCCTGGTTTACCACATGCTGCCCGATATTCGTGATTCTGGTATCGGGTGTAATGGGATCGGTTTGATGTCGCACGGGTCTGGGCTGCGCGTCGGATCGCGGGCTCATGATACACAATTAAGTTGTGTATCGTGGTTTCGCGGTTTGACGTATGACCTAGGCTCGCACAACGTCATGACGTCCAGTTCATAACATTCGGTTTACTGTTACATTATGGACGTCACATACGACTGCCAATATAAGGTTTGATCATGTCCAGCCGTGTGCAAACGTTTGCTGTGGCCCGAGGGAACTGTTTGAACTCAAGGCTGCCTGCGGCCTTGGGTTCAAACAGTTCCCTCGGGCCACAGCAAACGTTTGTACACGGCTGGACATGATCAAACGTTATTGTTACATTTCCAACAAAAAACTGATGTAATTTGAGCATTATATTCAGTATTTTCAGTACTTTTATAAATCGTCCAATTCATGTAGATAACTTTCGGTATTCATATTCCGGGGCCGCGTCATGGACGTCATAAAGTATTGACGTCATGAATGCACTTCCGCGTAGTGACGTCATGAAGGCACTTCCATTACGCGCGGCCTCGTAATGAGCATTGCCTAAAGCCATATGCAAACAGCACACGCTATATGTGCAAACAACGGAAACCATGTAACAATACAGTTTCACACTAGTTTGATAAAGACCATGAGGTCGAACATTTAATAAAAATAGTGACTTTAAAACAATGTGTATTAAATGTTCTTCCCTTCGGAGGTTATTGGAAATTACTATAACATTCCTTTTTTTTTGTATTTCAGCTTTGTTTCTATTTACTGCTATATGATGTTCAAGCTCTTTAGTGTTTTTTTTTAAATAGTTATATAAGCTGAGAAAGTCGGTTCAGTATCTCTAAATTTAGATCCATAAATGAAGTACTTTCCTAGTATCATACAAAAGTTCAAGAATATATTTTCTGTTTCATACTGCCCTAAACTTATTGATTGCCAATCCAATGTAAAATTTCTACCGTTATCATGTAAAAACGTGCTTAGCAGAGATCAAAACTTGATGATTTTTTTTGGCATTCCAAAATAAGTGCTTGTTTGTTTCTGATGCCATTCTGCATAAATCGCATAACTTTCATAATTTATAATACCGCTTTTATATAAGTAATCGTTCGTGGCAATAAGTTTTGAACATATACATCTAGTGCTTCTAAAATACTGTGTATTTACAATTTTACAATTAATAGTTGTTTCTGAAAACTCTGCATTCCAGTTAGTCAGAGCTTGGAAAACAACATTAGTTTACTAATTTTACTAAGGAAAATTGTATATAACATTTTATTTCATTGTTTGGAAGATTGCACTTTTCTTAAAAGAGTGAAGTAATATTTTGGATGTTTCAATATCTCGGTGCAGCCTCTTTAAAATTATGAAAGTCCGAGGTAAAATGTACACTTTAAAATCATGCCGTGCCACTCACTTGCGAAACTAGAGATTGAAAGTTGCATGTTTTCTCAGTCATCATCCAGATGCAAATGTACTATCATGGTGCAAACCAATTCCTATCCATACGTTTTCTCTGAAATAAATGACTGTTTGAAACTCCCAGAAAAAGTATGTTGTTTTGATTAAGTTTTGTCGTATTTGCCCATTTCTGATCAATGGGAACAGGTCAGATGACCCTGGAATGAGCATTCATCAATTAATACGATGTAAAACCTGATTAAAACAAGAGGGCCATGATGTCCCTAATTCGCTCATCTGACTCCATGAACACCAGAGGAGAATGTGACATTGAGTTCATATGTGTTTTAAAAATAATGTGCTATTTTTAGATGTCGGTCATCTTGGATTAAGCGATGACCCAAGGATCTTAACTTACTATGAAGTTTGGCCAGCATCGGCCTTGTGGTTCCTGAGAAAAAGACGTTCAAAATCTCGAATAAATGGACATTTTGGCGGCCATCATGGATGACATAATCATCCGATTCCGACAAATATGCACCAGAGAAATCGCCTCATCGATACCTTCAATTTGATATATGACATGAGCATATTCAGTCAAAAATAAAATTTGAACACACGGGCTACGCCCATTTCTGACCCCGGGGTCACAATTTTAACACCTTTGAAAGAGCATTGTACATCGATCATTCCTACCAAGTTTCGTCGAAATTCGCCTGGCGGTTCAGGAGAAGAAGATTTTTTAAGAATTTGTGCTATTTTTAGACGGCGGCCATCTTGGATTAGCGACGTCTACCGTTGGAAATGCTTCACCGATGGACCATAACTGTGAAGTTTCGCCACCATGGGCCGAGCGGTTCGTGTGAAGAAGAATTTTGAAATCTCTAATAAAAGAACGACCGTTTGACATTTTGGCGGCCATCTTGGATGACATGACCATCCAATTTCGACAAAAAATGTATCAGAGCGATCGCCTCTTTGATAACTTCGACTTGATATAGACATGACCATAAATTATTCGGTCAAAAATAAAATTTTACCCCAATTTGATCCCACGGGCCACACACATTTTTGACCCCGGGGTCACCATTTTAACAACTTTGAAAGAGCATTGTCCATCGATCATTCCTACCAAGTATCGTCGAAATTCGGCTAGTGGTTCATGAGAAGAAGATTTTTTAAGAATGTATGCTATTTTTAGACGGCGGCCATCTTAGATTAGCGATGACCTCCATTTTAACAAATCTGAAAAGGCTTCACCCATGGACCATAACATTTAAGTTTGGCTACCATGGGCCAAGCGGTTCATGTGAAGAAGAATTTTGAAATCTCTAATAACAGAACGACTTTTGACCTTTCGGCGGCCATCTTGGATGACTGAACCATCCGATTTCGACAAAACATGCACCAGAGTGATCGCCTCGTTGATACCTTCGATTTTATATATAACATGACCATATTCGGTCAAAAATAAAATTTGAATTTGACCCCACGGGCCACGCCCAATTTTGACACCGGTGTCACTATTTTAACAACTTTGAAAGAGCATTGTACATCGATCATTCTTACCAAGTTTTGTTGAAATCCGGTTAGCGGTTCTGGAGAAGAAGATTTTGGAAGAATTTGTGCTATTTTTAGACGACGGCCATTTTGGATTACGTAATGAAGTCATTTTAACAATTTTATACCTAAGGACCATGACTGTTAAGTTTGGTGACTATAGGCCCAATGGTTACCGAGGAGAAGACGTTTGAAAATGTTTACGGGCGACGACGACGGACGACGACGGACACATTGCGGTAACAATAGCTCACATGAGCTTCACTCAGGTGAGGTAATAAAACAAGAGGGCCATGATGGCCCTAATTCGCTCACCTGACTCCATGAACACCAGACGAGAATGTGACATCGAGTTCATATGTTTTAAAAAAATTGTGCTATTTTTAGATGGCAGTCATCTTGGATTAAGCGATGACTCTCATTTTACCAAATCTGAAAATGTTTAACCCAAGGATCTGAACTTCCTATGAAGTTTGGCCAGCATCGGCCATGTGGTTCCTGAGAAAAAGACGTTCAAAATCTCGAATAAATGGACCTTTTGGTGGCCATCATGGATGACATAATCATCCGATTCCGACAAACATTGCACCAGAGCAATCGCCTCATCTATACCTTCAATTTGATATATGACATGAGCATATTCGGTCAAAAATAAAATTTGATCCCAATTTGACCCCACGGGCCACGCCCATTTTTGACCCCGGGGTCACCATTTTAACAACTTTGAAAGAGCATTGCACATTGATCATTCTTACGAAGTTTCGTCGAAATCCGGTTAGCGGTTCATGAGAAGAAGATTTTTTAAGAATTTATGCTATTTTTAGACGGCGGCCATCTTGGATTAGCGATGACCTCCATTTTAACAAATCTGAAAAGGCTTCACCCATGGACCATAACTTTTAAGTTTGGCTACCATGGGCCAAGCGGTTCATGTGAAGAAGAATTTTGAAATCTCTAATAAAAGAACGACCTTTTGACCTTTCGGCGGCCATCTTGGATGACATAGCCATCCGATTTCGACAAAAAATGCACCAGAGTGATCGCCTCATTCATACCTTCAATTTGATATAAGACATGACCATATTCGGTCAAAAATAAAATTTGACCCCACGGGCCACGCCCATTTTTGACCCCGGGGTCACCATTTTAACAACTTTGAAAGAGCATTGTACATCGATCATTCCTACCAAGTTTCGTCAAAATCCGGCTATCGGTTCATGAGAAGAAGATTTTTTAAGAATTTATGCTATTTTTAGACGGCGGCCATCTTGGATTAGCGATGACCTCCATTTTAACAAATCTGAAAAGGCTTCACCCATGGACCATAAGTTTTAAGTTTGGCTACCATGGGCCAAGCGGTTCATGTGAAGAAGAATTTTGAAATCTCTAATAAAAGAAAGAACTTTTGACCTTTCGGCGGCCATCTTGGATGACATAACCATCCGATTTCGACAAAAAATGCACCAGAGTGATCGCCTCATTGATACCTTCAATTTGATATAAGACATGATCATATTTGGTCAAAAATAAAATTTGACCCCAATTTGACCCCACGTGCCACGCCCATTTTTGACCCCGGGGTCACGATTTTAACAACTTTGATAGAGCATTGTACATCGATCATTCCTACCAAGTTTTGTCGAAATCCGGTTAGCGGTTCTTGAGAAGAAGATTTTTGAAGAATTTGTGCTATTTTTAGACGGCGGCCATCTTGGATTACATAATGACGTCATTTTAACAATTTTGTAATCCCCCTACCTAAGGACCATGACCATGAAGTTTGGTGACTATAGGCCCAATGGTTACCGAGGAGAAGACGTTTGAAAGTGTTCACTGACTACGGACGACGACGACGACGACGACGACGGACGACGGACACATTGCGGTAACAATAGCTCACATGAGCTTCGCTCATGTGAGCTAAAAAGCAAGTAGAAAATAATAATTAAACATTCAAAGTGAATTTTAATCGGCAGAAAGTGTAATATTTATAAATTTCACCGGTGTCATTATTTCAAACTGGCGGCTAACTGGTCACTGCTACCGAAATGACGCCGTGTTTGGCATGGATTTAGAATCGGCTTAGGTCACTGATTTCAGGGGGCCGTTTCACCAAACTTCTTACGACTAAAATGTTCGTAAGTGCAAATTTAGGATCGTCTGGAAATATCAATGGATGGATTTACATTTATTGAGCATAGGCTGCATATGCAGCATATGCTCAATAAATGTAAATCCAATCATTGTTTACAAGAAAACATTGTTAATGTGAAATTTACAGACTATCATAATTTTGCACTTACGAACATTTTAGTCGTACGAAGTTTAGTGAAACGGCCCCCAGGAATGGAAGTAACAACATTGATTTTGCCGCAGGTAGTTTACGATTTCCATGCTTGTGTGAATGTGGGTCTATGGGAAATCAATTGCATGCCTTTTCCTATAGGATCCTATTTCTACAGGTTGTCTGCAAATGTATCTTATGTTGGTTGGCTGTGACTTTTGTATATTATTGCATAACATTTGTTACAGGCAGAGCTCCAGATAAGCTGCGTATTTTCGTAAACACCCAATTAAAATTGCCAAAAACCCAATTGAAATCAGAATTAGCGAGTATCAAAAAGCAATAACAAATTTGTGGTACCTTTATCATGCTACAGAAAACAATAAACAGACCACAAATATAGCATATTTTTTTTTGTTTCCATGAAAACACATCTTGGTATTTCATTAGAATTGTCTCCAAGGAGACAATTGTAATGAAACACCAAGATGTGTTTTCATTTTGAAGCAAGCTATTCAATAATTGCTGTCTGTTGATGTGTAAACAGTTGTGTGATTTTATTTTACCCAATTAAAATATTGAAATACCCAATTGCCTCAGAAATGATGGAGTGACAATACTCAATTACTAATTCCTTATCTGGAGCTCTGGTTACAGGAAATAGCAAAGTTCCTGAAACCTATTAATTGTTTGTGTTTTCTCCTTCTTATAAGTCACAGACATACCGAACGTCAAACTAAACCAGGGCGTATGCCTGATCAGCTTGCGCGAGCGTGTATATGCCCTAGTGATGAAAATTGCACGTGTAATGCCGTTGCAGCCACATTGCTTACATATAAAACTATACAATGTGATACAAATATTAGTCAACAAAGATCTTCCTTATTGGTACTCGTATATTTTGCAGAACACATTTGGAATTCATGGGAAGCTGGTGTCTGGTGTCGAACTAATTGACGTTTTCCACAATATCAGAACATATGAACAACACGTTTTTAGTTTTATCTACACATACTGTTCGCCATTACGTACGGGAGACACTATTCACAATCAAACTAACAATATTAAACACTGTATTACGACGTACTATATGCATATCCAAATTTATCCCGTCAACACAGTGCGTATGTGCCGTGAAACACGGTGCCGTGAAACATTTTTGATATCCAGTTAATACTATTTTTGCATTTTACAGCCATTTGTAGGTGTTGACGGGATAAATAGAATAGTAGGTTAGTGCCGTGAATGTGAAAAAATATCTGGCGCGGCACGGAAACGGGATGTGCTCGGCAGAGCCTCGCCCATCCCGTTTCCTGAGCCTTGCCAGATATTTTTCCCATTCGCGGCACTAGCCTACTATTCTCTATCTATTTTCCTTATTTCTGAACCAAAGCATATGTTTTTACCACTCATTTGAACCGTCTCGGCGAGACGGTTCAAATGAGTGGTCACAACATATACTTCTGATGAGAAATAAAGAAATTATTGAGCCTTGCCGGATAATTTTTCCCATTCACGGCACTAACCTACTATTCTCTATTTACAACATCGAAGGTCGCATGGAACCTGGATATTCATGAAACGCAGGGAACCTCCATTACATGTACACCATAAGAGGTCCCCATTGCGTCCGAGTTTGAGAGGTTTTACTGGATTTTATTTTAACCCAATCAGTTGTGTGAAACATTCTTCGACTCAATAAGTAAGTGTCATTACATAAAGCATGTATGCGGTCATTCGCATAACAGGGCATCATTAGTGGACCAACGAAAATCATGGAATTGTTAAATATTCTATGCTGGCTTGAGAGTTGTCGCGACATACTAAATATGTCGCGACTCGCACTGCATTAACCCAAACGATGCACAAACATGTTTCGATAAACGTTAATGAATAAATGTTATACATGTAATTAATGCAACATCAGAAACGTATATCCTTCTATATGAACCAGTCGGGAAAAGGATAATGTGACCACTTAGAAACAAGGAGCAAATGATCAGGACAACAGCATTGATTGTTATTATAATGAGAGAGAGAGAGAGAGAGAGAGAGAGAGAGAGAGAGAGAGAGAGAGAGAAATAAAATAGATGCTATGCTACAGGAAAGTGTTGTTGACTGTAGACGGTTCCGCAAAAAGAAGGGAAATACCTCGTGCAAACAAGCCGCATGACCCCGTGTTTGGCATGTAAGCAGAACCGGCTTAGGTCACTGACTCCGGAATGAAAGTAACAGAATTGATTTTGCCAAAGGTAGTTTGCGATTGCCATGCTTGTGTGAATGTGGGTCTATGGGAAATCAATTGTCTGCCCGTTTCCTTGATCAGGAACTACACTGGTCACAACTCCCATTAACCGCATTTCTCCAGTCACAGCAACAGATATCTACAAAATCTACAAGTCTACAAAATAGTCCTTCTACTAGAATGCACGTGCTATTGTCAGTTGTTAATTTTGTCAATGCTCAACAGATTTGTATGACAGCCGTTTTGAGGTTCGGACGTACACATATTCATATCTACGGAGCCCCGCAGGGGACGTAAAATTTAACAATTCGTTCCCACGAAATAACAATTCGTTCCCACGGGAACGAATTGTTGATTCGTGGGAACGAATTGTTATATCATGGGAACGAATTGAACGAATTGTTATATCATGGGAACGAATTGCTAATTCGAGGGAACGAATTGTTAAATTGAGGGAACGAATTGTAATTTCGTGGGAACGAATTGTTGATTCGAGGGAACGAATTGTTATATCATGGGAACGAATTGCTAATTCGAGGGAACGAATTGTTAAATTGAGGGAACGAATTGTAATTTCGTGGGAACGAATTACTAATTGGAGTGAACGAATTGTAATTTCGTGGGAGCGAATTGTTGATTCGAGGGAACGAATTGTTATATCATGGGAACGAATTGCTAATTCGAGGGAACGAATTGTTAAATTGAGGGAACGAATTGTAATTTCGTGGGAACGAATTACTAATTCGAGTGAACGAATTGTTTCGAGGGAACGAATTGTTGAATTGAGGGAACGAATTGTTATTTCGTGGGAACGAATTAATAAAAAAAATCCATGTCCCCTGCGGGGCTCCGTACATATCAGACTGCACACACGTATGTATACATCATACGACACTCTTTACATGATATACGATACGTGTGCTGTGCACTACATGTGTTATGATGAATTACATTTAATTTTCCGAATTATATCAAGTTTGTTCTTATGAATAGAAAATCTGTACCGTGTGTGTATAAATAATAATATGCCAGCCTTATATATGGAAGCATCCTGGTGCCAATGCTAAAATATATTTATCTCCTAATTAGGAGATGTTATATCTCCTAATAAGGACTTGGTATCTCTTAATTAGGAGTTAGCATATCATAATTTTGACTTTTATATACTAATTAGTAGTTTAATATCTCCTAATTAGGAGTTAGCATCACCTAATTAGGAGATACAATATTTTTAGCATTGGCACATATATTATGTCCTAATTAGGATATAGTAAGTCCAAATTAGGAGATACTAACTCCTAATTAGGAAATACTGTATCCTAATTACGAGTTAGTATCTATTAGGAGATAAATACAATTTATCATTGGTACCAGGGGCCCGTTTCACTAAACTTCGTACGACTAAAATGTTCGTACGTGCAAAATTATGATCGGCTGTAAATTTCACCTTAACATCGTTTTCTTGTAAACAATTACTGGATTTACATTTATTGAGCATAGGCCGCATATGCAGCCTATGCTCAATAAATGTAAATCCATCAATCGAATTTTCCAGACGATCCTAAATTTGCACTTACGAACATTTTAGTCGTACATATGCTCAATAAATGTAAATCCATCAATTTAATTTTTCAGACGATCCTAAATTTGCACTTACGAACATTTTAGTCGTACGAAATTTAGTGAAACGGCCCCTGGACGCTTCCATACTTATGAATCAACACGATTGATCGTGTGTGTATAAATAACATGATGCTAACACGCTAATATGCTAGCCTTATGAATCAACAACCTGTATATGTAGCTTCTGTGTAACACGATGATAACACACTGTGATACTTCGTATACAGCAGTGATGTGTTGTTGCTAAATGTGGACTTCCAATTGTTTTAGATGCTCCTGTTGTTGTTTACAATTTAAGTTGCTATTATTTTGAGATGTCTGTTTGACTATATATAGAGGGAGAAAACAATTTTATTTAGTTTATTTATTTTTCATCTATGGATGCTTTTAGGCATATTTAGTGTATTTATAGACCTCAGTCCGTTACTTGAACCTGTGGTTTAAGGCGTCTGTTTAAGGTGTGACACGCTTATATATAGATTCACGTCTATTAATATACTGACACAGACTTTATGCATGCACTGTATATATGGTATGTTTGAGGTTCGTTACTAGTTTCAAATGTTACCTTGCGGCTAATCAAGTGGACTATACTAACTTCAATTAATGGAAGTGTAAGTATAAGTTTAAACTTATTTATGCTACATGTACATGCAGGACTCCAGATAAGGAATTAGTAATTGAGTATTGCCGTTAATTACCAAACGATGTTTTCTTTAGTTTAATTATGTAAATAGAATCACTGACTATTGTTTACACATCAGCAGTTTGCTTCTAAATGAAAACACATCTTGGTATTTCATCTTGGTCCAAGGAGACAATTCTAATGAAATACCAAGATGTGTTTTTCTCCAAGGAGACAATTCTAATGAAATTCCAAGATGTGTTTTCATGGAAAAATAAGAAAATATGCTATATTTGTTGTCTGTTTTTTTTGTTTTCTGTAGCATGATAAACATACCACACATTTTTCATTGCTTTTTGATACTCACTACTTCTGATTTCAATTGGATGTTTTGGCAGTTTTAATTGGGTATTTACGCAGATATCAGGCGATACAGGGGGGGGAGGGGGGGGGGGGGGGGGGGGGGGGGGGGGGGGGGGGGGGAGGGGGGGGGGGGGAAAAGCTCTTTCCCCCCTGCTCCGGCAGAAAAACGAAAAAAAAAAAACACGAAATCTTACAATACTCGAATAGTTGGACCTAATTGTCAGAAATCGCATCTGCGGCGATCTGGCATCTAAATATTTACCTGGGGGAGGACCCCAGACCCCCCCCCCCCTTCTTTACGATTTCCGCTCGCGGAGGTGTCGGCTATGCCGATTTGTAATTAACTAATTACACCCCACCCTCCCCCCCCCCCCCCCCCCCCCCCCCCCCCCCCCCCCCCCCCCCCCCCCCCCCTGCAATTATTCTGTATCCGCGCCTGGGTACGCAGCTTATCTGAAGCTCTGTACATGTAAAACGATTACAAACAAGCGCGCGAGAGTGCACGTATATATTTGTGACTATGGCTGGAGAAATGGGGCTTATGGGTTTTGCAACCCATGCGTTGCGTCTTTGAGCAAGACACTGTGTCTACCGCTTCAGTCTATAACTTACGGTGGCACAGAGGGGACATGGACATATTTTTTACTATTGCGCACGCGATAGGGTTTCATTGGCTAATATAATATATCGCTGCGCACGCAATAGCTATCGCGTGCGCACGCAACAGCAATGAAATATGTCCATGTCCCCTCTGTGCCACCGTAATAACTAGAGGATTAAGTAAACGAATATTCCAGTTTGCCACGACATGACGATGCCTTGGCACGCGACGGCAAACAAGTTCTACTACTGCGCATTTCTAAATCGATCACGATTTCAAGAGTTGTCATACTTATACAAAAGCCACTCACAGGCACTTTGTGGTATAAACGAGAAAAGCCTCTGTAAATCGTAACCAATTGGATTCTGATATTAAATTATCTAGAAGGTAGGACACTCGCCATCCTTTCAACCAACGGAAGTGGATTATTTACATTGGGCCCGGCTCGCTAATTCAGTAATTGTAACGCGCGCGAAGGCCCGGACCAGCAGGGTCCCGGCCTTCTCGCGCGTTACAATTACTGAATCAGCGAGCAGGGCCCAAGGTACACGGTACACTAGTACCACTTCCGTTGGTTGAAAAGATGGCGAGTGTCCTACCTTGTAGATATTTAATATAAGAGTAAAGTTGGGTATGATTTAAAGAGCGTTTTGGCGTTCATACCACAAAGTGCCCGTGAAGCCACTGTCTCTAATTTACATCTTTTTGTTATTTTAGTATTGTTTAAAACATTAATTGCAATATATATCGTATTAAATTGAGGATCTTAGGCCATCCATAATTATATCTCCGTTTCCTGTAACCCTACCGACCCGCTAAAAACGGTGCGACCCGATTTTTTTTTTATTGCAATTTCGTTTACAATTTTTTTTTTGACAATTTTTTTTTTTTTTCAATTTAGTGCTACATGGGTCAATTTAGTGTTAAAAGGGTTAATATAATCTCTGACCCTAAATGGCATACATGTTCATACAACAACACATACAGCAATTGACATACTTTTATTGCAAGGCTTGCAATATTGAATTTAAAAATTATTAATATTAAAAAGGTACAACATTTTAACACTTGCAATGCAAGTGTTAAAATATTGTACCTTTTTAATATTAATAATTTTTAAATTCAATATGTCATGTGACAGAAAAAAAATAATTGCCTACCGACCGACCCACTTCTAAAATTCTGGGTCGGGTTACAGGAAACAAACAATTTTTTAAGGAAGGCCTTACATGAGTGATTAGACGAGTTTGCTGATTTCATAAGAAACGAGGCTATGCCGAGTCAACTAGTTTAATAAATATCATATTAAATCAACACAAATGTTCTATTCTATTTATTACATAAGCTCATCATCATACAGTGAAGCTGTATTGGTCACCAAGCAGGTTTTCTGTAACAAGCTAATTTGCACATTTATTACACTGGTGAAATATGATTTTTATTACACTGTATTAATACACTACGAGCGCCAATTTAATGCAATGCATATAATTTACAGTACTACGAAAATAGTATATGATCGAAAGCAAGCTTACTGTATTAATTTATCGCCCTTATGTACATATCACGAAAAAAACACTATTGTTCCTGGTTCCACAAACGAACGATTGCCTATCGCTTTGACAATGTTTTTAACCAAATCATTTTCTAAATAAAAAGCAATGGAAACGATGTCAAAGATATGCGTTGAAAGAAACGACCCGCGTTTAAGTAGTTTCCTTTCGGGTTTTGCGACCAGTGTAGGTCCAGATCAGCCTATGCATTCACAACAATTATTGGATTTACATTTATTGAGCATAGGTTGCATATGCAACCTATGCTCAATAAATGTAAATCCATTAAGTCTGATCATAATCTGCACTGTATGTCATGCATCTAGCAAGCAATAAAGGTCTTTATCAGGCTTCACGAGTATGTTGTTTGATCAGTAGCCGATTTCCCCAATATTGCAAAGTATACTTATCTTGTTAAGTACACTTTAAGGCAGAAATTTTCAATTTAAGGATCAATTTCTTAATTTTTATTTAATGAAATAAAATATTTTCGGACCAAAATTATTTTACTGAATTTATTACATTATTATCACAGCCATTTGGCTGAGATAATGTTATAAATGCGGTATAATAATTCTGCATACTTTTAATCATCGATATATGCAGTGAAATAATGCATGTCGGGGAAAATAAATGATTATATCCCGCTAACACAGTGCGTATGTTCGTGAAACACGGTGCCGTGAAACATTTTTTGATATCCTGTCAATACGACCTAATCACTGCGTATCAATATGTGCGGTTGTCATAGTCGATTCTCCGATTTTGAGGATGCGGCTGGGGTTATTGTTTGCATTTTAAAGCTATTTGTAGGTGTTGACGAGATAAATAGAATTGTAGGATAGTGCCGTGAATGGGAACAAATATCTGGCGCGGCACGGAAACGGGATGGGCTCGGCAGAACCTCGCCCATCCCGTTTCCTAAGCCTTGCCAAATATTTTCCCCATTCACGGCACTAACCTAATACTCTCTATCACATAGTGTGTTTTTCGCATTTAAATCATTTGGAGTATTATACTGTCTGTTCCACGTTTTTCTGCCGACGAACGTTTGGCTATTAAACACATTAAATCTAACAAATATTTAAATATAAGTACTTTTTTATCAATAACAAAAATGTCACCATCCCCAAAAAATAATTATTTGATTAAATTCCATCAAATATTGATTTTATTGCGAGATTTAATGTGTTTAATAGCCAAAAGTTCGTCGGCAGCAACACGTGAAACAGACAGTAGTTTGAATTATTGACCAATGCCGATGTCACTCCTTCTTTACAGCAATACTGTGTTCAGCAATACAACTGACGTCATGACGGAATCGGTAATAACGGACCGGGGTGGCGTCACAATCCCTACAACGGACCTGGGCGACGGTCGCCTAATGCCCATTTTTCCCGGGATGATGGCATGGGAAGTTATAGCAATCAATGAAAAGTTTCCGAGTTTGTCATTTCGGGACGATGACATACTGTTGTGTTCATTTCCAAAGACAGGTATTTTTGAGACATATGAAACTCGCCATGAGATTTTGTACCTTCGGACATGTGCGTAATTTCATTAAATACGTTTACAAAATTTACAATATTTTCCGTAAATTGCGTCATAAGTTGACAAAATTGTCAGAATACATGCGGAATTACTGTGTAGATTTTGTCAACTTTAGACTTTATTTATGAAAAATATTGTAAAGTTTATAAACCTATTTAATGAAATTACACAGATGTCCGAGGGTATAAAATCACATGGCGTGTCTCATATGTAGTATAGTCCAGCTCGGATGTGTTCCTGATTCCACAAACAAACGATTGCCTATCGTTTACACATCGTTTGGACATTGTTTTCGTTTTAACCCTTTGAAACCGAAATAATCCCGCTTATGCAAACAGTGCAGATCCAGATGAGCCGGCTCGTAACGAACCGTCTCATCAGAATCTGAACTTTTTGAAAGTAATTTTTATATGTTTGAGAACAAAACATACCCCTTTTCATAAATGAACTAGTCTGAAAACCGTTTTGTGACGGTTGGATTGGTTGCAAAATTAACATATCAAAATCCATTCCAGTTAATTAGGGGTGAAAGGGTTTATAATTAGAAAACGATGTTTTCTTTGGTTTAAACGTGTCACGTTTAAACCAACGAAAACATCATTTTCTAATTAAAAATATTGGAAACGATGTCAAAACGATGCGTTTGAAAGAAACGACAAACGCTTAAATAGTTGAAAACCGGATATGTAAATGAAACTATCGTTTTAACGTACATGCACACAAACAAAACAAACGATATTCGTTTCTATACATATCGTTGTTCAAACGATCGTTTTCACTTCGTTTTCCCTTCGTTTTCACTTCGTTTTCCCTTCGTTTTCACTTCATTTTCATTTGTGTGTCGTTTATGAACCTTATTAAACAAATCTTCGCTGTGTATATTAAACATTCATATGCAAACTATAACTATTACATATATGCCAATACCTGTACTTTTAAACACATTTTGGCGGCCATCTTGTATTTTTGCCATTAGTCGATAGGAACAATTATTACTTAAACTGTTTGCATTGTTGACACCATAATGAACTCAAATAAACCCCTAACTTAATTGAGGCACTTAATTCATACGAAATGACACGGGCAACCCCACTTATTATAATTATAATTTTCGACTACATGTATATATTCGCATAATTTATGTTTCAGTATGAGCTTAACGAACGCGTATCGTAATATTAAGATAACGTTGCTATATGACTGAGCATTAATGACATGATAAACGTGTTTAATTAGAACGGTAGGTCCACTGAGGTCAACGTACATGTATGTAGGTTAAAGGATCGCGGTGAGATAACATGATGGTCATTGTACAATCACCATCATTAAGAGCAGGATCATTTCATCGCATATGAGATAGGAGGTACTTTCATTATTTTCACCATTGCGATTCTATGATGGCGTTAGGATTTTGAAATTAGTAGCCAAAATAAACTGATAACGCGGAAAAAGACGATAATATTATAGGAATGAATAGCCTTTTTGTGGAATTTATCGTGGTATAAACTTGGAAAAGTCGCGGGAATACTGGACGAAGGCCGGAAGGCCTCGTCCAGTACTCCCGCGACTTTTCCAAGTTTACCCCGCCTCGTCCAGTATTCCCGCGACTTTTCCAAGTTTATACCCCGATAAATTCCACAAAAAGGCCATTCATTCCTTATAATTCCAGCATTTGAAATAAATTCATCAAGAAAATGTGTTTATTTTCCGTTTTCTTAAGAATTATTTTAACTGCGCCTCACGGTTACGGAAAGTAGTTCGGCGTGGGAATTTACTGGGATATACATTTTGGACAGAGACTTGCTACGGGCCAATCAAATGTTAGGGAATTGTGTAAATATTTTTGTGCTGGAATTATTTTACATTTGCTTCAATATTTGTAAAAACACAGTACTTTTTTAAATAAATATGTTACATTTAATTACGATTATTCATGAAATACTGACTTCACGTATATACATATGTAATTTCCAATAACCTCCGAAGGGAAGCACATTTAATACACATTGTTTTAAAGTCACTCTTTTTATTAGCTCACCTGAGCAAAGCTCATGTGAGCTATTGTTATGGCAAAGTGTCCGTCGTCCGTCCGTGAACATTTTCAATCATCTTCTTCTCCCGAACTGCTGAGCCGATATTGGTTAAACTTCACAGGGATGATATATGGGTGATGCCATTTCAGATTTGTTAAAATGGAGGTCATCGACAATCCAAGATGGCCGCCATGGAAAGTAGGTCAAATTCTTAAAAAATCTTCTTCTCACGAACCGCCAGGCCGATTTCGACGATACTTGGTATGAATGATCGATAGTTAGCGCTGTTTCAGATTTGTTCATATGGTGGCCCGTGGGTCAAAAATGGGCGTCGCCCGAGGGGTCAAATAGGGGTCAAATTTTATTTTTAACCGAATATAGTCATGTAATATATCAAATCGACGGTATTGACGAGATACTCACTCTGGAACATTTATTGTCTAAATCATATGATTACGTCATCCAAGATGGCCACCGATAGTTCAAATGGTCATTCTTTTACTAAAGATTTCAAACGTCTTTTTCTTGTAAACTGCTTGGCCGATATTGGCCAAACTTAACTGTAATGGTCTGTGGGTGAAGCCTGTTAATTTTTGTTAAAATGGAGGTCATCACCAAATCCAAGATGGCCGCCGTTGAGAAGTAGGTCAAATTGTCAAAAAATCTTCTCACAAACCTCCAAGCCGATATCGACGAAACTTGGTAAGAATGATTGATAGTTACCGCTGTTTCAGATTTGTTCATATGGTGGCCCGTGGGTCAAAAATGGGTGTGGCCCGAGGGGTCAAATGGAGGTCAAATTTTATTTTTGACAGAATATGGCCATATAGTATATCGGATCGAATATATATAGTATATCGGATCGAATGTATCGACGAGACGATCACTCTACAGCATGTTTTGTCTAAATCAGATGATTTTGTCATCCAAGATGGCCACCGAAAGGTAAAAAAGTTGTTCTTTTACTAAAGATTTCAAACGTATTCTTCTTGTGAACTGCTTGGCCGATATTGGCCAAACTTAACTGTAATGGTCTGTGGGTAAAGCCTGTCCATTTTTGTTCAAATGGAGGTCATCACCAAATCCAAGATGTCCGCCGTTGAAAAGTAGGTCAAATTGTCCAAAAAATCTTCTTCTCACAAACCTCCAGGCTCATTTCGATGAAACTTGGTGTGAATGATTGATATTTAACGCTGTTTCAGATTTGTTCATATGGTGGCACCTGGGTCAAAAATGGGCGTGGCCCGAGGGGTCAACTAGGGGTCAAATTAAATTATTTTTGACCGAATATGGTCATATAATATATCCAATCCAAGGTATCGACGAGACGATCACTCTGGAGCATGTTTTGCCAAAATCAGATGATTACGTCATCCAAGATGGCCACCGACAGGTCAAAAGGTTGTTCTTTTACTAAAGATTTCAAAGGACTTCTTCTTGTGAACTGCTTGGCCGATATTGACCAAACTTAACTGAAATTGTTTGTTGGTGAAGCCTGTTCATCTTTGTCAAAATGGAGGTCATCACCAAATCCAAGATGTTCGCCGTTGAAAAGTAGGTCAAATTGTCAAAAAATCTTCTTCTCACAAACCGCCAGGCCGATTTCGACGAAACTTTGTATGAATGATCGATAGTTAACGCTGATTCAGATTTGTTCATATGGTGGCCTCTGGGTCAAAAATGGTCATGGCCCGAGAGGTCAAATATGGGTCAAATTTTATTTTTGACCGAATATGGTCATTTTATATATCAAATCGAATTTATAGCAGTAAATCACATGCACATTCGCAATATATGTTAGATCAGAAGGTACCAACACATTCTGTAGAACATTTGAAGTTGTAAGTGAAGAGTCTTTGTGAAATCAAGATGACCACTATGGAGGCTTTTAGGTGAGCGATACAGGCCCATTTGGGCCTCTTGTTAAATTTTCGACCACATTTGTTCGAAAATTTAATAAAAAGAATGACTTTAAAACAATTTATACGTATGTATATGACGTGCCATATAAATTTATCTACATTTAGCTATTAAGCACATTAAATCTAAAAACATATTTAAATAATTATATCAGAAAAAGTGGAGCCTCTCCAAGGTTTAGGAAGGTTCCATTGTGATTCTAGTGGTGTATGAGTGCTGCAATACATATTTGTATGTAATACAAAATGCATTTTTGTTCGAAAACGTTGTTCAGAAATGTAATAAATAGGATATTGCATGGTAAATGTTTGAAGAGCGTGAACTAATGCACTCGTGTACGTCGGCCTCCGCGTAAACAACGTGTTCGCTTCGCGGAAGGCGAGACGTACACTCGTGTATTATTTCACGCTATTCAACATGTACGATGGAATCTCATACCTACTTTTAAATGTGTTGACTGACGGTGCAGTTAATACATACTTTTAAATGTGTTGACTGACGGTGCAGTTAATACATACTTTGGGAGGCCATTCCAGTAGCCTATTTCACCAACATTGCAAAGTATACTTTTCTAGCAAAGTATACTTTGAGGGAGAAATTTCAATTTTAGGATAAATTTATTAATTTTTATTATACTGAATTTATTACATTATCACAGCCAATTTGGCTGTGATAATGTAATACATTCAGTATAATAATTCTGCATAGTTTTAATCATCAAATATATGCAATCGTTAGTTCTGTATGAAATAATACATTTCGGAAAAATCAATGATTACTCCCTCAAAGTATACTTCGCTAGATAAGTATACTTTGCAATTTTGATGAAATAGGCTACTGGTATCCAATACCAGGGGCTGATCCAGCATTTGGGGAACAGGGGGTTGTCTAGTTGCAAAGGTAACTCTTGCAATCTACTCCCGTACCGTCCGTACGACGGGAGTAATTGCAAGAGTTACCGTTCGCAACTAACGGGTTGTCGTATTGTTGAGCTCTTCGAAATACACTTTCCTATGTTTTACGGCATTTAAATTCAGACTCCAACTGGTGGTAAACTGTGATCTATGTAAACTCCGTGGCTGAACGTGTGTGTGTGTGTGTGTGGGGGGGGGGTAGTTGTAACCCCGGACACCCCCCCCCCCCCCCCAGATCCGCCCCTGAATACTCTATAACCAAACACATTATTTCGGATTTCTGTTGTGGCTCGTTTCTTGAATAGCTTCTGTGAGTTACCCCTAGTAGCATGATAGGCATTCATAGTGAATGGTTTGCCTTTGTTGGCCAGGTCGATACCATTTAGGATCTTGTAGACGACTTGAATCGTGATTGCACGAAGTCGTCTATATGCCAGAGTTGGCAAGCCTATGGTCTTAACTCTTTGCATGCTGGGAAATGTGTGGGCTATAAATAATTCAAAAATAGCAGATGACAATTCATTATATTTTCTTTTATTTCTCCTTATAAATGTCATGAATATATATGTCTTGGAATTTCATTAGAATTGTGTTTTAATGGAATTTCAAGACATATTTACATAGAGAAATAAAAAATATACTCTTATTCGTTTGGCGGATATTTCCACCGCTAGCATGCAAAGAGTTAAGCCTTTCATGATATGGGCGAGATGCTAGATCCATTACCAGTTTTGTTGCTCTTCGCTGCATATTGGCGGCAATCGCAATGTTGTTCTTTTTTAGATATGGTGTCCATATAACTGAGGCATACTCAAGGTGGAGTCGTACTATTGATTTATATAACATGTTTGTGTTCATGAAAGTACATTTTTGAATACATTTTTCTCTTTATCATTTATATGCATATTGAATGTCATAATGATATTTTCTTGTTAAAATACTCCCAGATCTTTTCTTTCTCAACTCTTGTTATTTCTGTGACATTATCTTCTGCATATTTCATTGTGTACCCAGCAAGATGACTATTTCTGTTGCCAACATGCATATGCTTACTTTTGTGTTGTATTGGACACCATCTGCCAGGACTTGGCCCATTCACACGCACTTAGTATGTTTGTTTGCGGTATCACCTGTTGCATCTGGTTGCTTACTGCTGAGTAGAGCTTTGTGTCATCAGCAAATAATCTAAGTTCATTACATCCGTAAGTTGTATCCTCTGTGTCATCGCCAGATAGAGGCTATGACGGAGGCGATTATAACCGACAGGGGCGGCGCCACAATCCGCACGGTGGACGTCGGAAACGGGCGGCTTTTGCCCCTTATTAAGCGGGAAGATCCAGCAGAAATTAAAGACATAAATGACAAGCTTGATAGTCTATCATTGAGGGGCGATGACGTATTTTTTTTTATGCTATGACTACATTTGACTACATGTCTGAGTTTATGTATTCACAGCCTAGTCGGACACACAGGTGGAAGACACGGTCGGACCTATGACACCAACAAAATGCCTATTAAAAAAAATCCCATTACCCCACCCACTTGGTCTCGTACATTACCATCTTCTATAAAGAAGATGGTAATGTACGAGACCAAGTGGGTGGGGTAATGGGATGTTTTTAATAGGCATTTTTTTGGTGTCATAGGTCCGAGTCTTCCACCTGTGGTCGGACATTCCAATGTACTGCCCCATCACACGTAGTTTCACTAAACTTCGTACGACTAAAATGTTCGTAAGCGCAAATTTTGGATCGTCTGGAAATTTCAATTGATGGATTTACATTTATTGAACATATGCTATGCTCAATAAATGTAAATCCAATAATTGTTTACAAGAAAACGCCGTTTATGTGAAATTTACAGACTATCACACTTTTGCACTTACGAACATTTTAGTCGTGTCGTACGAAGTTTAGTGAAACGATCACCAGTTCATCATACGAACGGTCCAAGTAGGCTATTAAACAATTAAATAACTGACACATACAGCGAAGATTTGTTAAAGGTTCCTAAACGAAACAAAAGACAATAATGGACAACGAAGTTTTGTAAAACGATATGAATAGAACCGAATATTATCCGTTACATACGATATTGTCGTTTAAATTATTTATTTTAGTCATTTCTTTCAACGGATCGCTTTGACATCGTCAACGTTGATAATCTGCCAGGCTCAGCCAATCAATATGCTTGATTGCGAGTTGGCATTGCCGATCGATGTTCGGAAACGTTTATAATCTGCCAGGCTCAGCCAATCAATATGCTTGATTGCGAGTTGGCATTGTCACTGAATCGATGTTCAGAAACGTCGATAATCTGCCAGGCTCAGCCAATCAATATGCTTGATTGCGAGTTGGCATTGTCAATCGATGTTCAGAAACGTCGATAATCTGCCAGGCTCAGCCAATCAATATGCTTGATTGCGAGTTGGCATTGTCAATCGATGTTCAGAAGCGTTGACAATCTGCCAGGCTCAGCCAATCAATATGCTTGATTGCGAGTTGGCATTGTCAATCGATGTTCAGAAACGTCGATAATCTGGACAGGATTAGCGCAGGCGGTCGTGTATTACAGGAACAAACTGGTTGTATGAAGTAATCTCCATGATACTAAACCAGTCGGCGGAGCGGGTGACAAGCGAAAAGGCCCAGCTGATGATGGAGGCTCGAACACACGACGAAATGGACGTGTTACCGTCACCCAGAATTATGAACACGCACGTGCAACACCGGTATGAAAACTAATATTATAGGAATGAATGGCCTCTTTGTGGAATTTATCGGGGTATAAACTTGGAAAAGTCGCGGGAATACTGGACGAAGGCCGGAAGGCCTCGTCCAGTATTCCCGCGACTTTTCCCAGTTTATATCCCCGATAAATTCCACAAAAGGCCATTCATTCCTTATAATTCCAGCATTTGAAATAAATTCATCAAGAAAATGTGTTTATTTTCCGTTTTCTTAAGAATTATTTTAACTGCGCCTCACGGTTACGGAAAGTAGTTCAGCGTGGGAGTTTACTGGGATATAAATTTTTAGACAGAGACTTGCTACGGGCCAATCAAATGTTAGGGAATTGTGTAAATATTTTTGTGCTGGAATTATGAGAGTATAATTCCGCATGTACATGTACTCTGAATATGTTGTCAACTTTTGATGCAATTTACGGACAATATTGTAAATTTTGTAAACGTATTTCATGAAATTACGCACATGTCCGAAGGTACACAATCACATGGCGTGTCACATATGTGGGAATTGTGAACCATGTAGCTCCTGTTCAAATATCACAGTCACTCATGTCGGATAATAATGATCTAGATTGCTTGCTAGAAGCTTAATTAGTTATCTTATATTTAGGGGTGGGACTTGGAATAATGAACCTTCCATACCCGAGCTACATACCGTGACATACTCCTCCGACAAATTCAAGGTGTATGATCACGTGGTACTAACAACAACAACAACAACACGTACCGATTCAATGTACGTATTATTTTATAGTGTCCTTATTACGTAACGGATTTTGATGTAATATGGCCCATCAAACAAGGCGTATGATAATGTGGCTACAACAATAACAACAAGTACTGAAACTTTCAGAAGCCCTCTGATTCGAAGTACGTATGTTTTCCTTATTATGTGACGGCTTATTATGAAATATGGCGCATCAAACGCGTCTTGTTAAGCTGGTGGTCTCTTTATTTTCGCCCAAACGTCTGTCGTTTTTGCGCAGAATCAATTTCCGTGTCGGAGACACGGAAATCGATTCTTCGCAATAACGACATAAGGCTGTGCCAAACTCCCTAGACCACCAAATGCAGCTCATGAAGACGCGTTTGCTGCGCCATATTTCATCAAAATCCGTTTGCATATTAAGGAAAATATCAAATAATACTTACTTTGGAGTGGGCGACGTTGTTGTTGTTGTAACCATGTGATCATGCACGTTGAAATTGTAATTCGTCCCAGAATACCCTTTTTAATTCATCTCTTGATTCCATATTTTGGGACCATATTGGGAAGAATTTATCAGTCAGGGCCACTCACTGGGTGCCAAATGTGAAAAATATGCACACCGTCCCAGACTCGAACCGGGGACCGCTGGTTCTCGCTAACCGACTGACTGAGCTAACCGGACACGAATACATGTACACACCTTCTCCCCATATTTCATAGGGAGATACCTGCCGTGACATACTTCGCCGCCAAATTGACATTCATCCCAGAATTCTATATTTCATTCCTCTCTGAATTCCATAGGTTTGGTCCAACCCGGGAATCGAACCCGAAACCTCTGGTTTATCGTACCATCGCTCTACCGACTAAGTTAACCGGTCATACTCTTAGAAGCACATGTAGTTCCTTCCCATAGCGAGTTACATACCATGACACATGTACACATCCGCATGCGTTAATCTTGCCCAGATTATCAACGTTTCTGGCAATGACAATTCGTAATCAAGCAGTTTCATTGTCTGAGCCTGAGCTGTAGCACAGCTCAGGCTCAGACAATCAAGCTTCTTGACTTCAAATACAATATACAATACAGTGCATAGTAGATTTGTTTATTTGTTTGTTGGTGTTCAAATAAAGAGACAACAATTGCCCTGATTAGCGCAACCGGTAGTGTATATTGTGATAACATGTTGCAAACTCGGCAAACATTCAATGACTCGCTTTCGTATGCATTTCATTGTTGCTTTCAGTTACTTGCCAGTGGACACGAAATGCAAACACATTAAGACAGTTCTCGTTGTCCGAAATCCAAAAGACACGACCGTCTCCTTTTACAACCATTATACTGGCCTCCAGTCCAAAAGTTACAACGGGAAATGGGAGGATTGGCTTCCGGTGTATATGGAAGGCGGAAGTAAGTTACTTTCTACGGAGCCCCGCAGGGGACATGGATTTTTTTTATTAATTCGTTCTCACGAATTAACAATTTGTTTCCTCAATTTAGCAATTCGTTCCCTCGAATTAACAATTCGTTCCCACGATATAGCAATTCGTTCCTTCGAATTAACAATTCGTTCCCACGAAATGACAATTCGTTCCCTCAATTTAACCATTCGTTCCCTCAAATTAACAACTCGTTCCCTCATATAACAATTCGTAGCCACGAATTAACAATTCGTTCCCGTCGGAACGAATTGTTATTTCGTGGGAACGAATTGTTAAATTGAGGGAACGAATTGTTATTTCGTGGGAACGAATTAATAACAAAAATAATTCTACGTCCACTGCGGGGCTCCGTAACTTTCTGTATATTGCCAGGCTTCCGGTGTATTTGGAAGTCGTATGAGGTTACATTCCGCCAGTGATATAATTTAAAAGCAACCTGTTTCACCTGTGTTTATTTTTTAGCTCGCCTGAGCGAAGCTTATGTGAGCTATTGTTACCGCAATGTGTCCGTCGTCCGTCGTCCGTGAACATTTTCAAACGTCTTCTCCTCGGTAACCATTGGGCCTATAGTCACCAAACTTCATGGTCAGGTTCCTTAGGTAGGGAGATTACAAAATTGTTAAAATGACGTCATTACGTAATCCAAGATGGCCGCCGTCTAAAAATAGCACAATCTTCTTCTCAAGAACCGCCAACCGGATTTCGACAAAACTTGGTAACAATGATCGATGTACAATGCTCTTTAAAAGTTGTTAAAATGGTGACCCCAGGGTCAAAAATGGGCGTTGCCCGTGGGGTCAAATTTTATTTTTGACCGAAAATGGTCACGTCGTCTAACAAATCGAAGATATCAACGAGGCGATCACTCTGGTGAATGTTTTGTCGAAATCGGATGGTTATGTCATCCAAAATGGCCGCCGAAAGGTCAAAAGGTCGTGCTTTTATTAGAGATTTCAAAATTCTTCTTCACATGAACCGCTTGGCCCATGGTAGCCAAACTTAAAAGTTATGGTTCATGGCCTTTTCAGATTTGTTAAAATCGAGGTCATCGCTAATCCAAGATGGCCGCCGTCTACAAATAGCATAAATTCTTAAAAAATCTTCTTCTCATGAACCGCTAGCCGGATTTCGACGAAACTTGGCAGGAATGATTGATGTACAATGATCTTTCACATTTGTTAAAATGGTGACCCCGGGGTCAAAAACGGGCGTGGCCCGTGGGGTGAAATTGGGGTCAAATTTTATTTTTGACCGATTATGGTCATGTCTATATCAAATCGAAGGTATCAAAGAGGCGGTCGCTCTGGTACATTATTTGTCGAAATTGGATGGTCATGTCATCCAAGATAGCCGCCGAAAGGTCAAAAGGTCGTTCTTTTAATAAAGATTTCAAACGTCTTGTTCTCGTGAACCGCTTGGCCGATATTGGCCAAACTTCACGGTAATGGTTATTGGGTCAAGCCTTTTCATTTTGTTTAAATGGTGGTCATCGCGAAATCAAAGATGGCCGCTGTTGAAAAGTAGGTCAAATTCTTAAAAAATCTTCTCGTGAATTGCCAGCCCGATTTTTACGAAACTTGGTTTGAATGATCGATAGTTAACGCTGGTTCAGATCCCTTCAAATGGTGGACCCCGGGTCAAAAATGGGCGGGGCAGGAGGGGTCAAGTAGGGGTCAAATGTCACATTTGACCGAATATGGTCATTTCATATATCAAATCGAAGGTATCGACGAGACAGTCACTCTGGAGCTTTTTTTTGTCGAAATCAGATAATTACGTCATCCGAGATGGCTGCCGAAAGGTCAAAAGGTCGTTCTTTCAATATATATTACAAACGTCGTCTTCTCGTGAACCACTTGGCTAATATTGGCCACATTTCACAGTAATGGTCAGTGGGTCAAGCGTTTTCATTTTTGTTAAAATGATGGTCATCACGAACCGCCAGGCCGATTTCGACGAAGCTTGATATGAATGATCGATAGTTAACGCTGTTTGAAATTATTTCAAATGGTGGCCCCCTGGTCAAAATGGGCGGGGCAGGAGGGGTCAAGTAGGGGTAAAATTTCACATTTGACCGAATATGGTCATGTCATATATCATGTCATATATCAATTCGAAGGTATGGACTTAGAAGCATTTTCTTTGTCGAAATCAGGTGATTACATCATCCAAGATGGCCGCCGAAAGGTCAAAAGGTCGTTATTTTATTAGAGAGTTCAAACGTCTTCTTCATACAAACCGCTTGGCCACTGGTAGCAAACTTCGCAGTTATGTTCCATTGGTAAAGCCTTTTCAGTTTTGTTAAAATGGCGGTCATCGTTCAGCCAAGATGGCGGCCGTCTAAAAATAGCACACAATTTTAAAAAAAATCTTCTTCTCACGAACCACCAGACCGATTTCTACGAAACTTGGCAAAAATGATCGATGTACAATGCTTTTTCAAGTTTGTTAAAATGGTGACACCTCGATCAAAAATGTGGTCAAATAGGGGTCAAATTTCATTTTTGACGGAATATGGTCTTATAATATATCAAATCAAAGGTATTGATGAGGCGATCGCTGTGGCCAGACTTCGCAGTTATGGTTCATTGGTAAAGCCTTTTCAGTTTTGTTAAAATGGCGGTCGTCGTTAATCCAAGATGGCCGCCGTCTATAAATAACATAAATTCTTAAAAAATCTTCTCACGAACCACCAGACCGATTTCGACGAGACTTGACAGGAATGATCGTTGTACAATGCTTTTTCAAAGCTGTTAAAATTGTGATCTCTGGGTGAAAAATGGGCATGGCCCGGAGGGTCAAATAGGGGTCAACTTTTTTACGGAATATGGTTATATAATACATACAATCTAAGGATTTCAATAAAAAGTAGGCTGGAAGTATCCTGTTGTGGTCTCCAAACCTCTTAAAGTTGTGTAAGATATATCTGTACATATCGCGACACAACTCCTACCCTGGTGACTTCTCAAGTGTGTAGCATTGACATTTTGTGCCTGTCATGGGCGTGTATATGTAGTGACAACTTTACATACCAGTATTTGCTTGATTTTTGTGACATTGCACAGGTGAGCGATATAGGGCCAGTATTGCCATCTTGTTCAAATACATATATATATATAATGGAATACTTTCTGTTATACTAGGATTTTCATAACGAATTACCTTGTGGAAAGTACAATATGAGGAGAAACAAGGTGTGAACTATCATGTAAGACATTTACATGACTCTGAAGGCGTGCTTGATTAAACAAGCAGAGGCTGTGAATGGATCAACGAATGATAGAGTCATGTGACGTATGAATATGTGGCAGGCAGTAAAATGAAAATGCTCTCAATGTGTTTGTTGCAGGAGTAAATGTACATGTATAATTTATGTACTTCTAACAATTCCAATCCGAAATTCACCCGTAACCACAAACTGTTACCTCAAAGCAAGCGAACAGTTTCGCACTATCTCTTCATTATGTACTACTTTAAGGACCACATTCGATTTACTGGAATGAAACCTATGACTCAGGCGGTAGAAAGCGGGACTGTGTGCGCCGGGGCGGGATATACATGTATTCCCCAGCGGAATCCATGTGCATGTATACAATAGCCTGCGTTCATCTTACCCAGATTATCAACGTTTCTGAACATCTATTCAATTTGGTAATTCCAAAATCGCAATCAAGCAATTTGATTTAAAGAGCACAATATTCAAGTATTTTGAAATAAATAAATTGACATATTGACAAGATTAGCACAAGCGGTAGTGTACATATTCTTACAACAACACGTCACCTAGACAAAATGCCACCGTACGTTGTACAACCAGGTTGCAAACAAGTCAGGGGGGCGGGGAATTTCACTACACTTCGTACGACTAAAATGTGCGTATTGATGGATTAATGGATTTACATTTATTGAGCATAGGATGCAATATGCAGCCTATGGTCAATAAATGTAAATCCAATAATTGTTTACAAGAAAACATTGTTAATGTGACAATTACAGACTATCATAATTTTGCACTTACGAACATTTTAGTCGTACGAAGTTTAGGTGGTAACGCTGACTTCTATAACACTGAACATGTACAATGTATATTGAACGACTTTTGAAAATCAATACCTGACAACACCATTGCATACTCCATACATATATATATCGGATATCACGTATTTCTATTACATTTGGCGGCCATCTTGGATTTATGTAAATTAGGAAAATTGCCAAAAAGTTGCCGTGTTGGCAAACACACTGTATTTGTTGTAGGGTCCAATTAAAACGATGAAATTGATGGAATAACGTTGTAGATTTAGTGTTCTAATTAATGTTAATATTGGTATACATACATTAATTTTGTAACTATAAATAGCAAGGTGTATGATCACGTGGTACTAACAACAACAACAAGTACCGATTCAAAGTACGTATTATTTTATAGTGTCCTTATTACATAACGGATTTTGATGAAATATGGTGCATCAAACGCGTCTTGTTAAGCTGCATTTGGTGGCCTCTGTATTTTCGCCCAAACTTCTGCTGTTTTTTGCGAATAATCGATTTCCGTGTCTCCGACACGGAAATCGATTCTTCGCAAAAACGACATAAGTCTGTGCTGCCAAACTCCCTAGACCAACAAATGCAGCTCATGAAGACGCGTTTGCTGCGCCATATTTCATCAAAATCCGTTGCATATTAAGGAAAATATCAAATAGTACTTACTTTGGAGTGGGCGGCGTTGTTGACCATGCACCTTGAATAGGCTTGTCATTACATGCTAGTTAAGTACATGTTATTGTAGTGATCATTCTAAAGCAGCTGTTATGTAGTCTTAAGTATCCAATTAGGAGATAAAACATATTTAGCATTGGCACCAGGACGCTTCCATACTCAAGCATGGATGGGCTGTATAATATTCAAATCTTGCTTCCCTAAAGTCGTTTAGTATATTCAACACTTGGTCTATTAATTCTACTTGTCATCTTGGACACGTAGCCCATTTGAATATGTGTGATGGCGCGTAATTAGGTTAATTATTTGAGTTTATGTAGAGATTTGGCGTTAGAGCTAGCTCCAAATGATTTAGAGAGCTCTTCAAATGATTTGTAGCTAGCTCTAAATATGTATTGCTAGCGCTAGCTTTAATTATTTGATGTGTAATATCATGCATTGTACAATGGGGCTTATGTGATTTGTGACCAGTGTAGCCCCTGATCAAATGGCCCATCCCTGTAGCCTGATGACAATCTATATCACTTAGCAGCAGCATGACTGTTGTTCCATTGATGGAATGGCGAACAGTGCAGATCCTGATCTGTCGCACAGGCTGATCAGGATCTACACTGATCGCAAAGCCCATGCACCCCATTTTTCCAGTCACAGCCGGATATGATGTATACAATGAATGCATTCAACTTTCCAAGCGTCATATAGTTACATTTAATTCATCATAGCTTTCTGAGAAGGTCGAATGCAAGGTGTATGATCACGTGGTTACATGTACAACAACAACAATGTCGCCCACTCCAAAGTAAGTATTATTTGATATTTTCCTTAAAGATCCATGCCCACTCAGAGGGCACAAACTGTTCTTTATAGGAATTAGATAAGTGTATATTTGTGTCACTATTCCACCAGTTCTAAAAATTACGAGTGGCAGCTATACAGATATAATCATTTAGTAATATTTATTTTACTGATAGTGACGCGCGGTGGTATCAGGCCTTTTTCATATGCAAATGAGGCATGATATTTTTTAATTATTTATACAAATTAAATGCCTCACCTGAAAAAATAGTATTTTCGACAGATTATAAAGTATGATCATTGCACATCAACATATAAATACAGAGAATAATTAGTAATGTCCTTAAACATTTTAAGAAAACACGGTTATCGCCTCTGATATCAGTGTGGATATTTACCTGTGATATAAAATGTATAATACTGCCAATCATTACGTGGGGAAATGGTGAATTAATGTTTATTTTGCCAGGAAATGTCTCTGATGATGTCTCTGATATAAAGCACAAGTTGTGTCTACTGAGTGGGCATGTACCTTTAATATGCAACGGATTTTTATGAAATATGGAGCAGCAAACGCGTCTTCAAGAGTTGCATTTGGTGGTCCAGGGAGTTCGGCACAGACTTATGTCATTTTTGCGAAGAATCGATTCCGTGTCGGTAGACACGGAAATCGATTCTTCGCAAAAACGACAGTAGTTTGGGCGAAAATACAGAGACCACCAAATGCAGCTTAACAAGACGCGCTTAATGCGCCATATTTCAACGAAATCCGTTACGTAATAAGGACAATATAAAATAATACGTACTTTGAATCAGATGGATTCTGGAAGTTTCAGTACTTGTTGTTGTTGTTAGTACCACGTGATCATACACCTTGTTTATACTCTATTCCAAACGTAATAATGCTACATGAAACCTCCTTAGAATATGTATCGTATTCATGCCATATGTGTCTTGTGAATGTGCCCGATTGATTCATCATTGGTTCGTCTATGTTACGAACTGAGAGAACAAAGGAATATATTTAAGCAGTGACGTCACAATGACATACTTGTTTCAACCAATTACATTTATTTACCGGGCATACCGCTGAATCGCCGGACAGTCGCCTGTAATAGATTACCACCTGAGCTAATATTGCTTTTATTTGTCAATTCCTGTATTTTAAAATACTTGCATATTGTACTTGGTAGCTCAGGCTCAGACAATTAAATCGTTTGATTGCGAATACAAATTCCCAATATATGTTGAGAAACGTTGATAATCTGATCAAGATTAACACAGCCGGTTGTGTACATGTATCGGAAAATTCATTCGCTCAAATTTATAATCACATATTTCACGCCTGATTCTCTTTGCTTTTCTTTTTTTAGAAAATGGGTGAAATGTCAGAAAATGCGTACCGGATATTTAACATAGTGAGCTGATTATTTAGAGGTTAATACGTGGCTTGTTTGATATCGGCCTAGGTATCGGCCCACTGTAACTTTGTATCAGCCTGAGACCGAAGTTACCGACTACGAAGTTACCGACGTATTAACGTCTTTATTACTTAGATTACTTAGATATCAATTTCAATATCAATCATCCGGTAGTTGTGATAATTCTATATTAAAATCTATACCGTTATCCATCATTGAATGATGAAATACAGAGCCTACACATTTAAATTCCCGGTGTCACATGAGATTATCACCCGCGCGATATTTTCACCCGCGGGTGAAAAAAATGCCATGAGATTTTCACCCCCCCTATGAGATTTTCACCCGCCCTCCAATATTTTTGTCAAATGTTGTTGTTGCTGTGTTGCTTCTATCTTATGGTTTGTGAGAGTCATATGACCTTTATGTATGGTGGTGACAAAATTGAAAGAGTTGCAGGGGGTGGGGGGGGGGGTGGGGTGAAAATCTCATGGCCATGATATTTTCACCCGCGGGTGAAGATATCATGGCCATGAGATTTTCACCCCCCCTAATTGTCTTAAACAACATATCCATTGACATAGCACAACTTTCAATTGACTGAGTGTGCAGTAGTGGGGAATTGTACTCATTATATAAAGAATTAATAGTTGCACCTACCATTCACCTTAAAATGTGTCGCTTTTTATTTTTGATTTTTTCCTTGTATGTCATGGAATATGACTAATGTTGTTGCTGTATTGCTTCTATCTTATGGTATGGGAGAGAAATATGACTATTTCAAATATGATGGTGGCACTTTGGAAAGAGTTGCTGGGGAGGGGGGGGGGGGGGGGGGGGGGGTGAAGCTATCATGGCCATGAGATTTTCACCCCCCCCTCCAATGCTCTGCACTCGTTTCTTTAGCACATATACAAACCAATCTGGAAACCAATTTGTAAATGGTTCATATTTAAATTAGCCTGATTAGTTTGATTGAAGAGATCAGAGAAACCAATTTGAAAACTAATCCAGTGATCAATTAATCATTTAAGGCATATCAATGTTCAAAACATCAGCTGACTAATCAAGTAATCACAATATCATCATGAGGATTGGACATTTCACTTGGAAAACAAATCAAGAAATCAACCATCAAACAATTAAGATCAAAGTGACCATAAAATATAGACAAACATTCCCTGATTTTGGTCTATGGATGATATCACTTTTTTGGTTCGATAAAACTATGTATCGACTGCACAAAAAGGCGATAATTGTATAATATGGCTAATGTTGTTACTGTATATCTCATGGTATGGGAGAGAAATATGACTATTTCAAATGGTCACAAAATTGAATGAGTTACTGGTGGGGGTGGGGGGGGGGGGGGGGAGGGGTTTAAGATCTCATAGCCATCATACCCGCGGTGAAGATATATTATAAATAATGAGTACAATTCCCCACTACTGCACACTCAGTCAATTGAAAGTTGTGCTATGTCAATGGATAGGATAGTTGTTTAAGACAATTAGGGGGGGGGGGGGGGGGGGGGGGGGGGGGGGGTGGGGGGGGGGGGGGGGGGGGCGGGGGGGGGGGTTAAAATCTCATGGCCATGATATCTTCACCCGCGGGTGAAAATATCATTGCTATGATATTTTCACCCCCCCCCCCCCAGCAACTCTTTCAAATTTGCCACCATCATATTTGAAATAGTCATATTTCTCTCCCATACCATGAGATAGAAGCAATACAGCAACAACATTAGTCATATTCCATGAGATACAACAAGGAAAAAATAAAAAGCGACAAAATTTTAAGATGAATGGTAGGTGCAACTGTTAATTCTTTATATAATGAGTACAATTCCCCACTAATGCACACTCAGTCAATTGAAAGTTGTGCTATGTCAATGGATATGTTGTTTAAGAGAGTTGGGGGTGGGGGGGGGGTGGTGGTAAAATCTCATGGCCATGATATCTTCACCCGCGGGTGAAAATATCATGGCCATGAGATTTTCACCCCCCCCCTAATTGTCTTAAACAACATATCCATTGACATAGCACAACTTTCAAATTTTCAAATTTGCCACCATCATATTTGAAATAGTCATATTTCTCAAGCAATACAGCAACAACATTAGTCATATTCCATGATATACAAGGAAAAAATCAAAAATAAAAAGCGACAAATTTTAAGGTGAATGGTAGGTGCAACTATTAATTCTTTATATAATGAGTACAATTCCCCACTACTGCACACTCAGTCAATTGAACAAAGTTGTGCTATGTCAATAGATATGTTGTTTAAGACAATTAATTAGGAGGGGGGGGGTGGGGGGGGGGGGGGGGGGGGGGGGGGGTGTGAGGGTGAAAATCTCATGGCCATGATATCTTCACCCGCGTGTGAAAATATCATCATGGCCATGAGATTTTCACCCCCCCCCCCCCCCCCCCCCCCTGCAACTAACTTTCTTTAATTTGTCACCACCATATATAAAATAGTCATATGACTCTCACATACCATAAGATACAAGCAACACAGCAACAACAACATTTGACAAAAATATTGAAATATTGGGGGCGGGTGAAAATCTCATAGGGGGGGGGGGGGGGGGAGTAATCTCATGGCATTTTTTTCACCCGCGGGTGAAAATATCGCGCGATATTTTCACCCGTGGGTGAAAAAATAGGCGGGTGAAAATATCATATGACACCGGCATCTGTCAAAATCCACGCAGCCGATAAAGTAAACATACGCAATGCGCATGCCCAAAGGAACTGGTTTAATACGCGCGCGAGACATGGTATCGGAGTGGAAACGGCGGTATCAGACTAGTAACATGGTATCAGACTAGAAATGGCAGTATCAGACTAGAAGTTTCAGTATCAGACTGGAAAACACACCGTATCATCATGGACTGTGTATGTTATTGCTGTAGGCAAATACAGGCAATTTCTAGGCAAAATTGATATCTAAGTAGTAACCGGGAATAATGTACATAGTTGGGTGCTACATGCACCGCTAATAATATTGGCCACACTAATCCAGAGCTCCAGATAAGGTGCGTATTGACGTATTTTACGCAATTATTTTAACTGATACGCATTGATTATCAAAAGTGGGAGTACAAAATACGCACAGCAATGTGAAAATACGCATTGATTTTCAAATTGAGTAGTGAAAATACTGTCATAAAGTTGAAAATTCACTTAGTTGAGCTCAAATAAGTGAATGTTTAAATTTGTTATATATTTTTTTATCATTTGTTCCCTATTTAGTAATGAGGAAAATCAATAATCCATTTATAAAAGTAAAATACGCAATGATTTTGAAATCAGGGGGTATAGTACGCTTTAGACACAAAGCTTATCTGGAGTTCTGTAATCCGTTTTCATACACAACCGCCTGCGTTAATCTTGTCAATATTATCGACGTTTCTGAACACCTATTTACAATGTCAATTGGCAATGAAGCTAGTTGATTGTCTGAGCCTCAGCTGTAGCACATCTCAAGCTCAGGTAATCAATTTGCTTTATTTAAGCACAATGGTTAAGTGTTTTAAATAAAGAAGTTTGAATTGAATTGAATTCGCAGGATTAGCACAGGCGGTGCTGCAGTGGAACAACAACTAAAAACTCGCGCAAAACAGTCTCCCATAAGGTGCATGTACTTTGGTTCTCAGACACGACGTGGTTTTTCTTGCGGAATGTGAAGCGGGAGGGCAGAAAATTGTTAATCTATTTTCGTTTTGTTTGTTTGAGAAGTTCGTCTCTGATATTCTTCAAGTTGCCTCTGGCCCGTTTCACTAAACTTCCTACGATTTAAATGTTCGTAAGTGCAAATTTAGGATCGTCTGTAAATTTCAATTGATGGATTTACATTTATTGAGCATAGGCTGCATATGCAGCCTATGCTCAATAAATGTAAATCCAACAATTGTTTACAAGAAAACATTATTAATGTGCAATTTACAGACTATCATAATTTTGCACTAAAGAAGTTTAGTTAAACGGGCCCCAGTTCCCTGGTTAAATAAACATAATTCTGGCTGTGAATTGGGAAATGGAGCTTACAGGATTCGTGTCCAGTGTGGCTCCAGCAGTGGCCGATTTCATCAAAATTGCAAAGTATACTTTGCTAGCAAAGTATACTTTGAGGGAGCAATCATTTATTTTCCCCCGAAATGCATTATTTCATATAGAACTAATGCATCAGTCAATGTGAATCCCCGCACCCCCCCTCCGGGGGAGGGGCGGGGCTTTACCGGGGCATACATCGGGGCTTTTACCTTTCATGATGCCCCGCAGTGCGGGGACTTTACCGGGGCTTTTACAAATGGGCCGGGACACACCCCGGGGGCTTTACCGGGGTTTTAACCGGGCTTTACCTGGGCATACCCCGGGGCTTAACATTTCATGATGCCCCGCAGTGCGGGGCTTTTACCGGGGCTTTCACAGCAGCGAAAATATAAGCCCCGCTATTCCCCCGGAGGGGGGGGGGGGGGGGGGGGGGGGTCGCACTTACATTGACTGATGCATAACAACTGCATATATTTGATGATTAACAGTATGCATAATTATTATACTGAATTTATTACATTATCACAGCCAAATTGGCTGTAATAATGTAATAAATTCAGTATAATAAAAAATAATAAATTTATCCTAAAATTGAAGATTTCTCCCTCAAAGTATACTTTGCTAGGAAAGTATACTTTGCAATGTTGATGAAATAGGCTACTGACCAAATAACACATCGTATAGCCTTGTTACAAGCATGACGGGTATTTAATAGATGCAATAACGAACAGTGCAGATCCTGATCAGACTGTGCGGATGCACAGGCTGATCTGGATCCACACTGGTCGCAAAAGGTATAAGCCCAATTTCTCCAGTCACAGACAAATATATGAATTACAGTGGAGTACGGACCGTATGAAGAATATCTGCAGGGATGGGAAACGGCAATAAAGACTGGATTGGGATTCCCGCTACATATCGTCTACTACGAAGATATGAAAGAAGTAAGTTGGGTCTCCTGGAGTCTGCTAGCACACGCACTATGAGACACACCATGCGAGTTTGTACCGGAATATAATTCCGCATGTACTCTGACATGTTTGTCAACTTTTCAACTGGGTTTATTTGTTTGCATTTTAAAGCTATTGTAGGTGTTGACGGGATAGAATACCTACTATTCTCTATGTATCCCGTCAACACAGTGCGTATGTGCCGTGAAACACGGTGCCGTGAAACATTTTTGATATCCAGTCAATACTATTTTTGCATTTTACTGCCATTTGTAGGTGTTGACGGGATAAATAGAATAGTAGGTTAGTGCCGTGAATGGGAAAACATATCTGGCGCGGCACGGAAACGGGATGTGCTCGGCAGAGCCTCGCCCATCCCGTTTCCTGAGCTTGCCTTGCCAGATATCCTTTTTTCCCATTCACGGCACTAACCTACTATTCTCTATCTGTTTTCCTTATTTCTGAACCAAAGTATATGTTGTGACCACTCATTTGAACCGTCTCGGCGAGACGGTTCAAATGAGTGGTCACAACATATACTTCTGATGAGAAATAAAGAAATTCTTGAGCCTTGCCGGATATTTGTTCCCATTCACGGCACTAACCTACTATTCTCTATATACTATTCATATTCCAGGACGGATTATTGGAGATACAGAGGCTTGCTGATTTCCTCGGAGTCGACGTTGATTCTCACCTGAAGGAGACGATTTTAGATAAATGTAGCTTCAAAACCATGGCCGCAGGAAAATTTTCTGCTGAAAGGAAGAAAATTTCATTTAAAGAACATTTTAATTTCTTCCGAAAAGGTACGGATATTAAAGGTGCATGCCCACTCAGTAGGCACAACATGTTCATCATAGGAATTCAATAAGTGTATAATTGTGTCACTATTCCACCAGTTGTAAAAATTACGAGTGCCCACTACAGATATAATCAATTAGTATTATTTATTTTACTGATCGTTACTCTCGGTGGTATCAGGATGTTTTTCATATGCAAATGAGGCATGCTAGGTTTTTAATTATTAAACTAATTAAATACGTCACATCAAAAGATAAATACAGAGAATAAATAGTAATGCCCGTTAGCACTTTAAGGAAACACGGTTATCGCGCCTGATATAAATGTGGAAATTTACGCCTGATATAAAGTGTATAATAATGCCAATCAATACGTGGGGTAATGGTGAATGAATGTTTATTTTGCCAGAAAATGTCTCAGATGAGGTCTCTGATATAAAGCACATGTTATGCCTACTGGGTGGGCATGTACCTTAAATTGAAGTAAGTATTTGATTTGCCATTTTAGTTGTTAATGAAGTGCACATCTACTGCTGTCTGTTTCACGAAAGCTGCCCAGATTTTAAGGCCATATAAACAATGCAAAAACAAGTGTTTTTTTCGATAATATTAAATTTTATCAAAATTTAAGAATGAGCCTTCTTTTTATTTCGTGAAATTTGTCCAATATTCATTTTATTGCGAAAAATGAGTTATCTATGGGAATTTAAAATGGGGAAAAAAGAGGTGGAGAACCTGGATAAGGAGTCGCAAAACGAAATATTTTGGAAATTGATGCTGAAACATAGCTAGATAGCTTGGGAATGATCACATTTTGAAAATCGGTCCACTATTTCTGAAATTCTAAAGATGTTCCCATGTTAAATCCCCATAGACATATTCACTCTGTGAAACAGAGTGAAGATGTCTATGGGGATTTAACATGGGGACTTATTTCGAATTTCAGAAAAACTTGACCGATTTTCAAAAAAATTATTTTTTATTTTCTTAGTTACATCATTTCCAAGCTATCTAGCCAGGTTTCGGAGTCAATTTCCATTTTTTTTCCTTTTTTTTTTTTTTTTTACTCTTCCCACAGCTCCTCCATCTCCTTTTCCCCCATTCTAAATTCCGATAGACAAATAAATTTTTCGTAATAAAATCAATGTTTGCCCAAATTTCACGAAATAAAAAGGCTCATTCTTTAATTTAATATTATGTAAAAAAATATCGTTTTTACATTGCTGATATGGCCGTAACATTTTGGCAGCTTTCGTGAAACAGACAGTAAGATTATATATGGCTGTGACTAGGGAAACTGAGCATAGTATCCCCTCGCTGATATGCAAGAGATGATATAGACATAATTCGTATAAGAAATTTGGCGCTCGCAGTGTTCTTCCGAGTCGGGTAGCACTGAATGTATTAAATCTAGTGGATTTTACCTGTCTTAGGATGTTATCCTACACTAGTTGTATGGACTGTTTGAATTTATTTGAGCATATTGTTTTAATAATTTCCAATAACCTCCAACCTCTAGTTTCATTGTAATCCGTAGTTTTGACGAATTCCCTTGGGTTTGACGTGCCTGGCCAATAGTTCCGTGAGCCCGGTCAATAGGATATTTTACTATTTTACCCCTGATGACGACATGATTTTTGTCGAAGATTGCGTCATAAAATTCAACGTCATTTAGATCAGTCAGTCGACGCACCGCACCCAAAATGTACGTTCATTGTGTCACATACACTGTTTACAGGTTGAGTAATAAAACAGTTATTTCATGGTATTTCGAGGAACAGTAAAAACTGCTGCCCCGAGGTGCTGTGGATGACCCGAGGCACTATTGCCCTGTCTCAGGGCAATAGTGTCTCGGGTCGTCTACAGCGTACACAGCATCTTCGACAAAGATCATGACGTCATTATTTCCAGGGTTGTAATAGTTTTGACTATTGTTCAGGCACGCGGAACTATTCAACGGGCACGCGGAACTATTGCCCAGGTACGTCAAAACCCAGGTAATTAGTAAAAACTATTTAATATCAACTTGAATAGGGAGTTCAGTGATATTGTTTATTATTTTGCTTTGTTCTAGGCGAGGTGGGCGATTGGAAGAACTGGTTCACGGTGGCCCAGAACGAGGCGTTCGATGAGTTATGGACACGGAACATGGCGGGATACAACATGTTCAATTTTAGATACGAACTTTGATAATCAGAAGAACATTGATATCAACATATTTGTGGCTGTGACTGGAGAAATGGGTTTTTCGATCAGTGTATATCCAGATCAGCCTGTGCATCCGCACAGTCTGAAAATGATCTGCACTGTTCGCCAGTCCATCGGCGAAACACCTGTCATACCGTGGAACCTCTCTAAACCTGACAACAAGAAACATATGTGATCTTAATTTTGATGGGTTTCTTGGTCATTTATCTCAGGTGATGACGCCTGTTCGTGACCGCATAACACGCATAACACGCAACTATGGCTCGGAATAATCAAATGGCTGATTTACAGTGAAATCTCGCTAAACCGGACAACCCGTTATCAGGCTTATGGAATGTGATACTTGATCGGGAGCGACAGTGGTAGCAAACCCATTAGCCCATTTCACAGCCACGTTTGCCGTGGCACGAGGGAACTGTTTGAACCCCAAGGCCGCAGGCCGCAGGCCGCAGGTTCAACCAGTTCCCGAGTTAAATTGAGGGAACGAATTGTTAATTCGAGGGAACGAATTAATGAAAAAAAACCAGAATTCTACGTCCCCACAAATCCGACCTGTACACGAAATGTAGTAAATTTGTAACTCGATTCGTTAACTACGGAATGATCTAATGGAATCGGCGACAGATTGAGATGTACACGAGACATTCGCAGTGGGGTACAATTAAGGTACCAGTCCACTTGAAAAAGGCTTAGTTTCGTAGTTTTCCTATGGGCTTTTTACTGAATATTCCAAAACTTCATGTCTGTGGTGATTGAATGTGACTTAAAATTACATACTCAACATACTATGCTATTTTAAGCTGACAAAAGCAAGTAATTGACGGAATACGTGCAAAATTGACCACCACATGCTAACTTTTACACATTATAAATTCTCTTAGCTGTATGCCAATTTGACATGTTTGACGTGGGTAGCTACTAAAGTTTCTTGACGTATAATGTAACAGGTGTATACAGCAAACAGCCTCTGTGAATATATGAAGAGGATTTCTGAGAAAAAACTTGCGGAAGTGATCACTCGGCCAAGAATTGCTAAAAAAGTCACAAATTTTGGTGGACTGGTACCTTAATGTTATGTCTTTGCGAGTTTGTACTTCCTGTTTCAGTTGACACCTGTTTGTTTCGCGTTTGCGCGACGTTTGCGAGAAAATCAGTGTTTAGAGATTATACGCGTTTTTGAGATTTTATTCGTCTGCACTTACGTGATGTTTTTAGTAGAAAACATTTCAACCATTTTTGTATGAGTTCAGATAGATAGCTTGGAAATGATCGAACTTAGAAAACAAAAGTTAAGTTTTAAAATTCGGTCCAGTATTTCTGAAATTGTAAAAATGTCCCCATATTAAATCCCCATAGACATCTTCAAGATGTCTATGGGGATTTAACATGGGGAAATCGTTCCAACGCAATAAAATCAATATTTGACAAAATTTCGCGAAATAAAAAGGAGGCTCATTCTTAAATTTTCCTTTAATTTAATATTAACGAAAACGATATCGTTTTTGAATTGTTTATATAGCTGTACAATTTTGGCAAATTTCGTGAAACAGACATAGTGTTGCACTACGTCTAAATCATGTTACAAAACTGTACATTTGATACACTCTGGTCTACGTCTGTATTAACCCTCACTACGCTGGAGACGGAAATTGTCGTCTGCTGTTTTTCATTTTTGCCTTAATTAATGTTGTCTGTTGTTTTTCATGTTTTCCTTAATATAATTCTTACAAAAAAAAAAGGTTTTGACGTCAAAACAGGTTTTTGTCGATAAATATTGAAAATAAAACATTTCCGACAGACGACAATATAATTCATCATATTAAGGTCACTCTCCACGAAGTCGAAAATAAGCAAAGAACGCTTCAAATGCACATTCGAACATTTGCAAAGACTACTCCGTCATAATGCTTATGTAATGAAATATAATTAGAGTTATGTACTCAGAACTATACAAACTGTTGCTAGGATCGGACTAGCGATTTGTGTCCACATTCGCCTGCGTTAACATTGCTCAGACTATCGCTCAGACTATCAACGTTTCTGAACTGTTTATTGTCAAGGCTGAAACGCAATCAAGTAATTTGATTGGCTGAGCCTGCCTGAGCTGTAGCACAGCTCAGGCAGGCTCAGCCAATCAAGCTGCTTGATTCCAATCACAATATTCAAGTATTTTGAAATAAAGAAATTAACAAATATTGGCAGGATTAGCGCATGTGGGCAGTGTTTATCCCGTCAACACGGTGCCGTGAAACATTTTTGATATCCAGTCAATACAATTTTTGCATTTTACAGCCATTTGTAGGTGTTGACGGGATAAATAAAATAGTAGGTTAGTGCCGTGAATGGGAAAACATATCTGGCGCGGCACGGAAACGGGATGTGCTCGGCAGAGCCTCGCCCATCCCGTTTCCTGAGCCTTGCCAGATATTTTTTCCCATTCACGGCACTAACCTACTATTCTCTATCTATTTTCCTTATTTCTGAACCAAAGTATATGTTGTGACCACTCATTTGAACCGTCGTCTCGGCGAGACGGTTCAAATGAGTGGTCACAACATATACTTCTGATGAGAAATAAAGAAATTCTTGAGCCTTGCCGGATATTTTTTCCCATTCACGGCACTAACCTCCTATTCTCTGTAACTAATCTAAAAGTGACTGTATTCGTTGAATGCATGCGCGTTGAAGGTGTATGATCACGTGGTTACACCAACAACAACAACAAGTACTGAAACTTCCAGAAGCCCTCCGATTCAAAGTACGTATTCTTTTATTTTGTCCTTATTATGTAACGGATTTTGATGAAATATGGCGAATCAAACGAGTCTTGTTAAGCTGCATTTGGTGGTCTCGGTACTTTGGCCATACTGACACGGACATAGATTCTTCGCAAAAACGACATAAGTATGTGCCGAACTCCCTGGACCACCAAATGCAGCTCATATGTCATCAACATCCGTTGCCTATTAAGGAAAATATCAAATAATACTTACTTTGAAGTGGGCGCGCTTTCAACACTCAGCCATTGTTGTTGCTGTTGTAACCACGTGTTCAGGCACCTTGGTGTTCATAAACAGTACGTACACGTAGTCGTGAAACTGATTGAGTATTGACAAAATAAAAGATAAAACTTTTATTACATTTCAAGGCATTATGTGCATGGATTTTTTATCCGTGAGAGAAAACCCGTAATTGTCAATTTACAAATAATTCACCGTGAAGAGAAAACCGGTAATCACCCGCGTGCCCTCTCCCAGAGTCGTTATAAAATAAGTACCGCTCACACAAATTCATATACACTGATGCAAACGCCAACGAAACATTATAAAATGCATTTTTGTTCGAAAATGTAATACATTCGGGTACGTTGGCTTCCGCGTAAACAACTCGTTCGCTGCGCTTACTCGTTGTTTACGCGGAAGCCGACGTACACTCTCGTATTATTTCACGCTATTCACACATGTACATTGAATATCCTCCAATGAATGCGTTGGAATGTATACTTTAAAGGTACATGCCCACTCAGTAGGCTGAAACTGTTCTTTATATCAGAGACATCATCTGAGACATTTTTTTGGTAAAATAAACATTCATTCACCATTACCATGATTACCCCACATAGTGATTGACATTATTATACATTTTATATCAGAAGAAAATGTCCACATTGATATCAGGGGCGATAACCGTGTTTCCTTAAAATGTTAAGGGCATTAATATTTATTCTCTGTATTTATTTTTCGATGTGTCGAACATATTTATTTTTTTAGATAACGAATTTAATTAGTATAAATAATGAAAAAATATTATGCCTCATTTGCATATGAAAGTCACTACCAGTAAAATAAATATTACTAAATGATTATATCTGTATAGCGGGCACTCGTAATGTTTAGAACTGGTGGAGTAGTCAGTGACACAATTATACACTTATTTAATTCCTATAAAGAACATTTTGTGCTTACTGAGTGGGCATGTACCTTTAACATATATCGTAGGATTTTACGTTGTAACATTTAGTTATTGTTTACCCTAGTTTCTCGACCAATATGAAAGAACAGCATTTCGTCTCAATTAATCGCATATTGCCAATCAGTTCACATGACACACGCTTAATTACCGCCTACACACGCGCTCACTACGTGTCACACCGCCAATCACATACTAGTACTCGAAATCACGTGTAGGGGCGGAGCTTCGCGAGTGGGCTAGTAAACAATAAGTACGTGATAGTACACATATTTAATTTTTAATAAATTAAATTCTAGCTCGCTAGCGCTCTCTACGAAATTAATTTATAAAAAATTCAATATATGAACTATCACATATGCGTGTACAGAAGTACAGAAAAATCAACAACAGGGGCGGATCTGGAGGGGGGTTCCGGTGTTGCAACCCTCCCCTCCCCGTTCAGCCACGGAGTTTACATAGATGATTACAGTTTACCACCAGTTGGAGTCTGCCATAAAACACAGGAAAGTGCATTTCCGGACATCTAGATTTCAAAAGAAATATCCGGGGGGAAATGCCCCCAGACCCCCTTAGCATACTCGCTCCACTCCGAAAATAGGACAACACCCCCCCCCCCGTTCCCAAAATGCTGGATCCGTCCCTGAACAAGGAGGTGGACATGTTATTGGTCACTCATATGTGATTATCCACGTGACCGTAATGTACCACGCCACATTTATGAACTGATTCTGAGTTATTTGGAGAGATAATTAATAAGACAGTATGTTTATTTCCGGTTACCCGACCCTACCTAGGTTTTCCCGCCGATCCACAATTTATTCTTTGCCTAAATTGCTTAAAATGAGAAAAACATCCATTAAGCCGATCTCATTACTTACAATGTTTGCCTAAATTGCTTAAAATGAGAAAAACATCCGTTAAGCCGATCTGATTACTTACAGAACAGAACAGAACAAATCGTTTATTTTCGCAATAGAGTTTCAGGTGGAATAAGAAACAAACAAGGCATGTATGATAAGTACTAAGCATGGTGACGTCTATAAAGCTCATGTAGGCAGGCGATGCGCCACAACGAGATGGGGTCCACAGACTACTAAAATGAATTAACATTAATAATTGATAATCAATGAGAAATTTTCAAAAAACAATGAATCAATTTACTCAAGCCAAAGGCAGATTGTGAATTGCTGTGGGTTAATCACTATTTTTTATTAATAAAATAATAATCCGACCCAATAAAATTAACCTGTCGTGCACGTGATCAGTGGTGATTACAGGTCCGAGTCTGCCCCCCCCCCCCACAGATTGTCAGTCAGGCGCTGGATCAGCACAGACCACGAATGCACGTGAATGTTTTTTACTTTCTTTTGAAATGAACCAAATTCCAAAGCATCAGCTCCATGTTTTAATTATAATGCATGGGTTATAATAATCACTGCCCCCATGTCCATCGTGGTTACACCAATGACCCGCCCCGAGAGAGAAAAGCTTTGTCCACTTACATGTAGGTGAAAAAAGTGGCCAAGTGTGAACCAGCATGTAGATATCTATTTTACTATAAATTAGCATTGTGTCTACCAAATTACAGCTTACAGTTTAGAGATGCATAAATAAGTAACCTTTATCCAAATAAATAAGATTTATAATTAGTGCATGATCCACAGTGGTGAGCAGTGCAAAGAAAAGAAATTGGGAAGCGCAAAATTTGGAAGAAGCGCGAAATTTCACACTCAAAATAAAAAAATACGCAGTAGGGTCTATTTCGACCAAATCGAGGGTCACTAGTGGGTATTGGTTTTTGGACATTCAATGACCCAGAGCCGGACACGTGGTGTGTGTTCTTGCTGGCTGATTGGTTTCCACATTGTCCACTATAATAGTAAATAAATGTTGTACACACTACCATATTTAGCAAAATGTATTGTCTTACCAGGTCAGTGATAGAATTTACACAATGTGTACAAAGATGATTCAACACAGGATGAATTGATTGGTTCGCGCATTTGTCGTTGGACTCGTAATATATTATAATAGTTTATTTATAGCAGGGACCATACATACCACATCATTTTGTTCAATAGTATATAGGTCCTAATATCATTTTGGGTGGACACCTTGCCTCCTGTGATCAATAAAATGTATGGGGTGTATCCGAGGGCAGAAGTACAGGTTACTCAACCCATAAAGAAAGGCAAGAAACTGGAATGGTCGGCCAGTCAAGAGGACATTCAGATACATGTTACTATACCAAACATTAGTTAGGCACAGCATTTAATTTAGAAGCACAATGTTGATCTGGAGTCCATCTCAATGGGACCATCAATGAGTCTATGATAGGGGCAATCCGCCAGTTACCGGCCCCAAGTGGGGGGCATGCACTGGAGCCACCACAGACACCAGCTGTGCCCTAATTTTAAGCCATTCAGTTAGCAATAATAAACATTAGTGTCCATTTTACAGCCGAATCATAATTGCATGATAGGTTGGATTTGAAGGCAGATTCAATAACCTACCCCCAGCGGCGGGTAAACAAATTAAAAAGCTGGCCCACCAGTTGCACACAATACTTGTGCTCTATCCCATTCACATTTTTGTTGAAAATGAGGTGTTTTTTTCTTAACTACAGAGCACCAAAACATTTCATTAATATATTTTCCTATAATTGGTAATAAACAGACGTACCTGAATAGGTGTACCATGTGTATATTTGTGGCCGTTGGATTTGAGAAAAGGGGCCCCACCCCCACCCCACACCTCCCATGGTGGGGTTATTGAATTCACCTTTAGTATTGAAGTCTTGCTTAGCCCATGTAGTCCGTTCCTGCGACCTTAATAATGACATTTTTATTATGGCTGCCAAAGAAAGGGTTAACGGATATTTCACTCCACATAAATGGCGAAAACAGTGTAGACCCTGATCAAGGAACTGCACGGAATGCGCAGGTCTGATCTGTGTCTACGCTGGTTGCATAACCCCTGTTCCCTGTTACCCGTTTTATCCAGCCAACCAGACCCCCACATAATTAGCAATGTAATGAAAATGATGTGGGGACCCAGTTGAGAAATTATTGCACCAACTGCAGTCATATTTTATTTTGAGATTTTCGCTTCCCATTTTAAGTAGGCAAAACCAATAAGGGTCATTGCGCAATAAAATCAATCGTTCAAGTTTATTGGTAAAATTGTGGTAAATATTTAAGGCATAATACACAAATTAATTCAAATGTTTCACTTTCACCCCGGTTACTATTAACCGGACTCCATGGTGGCCCTATTCCATGTTGTATATGAGGACTGGTCCATAATGCTGCAGGATCACATATGTCATGCCTTTCAAATTCACTAAGCAGGCTCTGTGAATGATTAATTATACATATAATGGTTAAGATTACAACCACGTATTTATTTAGCTCAAGGAAGGCAGTGGCAATACCTGTAAATTACTGCGATTCAGGATGATGATTTCTTTCCATGCAATGCGTATGTGGCTGTGACTGGAAAAAAATGGGATTCATGGGTTTTTGTGACCAGCGGTAGATCCAGAGCAGCCTGGTGCATACGGCACAGTCTGATCAGGATTCTACTTGAACTGGGGTTTAACACGTTTATTTCTCAGTGATTAGGTTTCATGTTTTTGCTATAATACGCTAAATTCGTTCTCGTAGGCGCCTGGATATTAGGGCTACACGGTCGCTAAGCTCCAACAAGACCAATTTTATCATGGCAAATCAAACTAGCGGGTGATTGGAAAATTGTATTTACCATACAAAATCGTAATTTTCGTGATTAGTGACGATGGCGGGGGACACAAAAATTAAGCATAAGTTAATATTTAATTGATAAATACCGCTACTTCAGCCGCTATTCGACCCTTCATCCAGTTAAGGACCAATTACGGGAAAATGTATTTAACGATGTTTAACGTGGTAACTGTCTTGATGTCTAATTGGAATACTATTCCAAGATTATTGCCGCGCCTGAGTTATGAAAAGCTGTTTTTAAAGAGGATTACTTTTAGGTTGGGAACTTTCGTAATTTCCATATCTGTTTCAGACCTTAATTAACCCATTACTTCGTATTTTGGGTAAATGATTAGTGCGCATTTCAAATAAATTCATCCATAAATAAATTAGGGCGGGGGGAGGGGGGGGGGGCTTCATTTTTATTAGTTATTTTGTCAAAGAAAGGTCAAAATGTTTGAGTTGAATTCTTTAATTGAGTTTTGCAAATCATTATATGTTTTTTCGTTTTCCCAGAATTTATTTTTACATTACGCGTCCGTTGAAATGTTTGGTTATCTTTTATGTACATATTTCGATTTTACGACTTTCCCCATACTATATTGCAATATGATGAAATGTCGGCTGAATATAGGCCGATTTAGAGAATAATTATTCGGGTGGGGACTCAGTAAGATACATAAAGGTCTGATTTTGATATAATTAACCAGGAGATATGATTCGAAATTTTTTTTTTGATGATTTACCGTTAAAATTGGGTCATTTCCACTGGGAGTTTTCATCTACATATATACCCAAAAATTTTAATTACCGGTTTAGTGATTATCGAGGCTTACATTGGTCATATTTGAGTTCGATCATTTTGTTTCGCAAACATTGTTAGATTTATGTCTACATTGTTTTTTCCTTTATTAAGCAGCATTGCTGGTTTGCCTCACCTTTATAATTTGCTAAACTGTCAATTGGGCTTGTTGTGAAACGGTGTTTTAAGTCCCCTTACAGTTGATTGCATGGTCATACAAATTGTTGTATCCATCTGCATTTAGAGATGATCGGTTTCCTGGTTACGTTGTTGGTAGGAGAATTAAGTTAGCAAATCATTTACAAACAAAAAGTAAATATATAAAAAGTGTCGGTTCAAGAATTTGACCCCTGGGGTTAATATCCACAGTTGATTGGGGGAGAGGAGGTCAGATTGTTTGGCGCCTCCATTTTCAAGTTAAACCAAGGGGTTGCTGGCCTTTGTTGCGGGTATTGAGTTTGAAACCAACCCAGGGCTTACGTTACTGCACTTCGTATTTAGTCGAAGTTTATCCAGAGGGAAATTTTGTTGATCAACAATATCAAAGGCTATTACGAAATGTCGAACTAAAATTACACCCTACTAATTTACCCAGATTTATTGTCTTTGTATAAAGTTATTTTCAAGAAGGAACAATTTAACGCTGATTCTGTCGAGTGGACTTGTACGAAATCCCACTCTTGGGTTTGATTGCAATAGTTTAAAACGTTGTTTGTTAAATATTTCCATTAAAATGTTTCTGAAACCCAAGTTTTTCAATTAATTTGAAAGCGTCGGCAAAAATTTTTGATATCGGAAGATAATTATTTACTTCGGTCTTTTGCACCGCTTTATTACAGGGGATGTTATTTTTGCGTTGTTTCCATGCACTGTCCTTAGGGGAAAGATTAGAACTATTGAAACTCATTATGTTTACTACATATGTTCAATACTTTTCGAGATAGCCAGTTACGGGGCGCCATGCACAGGACAGGCTTCAATTTATGTGTTACTAATAAAACCAATTTTGTCCAGACAAAAAAATAGAGCTTTTGTAAAACAAAACTAAAAATCACAAAATCCAATTATGTAAAATTCTGGATAATACAAAATTCATTTTTTGTTTTATTTAAAGGAGATTCAATTTTGTAAGAACAGAAATTGAGTTTTGGTGAAACTAAAATTCAGTTTTGTGGGACAGGGAATTCAGTTTTGTCCACAAAAGTCAGTTTTTTGTCCACAAAAATTAAGTTTAGCGGTAAACTGATAAGGGGAATACTATTTGTTCATCTCTACGTTGATTGGTTTGGTTGAGATCGGTCTTTAGTCCCATTTTAATAAGATGGTGGAGTTACAACTTTCAGGTTTAAATACTTCAAATCCGAAAATATAACCCAATTATATCCAAATATTATACTTCTTTATACCTTGCCAACCTAAGCTAAGCTAAAAAGCAGTAATCAAGTGAGTTTCATCCAGCGTTCTCTGAAACTTACTTCTTCAGACGCCATTTTTTTGGATCGCTGATCCGGCCGACCTGTGATCCCATTTCTCCAGTCAAGTGTCTTTTTGACCCAATTGGTAGTCCTTCTTACATGCGTGTGCCATATTTTGTTTGGGCAACAGAATCGGAAACGTATGCAAGAAATACGTATTTACGAAAAACTTATGCCAGAATTGAATTTTGTGACACAGAACCCCCCCCCTTAGAGTTTTGGGGAAACAAAAGTGGAATTTAGCCATTAGCAGTTACGACCTTATTTCGTTAACTAGACAAATCGATATTATGGTAAACACACATACCTCTCCCAATATGAAATGCTCCACTGGGCCCCCCATCTTATTTGTTTAATAATGGGTCTAATACTAGAGTACAGTTATTTGGTACATGTTCGTATTATGTTGTGTAGTTTGTGTGGGGTAGCAGGTAAAAGGTTGACACCACTGTGCCATTTCCTCGTGCGTGAGGCCTATTTACAATGGTTTATTCGTGTGTTGCTAAGAAAACAGACACAAACACTTGGTACAGAAAACTGACCATGTGTTTTGGACAGTTTGGTGTAATGTAATTGATATGAGTCCATTGTTCCGGGCATGTTCTATGTTATGCTTAGCTTACAATTTATATTATTTTTATTTTTCTACTTCGCATTGTTGGTTTCTTGTCAAACGGCCAGATAACGGAGGTGAAAACTGGCTGATGACTGGAGGCACACTCAAAGATGGCCGACTTGGGCCTCCACCTCCATTTGCCAGGTATAGGCATACAGTAAACGAGGCAGTGTTTCACATAATTATGTGAACACTGCCTCATACTTTATCCAATATATATTATATGTTTATAACATATTATTCCACCACATTTAACGAACTCAATTTATTTTTTACGAAATCATAAAGGGATGATCAGGTATACAGCGTCTTCCTTAATGTTAATTTCGCCAGAGACAATTAGATTGTGTAAAAAAATGAAAATGAAAACACAAAACACCCTTTATGCAGTTTTTGAAATTTAAGGGTGTTGTTGTCTTGTTTTACATTGTTTACCACAATTCTCTTTACCCTTTCAAACCTAAGGAAAACTGGGTAATGGACTGTGGATATGCTAATGTTTCCGGATCCAATTCCAATGGTCACAAAATGATTATTTTCAGGATTCGTCCATTTTTATGAAAGGAAAAATGGGGGTGTTTTTGTTCTAAGGAAAATAAATTTGAATAAATTACTTGCAAAAAGTTGCCAGAATCCTGATGAGAGGGATAGTTACGAGCCGGGGCTCATCTGGATCTGCACTTTTTGCATAAACCGATATAGCGGGATTTCGGGTTCAAAGGGTTAAACACGTGCATCTAATGTTTTGGTGCAGTAGTTGCAGATTAGATTCAGCATTAAAAACATTTTACATCAGGTTTTTAAACATACTTGTCCACGAAATATCGAACAATTTATATACTGTAAAGTTTCTTTTGGCCTTAAGTATATAATCTTTCACACAGTAATGGACCAAGGTCTATAAATGCATTAATTATACATATAATCATCCATAATTCAAAACACTATGTTATTGTTTTTACTCCCTGTTCGAACACATTACCATGGTAACACGGAGGAAAAACATGTTTGTAACTGTATCCGTGTTATTTCGCCATTTCGCCCTGGTACGAAGTGGCACGGGTGCGAGGTTTTCACTGGTTGCGTACCGTCTTTTAGACACCTCCGCTTTACGACAAAACGTATCAATAACGAATTTGTGAGCTGCGTATGAAGGCGTGGGTTTATCAGATTGCGAAGACGCCTTTCCCATGCGAATACTTTGTGACACTGCGAAAGAGGCCGAAAATTGGTATATTAATGTTTTACGTAATGTTGCTCTTGTTTATATAATAATTATTATAGCATTCATCTCTTTGCATAGTGGAAAATAATTGCCGGAAATGTTTCAAATATAGCAGCATATGACACTTCATTTACAATTTTTCTCTGTACGATATGTCGGTGAATTTCATTGGTGTTGCATAGTTACAATGCTATTCTAGTGAAATGCAATTACATCTGGCTGTTATTTTCACCGTATGTTCACAATTGTATGGACCACATTGTGTCCTTACCTGTAAATGAGACTATTTACAAGTATGGCCGTTCGTGTATAAAAAAATTCAGCACAAATCTATCCAGAAAAAACTTACATATTCTACACATTGGTATAATCTAATTTATAGCACGCTGTTCTTTGGCCATTTCGACACATGTATACCAGTCAATATGTACATGCAATTATATTGGCCGAACCCACCACTAATTGCAGAATGTATCTCCGTGTTATTCCGTTCCATTAGATATCACATAATTACATACTAAAAGTACAAGAAAATCGAAAGATAGTACAGTGTTATTTTTGCGCTTGTTTAATTACAATAATTGTATAAAAACGTAAATTTCACACACCACACACTAATCCTATTTGAATGAGTAATTGAAAGCGGTTTAGAGTTTTTGTGATTTCAGACATCCACAAACATCAACAGTAAGCTAAAACAAGTAACACAAATATGTCTGAAATAATAAAAACTCTAAATCGCTTTCATGGCTCAGTTCAGTTATTGTATTTAAACATGTGCAAACCTTTTAGATCTTTCGATTGTCTTCTACTTTTAGTATGTTATTAAGGGGTATATACATGTATGCAAGGCAATAGCACTAGGATACCTTCGGTTGCAATTAGTGGTGGGTGTTATGGTATATTGATTGTATTATATGGTTACATGCACAAGTAGTCATCTATGTTGTTACATGTACCTGCAACTGTATCCGTACCTTGAACATTTGCAATAAAATATTAAACTAAACCGAGATGACAATTTCATAAGCAATTTAGAGGACAGTAACAAGATAATAGATAGAGGATATTCCATCGTACATTTTGAATAGCGGGAAATAATACACGAGTGTGCGTCGGCTTCCGCGTAAGCAACGAGTGTGCGTAACGAACGAGTTGCTTGCACGGACGCCGACGGACACGAGTGTATTATTTCCACTATTCAAACATGTACGATGGAATATCCTATTTAGTACACTTCCACGGCGGATATATATATGCACAGTTAGTCTATTTTTGAGATTAAAATAAATGAATTGTGATGTGCGCATGAATAGTTACACAATGACGTGTTTTTTCGCGTGTTGACGTTACGTTGTGTGACGTCAAATGTGACGTCATGTAAACTTTTTGAAATCCAAATTACGCAGCTGTTTCTATGAACCAGATATATTTGACTGCGTGTTTGGAATGTTTGGAACGATCACAATTGGACGAAGTTTGTATGGCTGGAATTTATAATGTATATGGCCATGGTGCACGACATTAGTTTGAGCTGGCTATCAGCTATCGGCCAAATATGACCGATAATCCACGCCCGACGGCCTCCAATTCTGTGTGAGATTCTTTCGTACAAGAAAATTTCGCTTTGGATAATCAAAATGCGAATAACTGAATAAATGCTGGAAACAGCGATTTGAAGTGAGTATATTCACACACCTAATACCTTTATCGATTGCCAGAGACATACGTCACACATTTAATCGATGTGTATTGTGTTTGTGCGAGTCGGAAAAGAGAGGGCTCTTTCTGTAATAGCCATATTCTTTATCACCTTTCTATAGTATAGAAGATGGTACTGTACGAGGCCAAGTGGGTGGGGTAATGGGATTTTTTAATAGGCATTTTTTTTTTGGTGTCATAGGTCCGAGTCTTCCACCTGTGCATGTATCTATGTCATTCCATTAGCAAGTTATTAAAGAAAATCTACTGTAAACACATCTAAAAAACATGACGTCATGCCGTTCGGAAACCACGTGATCCCCCACCTTGATGTAGTTTCAACACATGTGCACAAGGCTTCAGGAAATATCGTGTACATGGATCATGGGTACTGTATACAGTGCATCATGACGAGACAGAACGCATGTTACCGTTGTTCCGAACCGTGTAGACCCAGGCCAAGGTGCACTTTTGTGCAATAGATATATCATTTTCTTACATAATTAGTTCATACAGTGACTCTAACTATCGGCAAAACGGAAATTAAAGGAATCATCATATCGATGGTCTAGTAACATAAGGTCGTAAGTGCTATGCTAAAGCATAGCACTTACGACCTTATGTTACTAGACCATCGATATAACGTTTGAAAATTGAGAACAAACAAAATATAGGAATTTCCTAGTTATTCAATAATACGCCGTCTTCCCCAGTTATAGTGAGTAAGCCAGGAGGTGTCATCATTACCACTTGGGTGGGGGAGGGGGGGGGGGGGGCACATTTATAAGTCTTCGTTTAAAGTGTTTATGCCCCTATAAGCGGACCCCCTAACAGCAACAGTTCTGCCCGTAAAAGGGCTGTTTTGCAAACGTTAACATAAAACCGCCACATAATCGTATGTACACGCTGTAAAACGTACTGAAAACATTGCAATTGGTATTTGTGATTTACATACAAGCGAACTAGAACATTTTCATTCGAAATGGCCGCCAAAATCCAAGATGGCCGCCAATACACCACTACCTTACCCCACAACACTAAACCATATATAACACTATTTTATATGACCAGTTCTTGATTTATTCGTATTTTTGGTTCAATAAATATTTATTACTTGAGAAAGTATGTATATAAATCCAAAATGGCCGCCAACATTCACAATCTCCGTTAATTTGCCACCGTGTCACTCATATATCATCATTTAACATTTCCAAACATACATACGTACGATCATACGTACGAAGTAAATAGCCATGATAATAGCTAAACATACCTGGATAACTGTTTTGTGTACCAAAATCCAAGATGGCCGCCAAATATCACAATTTCTCATCAATTTACACCGTGTTATCTACTTGATGGCATTAATCATTTAAAACAAGTAAATATTATTACAATGACACAGTCAAACAAATGTAACACATACTTGGATACATGCCTAATTTAGCAATTTATTAGTATGGGCTATTTAATATGGATAAGACGGTTACCGTAATGTTTATTTTTCTGTTGTGACACGGTTTATAATTTGGAAATTATTATACTATACCTGAGTAAGTACCGCCTTTGCATGAAACATACATAGCCACTTTGATTTTGTTGTATTTGAATTCCCAAAGCAGTAATATTACGAAGGGATGGGGAAATATTTCCAATTACACAATAGTTATTATTACATAGAGGATATTCATATTTTTGCAACGAATATGACATATATGTTCATCGAGTGGTGTCAAATGTCCATATTTCACGAGTGCCGTAAGACACGAGTAAAATATGGACATTTCACACAACGAGATGAACATATATGTCATATTCGTTGCAAAAATATGAATATTCTATTTATTATATACCGCTCCATAGAAATTAGCAGTTTTTTAGACTGTATACGGTAATGAATGTGTATTTGCAGCCTATTTGCGCTGTTTTCCCGAACATAGATTTTATGAATATAGATAGTGGAAGTAGTCGTATTTTGTTTATTTCATCGATGAGAACATATGACTTTTATTTACATCGTACAACTATGTATTTCATGGGTAGGTATATAATAAATGCTCTTCATAATAATATTTCTGAGCTTCAACCTACAAGTTGGGCGATATGACATCCTGTATATTGCCTTCATTAATTCAAACAGTAAACGTTTTTTGTCCCACTGACACAGATATATTACACATACGCACATAAGTGTTAGCGAAGTATATATAGTTAAGTCTAAAACTACTCTACTCCATCGGACCATTTTCTATTTTCGACATACGTGTACCGCATGCCAATACCCAGTTTTCGAATATCATAAAGCATTGTCATTATAAGCTGCACATGAAACTCATTTTAATATAATATATTTTAATAACTATGTTATTTAATCACTAATCGTGGTCTTATTCATGCTTATTACTTACTTATTATAAACGCTATTTGATACCCGCCGAGAAATCAATTAATTCATAAATCACTCAGTAATTAAATAAATGAGAAAACAGCAGTGACTATAAAATAAAATACAAAACGCCACTCACGTACAGTCCAAGGAGGCACAAACCGTACCCTGCCGAATCGCCAGTTATCAATATAGTTCGAAGAGACAGTTAAACCTGGTTAGCATGGCGTTAAAACGTCCACACGGTCCCCTTAGCTTCTTATTATGGCGCACAGAGACAAGTAACATAGAGGAAATGTACAGGGACGAAATAAAACGGCCAATAAGTAACACCCTGACAGTGACAACCGTAACACTGTAGTGTAATGTTCGACAATCATGTAACCGCTCGTACATAAGTACAATGAAACAAAACAAATGCTACAAAAGAAGGGACAAAAATATGATCAAATTGTGTAGCATTGTGGAAGCTGTCGTGAGCTCTGCTGTACAACATCTTCTTACACATGTCATGTAATTACAAGCACGTCGTAGCAACATTGTACTTTAATGTAATATCAGTAGCTCTTAAAACACGACATATATAGTAAAACACTACTCATAACTGCATTTGACAGCATCCGCCCTCAGCACTAGTTGGCGCGAACAGAAGTAAATGCCATGATAGTTAATGTTAGCCAATTCGAACATCAGATGAAAACATCCGCTCGGTTTATGGAATACACTTCAATGATTGTCATATTACTTAAGGCGCCAATTATTTATTTCCGGGCCGCATGCTATTTTTGGTTTGTCAATGTGTACGTAGGGTTATAGGGTTATAGTAAGTAAAAAATGCTGTATAGACCTCTGGAATCTTTGCTCAATGTCTCCAACGACCGTTCCAAGACAGTACCCCCATATGCATAATATTGCCAAAGTGTTGGGAAAATAAACGTACTATTTATTTTTATTTTCCTGCATTAGTAATAATCCAAAACATGTCAATTATACAGATAATTAAACTTTAAACTTTCTACACTTACCTATATCGAAATAAATAAATTATATTCAAGATAGCCTCTGAAAATAGACAATGAAAAGAGATTTATAGGTGAAAGTTGTGTACACACGCTTTATACGGATACGATATGACGATTGAATGGATAGAATACACTTTTATTTCATTTACCCATATCAAAAACGGTGTGTATAAATATATACGAAAATCAAGATGGCCGCCGATTTTGGTGAAACCTACAAATACCTAACAAGTAACAGTTATATATGCACGAAACACGTGTTTGGTCTAACGAGATTCAACAATGTCAGTTTGAACGTCGTTATATGATACAGTTAAATGTCCACCGACCGTTCCAATTAGTGAACATTTGTTTCATCATTCAAAATGGCCGGCACATACTGGCTGTATTTATCATCTTAACCATGTTCGTTACACAATATAATGATTATGGACATGTGTCTTGAATGTTGGAGTAGTTTTCCATATAGTATGTCTACAATCAATACTATAATACTGATGTAGAATCTAGTAGTTCAATCAATATCCGAATCGGACTCTGTGTCCTGAATACGATGGCACTTTCCTTGTGTTCCGGTGCATCTGCAACCGATGTATCAGCGAACTCCTCTTCGCGAGCAAGAGCATCGTTTACTTGTACAACCAGTCTTGCAATTGCATGACAGAGACTGTGACATTAATTCAGGCCAATGATTGGAGGTTGAATATACAGGGCCGGGTGATTTTCCAGCGTCGTCGTCACACCAGCCGAAGCTGTTGAAGGCTGGCAAAGTCGGTTTTGCCAGGTGGGCACGTTTTCATTCGTCGGTGGGAGTAACTTGAGAATGACAGCTGATTTCTGATTAAGGAACTTGTCTGCTCGTAAACTTGCAATATCAGCAAAGTCATCGTCCTTCTTGCTGTATACCTTGATCAACAACTGGGTTGCCTCTTTGGTGATCTCTGACCCGATATCGTTGTCATGTTCGCCGAAGAGCTCCATGGCAGGTGTCTCAACCGTCAACATTGCATCAAACCATGCCCTCTTCCCAGTGCAATATGGGTAGCTGGTGATGTCTCTGCCACTGAGACTGTGGACAAATGACAGTCTGTCACACACAGATGGCCCGAGCACTGATGCAATGTCATGGATTGGTAGATATATGTTAAAATCAGTGCAAACCCACACTTCCTTCAAGTTCTCCAGTCCATCTGTGTTTGCATAGTAAATGCAAAGTACCACGACGTCAGTGTCATTGGCATGCACGATTACCCTCTCGGCACCATGTTCAATTGCATAAACTGTGTGCAGAATAATTCGTGTATCTGCTTCCTATTGTGTGGATTCAAGCTGAGGAACACGGGATACCTGTTCATGTGTAACTGATATTGTTTTCATCTCCTCTTTGAATCCTCCACTGAGGTACAGGTTTCTATCTTTCCGTTTTAGTGGCCTTGCTGACCAATCATCACTTAAGTAATTGAGAAGTGCAGCTTTATTTTCATCTAGTGCGAAGAAGTCACTGGCGTCAGGGGCGAGATAGTGCTTGCATACCTCGTATGCCTTGGCTTTATGGGTATCTCGTTTTCGTTTCTGACTCGTTGCTGATTTGAGACTGACTGATCGATACCCGTCACAATAAAAGTGGATACTTTTGGTCCGAGTTGGTGCGTCATTGAGTAGCTTCTCAAGATAACGATCTCCAATCGTGCCAAACGTTTCACCTTTCTTGAATGACCGTTTGTTCACATAATGCATAGCATCAACAATGACGGTTGTGTTCTCCATCGGGAAGACTGGATACGGGGTCAACTTTCGTTTCTTTCAATGTCACCTTTACTAGACTTGATTGTGTACCCTGTGTCCGCATGGTGCCGTCTTCCTGAAATAATGATGGTGGCATTTTGCTACATTCATAATATCCAACAGTGTTTACAACATCAACTTCTATTCCAGATGCAATTAGCTGTGTCATTCTCAACATGGTCTCTATTTCATTGTTCTGACTTTTACTTTGGGTCTTGGTAGACTTCTTGGACTGTTTGTGCTGAGCGTAGAATGTGTTTAGCTTCACAATCTTTTTTTGTCATCTCCAGCGATTACATTGCTTAAGGCACAACGGCCAATCTGTCGGAGATTTGTCATGACTGATTGCACAACGGGCTGAGCATGTTCTCCTGTGACGATGTTAAAGAGATGGTCGCCATCTGACATAAATGTATTTTCATCTACAGCCTCGATCATCGTTAACATTTGTTCTCTACTGCGAATAATCTGGGTATCACCGGATTCATGATGGATACCATCTGCTGTATGCGTGTCAGCGTCAATCATCTGCTTCAACCGGGATGAAACAGCAGCTGTGTGATGTTTCGTATATGCCCATTTGTTTCGGGCAGATTGGTTTGTTGTGATTCCAGCTAGACCACCCCGCACCTTTGCGTCTGCGTTATATGTTTGTTCTAGAAGCATGTCGGGCGAGACAGCATTGTGACACCCATCAGCTCGCCTGCCAACAAATGCCCCAGCCATCAACACGTCATGTACCTCTGGAGCAACAGAAGGCAGTTCCTTCATTTCTTTAATATACAGAGGCAAAGACTGCAGAGCGTATTTGTGGTGACCAGCAGCGGCCATGTATGGTAACATGTCTGCCGTTAGTTTCAGACTTCCCAACCAATTTCCTTCGCGTTGGCAGTACAGAAATTCGTGAAGAATATCTGTCATTTCCAGGAAGGGTAAACAGAACAAAGCTGTGGGGTGAGTTTTAAATGACTGATTGAACTGAGCAAGAGACCGGCGTAGATGGGTCAGCTCCAGGCCAATATCACGGATCAGTTGAATTTGTTCATCAGCTGCCTTAGTCACAGGAGTGTTGCAAACGTTTTCGTGGTGCTCATGTACCCAGCTTTCGAATGCTCGCCAGTGCAAGTGAGTGAATGCTTCACTAAGTATTCGAATAGCATGAAGTGTTTGGTAGTAATCCCCTTTCTCGCCCATTATCTTATTAGCTGTTTCTTCAGAGCACAGACCTGCTGTTGCAATAAGTTATTCCGCACCACTGTCACGTATACTCTTGCATATGACCTTGATGAAATTGTGTGTCTGATGAAACCCACCAAGGAGGAGGACAACCTTTCCGAATAGGTCATCGTGCTTTTGTCGGAGAACTGTGGCAAGTTCATATGTGGCTTCATCTCCAGCAATGATGGTCCATTCATGATCTAGAGCATGTGAAATGTTAACAAGACGGACCATTTCATCTTTGAGAATCGCTGGGTTGGTGGGAGACTCGGGAATGAGGGGCAGGTAACCAATTTGATTGACTTTGTCTGTTCTGAAAATCTAGCGCAGAATGCAGGAAAACCTGGTAGACCAACGCCATCGTCTAATGATGCTCCAAGTATGTCCGAACTTTTGGAAATGCGACCAAGTTTCCACATAAGCAATATATTCTTTTCAAATTCATCAGTTTCTGTTTCTAAACTGTCAATAGACTGAATATTTGTTAACGATCTTGATTCTCGCCGGTCTTTCTTGGATACATAGCACTCTCGGTGTGTAGGTTCTGAAACATCAACCAGTGATCTGTCGCGAGAGACAGATGTTTGGACACTAACTGGTCTTTCAGAAATACTATCATTTGCTAACGATTTTGGTGTCTCAACAATAATGGCGGACGTGGCATTAAAACTCCCACCGGAGAGTGTGTTATTTTTCCAGTCCAGATTATCCATGGCGAAGACTTGAGTGTGACCAGCAGTGATATTCTCAGGAATGTATACACCCGTTTGTTCCACCGCTTGTTGTATTTCGGTCGATTTTGCCGTCAGCTGACGTTGCAGTGTGTCATAACTAATTCATTGTTTTAGCTTGTTGTTTAAAGTTACCAGTGATCGGCTTCGCGTTTCGTTATAAAGATTGTATGTCGTCCCAATGCCGAGAGGAGTGATAACTCCAGATGTATGATGCAACATTTGCTGTGACAACATTAATGCCTGTCCTTCTTTGTGTTTGTCCACTACAACATGACCATTGCTGTCTACCACTTTGGCGTTGTCAGATAACAAATATGATGTGAAATTGTAGAAGGAATCAGGTACTATATCTGATGAAGCATCTCTTGATATTTCTATTGAATCTCTCAGATTCGTGTCTTTTTTTACACGATTTTGCATCGTTCCGAAGAATTTTCGCTGCTTTCTTCAAAACACGTCTGTTTTCAGACCCTTGATTGCCATCGTCGGTATCTTGCAGCAATTTCATCTGTTCAATACAATCTCCTATCGGGACATTTGATGCACATGCAAATGCCGACCCGTTACTTTGTTCGAGAAAAGCCAGACGGGAGCCGTAGTGTTTAGTTAGCTTTTATTTCAGACGGCTAACTTTGTATGGGTCCATGCCTCCAATGCCTAGTTTGAAAAGCTCGACTTGGTATTTATCTCGCAGAGAAGAAAGTAGTATTCCCTTCGTATCAACAAACAGCTGTTCACCAATTTGCTTCACTAGTTCTGAAAATGCTTTATCGTGGAGTCGGTGTATTTCCTCTTTCCCACCAGGAACTCTGGTATTTATGAACACATCCATACACTGTTTGTGATAACATATGTCGTCAGACACAATATCATGTACTGTACCACATATACGTCGCAAAATATCTTGACGATTTAATTGTTTTGCGTTTTATTTCAGGTTTGCCTCTCTAGTGCCATACGTAACTTTACTTATAGGTCGTTTGCCTTTACACCATATGTTGTTGCATATTATGCACATCGCCTTCGCTCTATACGTTGGCACCTTCGATCTTGTTTTCACTGGCGAGATGACAGTTGACATGCCAGGCTCTTCGTCATCATGCATTGTATTGTCCATTCGTCTCTTTTTGGCAATATGTATGCTATTCGTCAACAAGTATTCGCTTCTACAACTTTTGTGCCATTTTGGATTCATGGTTTGTAACCAATTGACATCTTTGCTTATAGATCCTAACCTTTCAGCAGTTTCGTCACATAGTCCTTCCATTGCTCTATGTAACCCCGTTAGGCTATTCGCAGTTACATTGAACATATGTTTTGTACTTGTTCTTTGGAATATTATGCACAGTGCATAATCCAGTGCCTCCACCCTACTGGACTGACGAAACGAACAATTGGGCCCAACCTGACACTAATATAGGGTGGGACGTCACGTCGGGCAGTCGCCAGCGACTTGACTAATGGCAGCGTTGTGCCGGGAATAGAAAATGTCACACACAAGTATTTAAATGAAACAAACAGAGAAAATTATGTGACGTAACACAAAATAAAAAAGCGTTGCTGCGGGTAGTGACGGACGGCGGTCATTACCAGTGACTAACAGACAGACAGATAGACAGACAACAAATGTACAGCTAAATTACAAAATACGTATTATGATACTTCTACTACAGACGCTTAGAGGTAGCTATTAATTTCCATTCAGTACTTCTATCGGGATAATACAATTATAGCAATGCTGCTATGCGGGCAATTAATAGAAACCAACTGCAACGGATAAGATCCCGCTTCACTCGATATATGTATATCCTGCGAATTCAATAGTTAGGTTTGAGGCGGCTTTCAGCTGCGCCGAAAACCTATTGTATTTAGGTTTGAGGAATTTGATTCCTCAAACCTATTGTTTTTGTTGGTTTTTTTTTTTTTTTTTTTTTTTTTTTTTTTTTTTTTTTTTTTTTTTTTTATTCAGCCCTTCAGTCTACAGCCCAAACCGCTGGTCGGATCGACTTCAAATTTTGTATACCGATTCGCATCAACAGTGAGACGAGAATAACGCAATTTTCAGAATTCTCATGACGTCACTTTTAACGAAACCGGAAGTGACGTCATATATCATATAATTCCCTATAACTTCCTTATTTTCCAACCGATTTCAAAAATTCTTTTTGAATTGTAAAGCTGCGAGAATTCTCTATCTTCGCTTCGTTGACAATGTTTGCTATCTGCTCAAATGAGAGAGCTATAGACATGTGAATTTGAGAAAAATGAAAAAAATCAACAATTTCAGATTTTTTATTTTATTTTAACGGGTGGTCTTTGAAAACAGTTTCCAATTTGTACATTAATCTCAGCAACATAATTTTTTGACAGCGTCACGCGGGACATTCATCCGCACAGAAGATGATATTTTTCAGAGCAATGGCTTGAATAGTTCTGATTCTATTGTCTTTCAAACTTGGACGTTTGTTTTCAATTTTTCAAATTTGAAATGGTCATAACTTTTTTATTATCTAACCGATTTCAAATATTTTTTTTGCATTAAAAAGCCAACAAAATTCTCTATCTCCGTTTGCGCTGGTAGTTTTTGGCTATCTGCCCAAATGAGAGAGTTGTAGGCATTTGAAGTTTTTAAAAAAAAATTGAAATGGTCATAACTTCCTTATTATTCAACCGATTTCAAATATTTTTTTTGCATTAAAAAGCCAATAAAATTCTCTATCTCCGCATCGCTGGTAGTTTTTAGCTATCTGCTCAAATGAGAGAGCTACATGCATTTGAAGTTTTTTTTTTTCAATTTTTCAAATTTTAAATGTTCATAACTTTGTTATTATCTAACCGATTTCAAATATTTTTTTTCCATTAAAAAGCCAACAACAAAATTCTCTATCTCCGCTTCGCTGGTAGTTTTTGGCTATCTGCCCAAATGAGAGAGTTGTAGGCATTTGAAGTTTGGTTCTTTCATTTTTTTATTTTCTTTGTTGTTCAACATAATCATGATAATTATACCGATGAAAGCCGAAACAGGCCGAATGCATTTTTCAAATTTGAAATGGTCATAACTTTTTTATTATCTAACCGATTTCAAATATTTTTTTTGCATTAAAAGCCAACAAAATTCTCTATCTCCATTTCGCTGGTAGTTTTTGGCTATGCTGAAATGAGAGAGTTGTAGGCATTTGAAGTTATATACGAACTGACATGCTGTGAGTGCTTTAGAATCGTCTCAACTTCAATGTCAGACTAGGGGGTTAACGGTACACATTTCGTAGAACGTTATATAATGAAAAATGCTTAGGATAGTCAAGCAATTCTGAAAATACAAAACTTTATTTTTTCAATTTCATTGGAATTGCATCAATTTTTTTTGAGTTTCATATGTTTTCGTCATTGGCAATGTCTTCTAATCACTTTGCCAGTGTACGTTTGTCAGTACATCAAGCCTCAAACCGTTGATGCAGCTTCAGCTGCTCTAGTTGTTTTTAGGTTTGAGGCGGCTTTCAGCTTCGCCGAAAACCTATTGTATTCGTTGGTTTTTTTTTTTTTTTTTTTTTTTTTTTTTTTTTTTTTTTTTATTCAGCCCTTCAGTCTACAGCCCAAACCGCTGGTCGGATCGACTTCAAATTTTGTATACCGATTCGCATCAACAGTGAGACGAGAATAACGCAATTTTCAGAATTCTCATGACGTCACTTTTTACGAAACCGGAAGTGACGTCATATATCATATAATTCCCTATAACTTCCTTATTTTCCAACCGATTTCAAAAATTCTTTTTGAATTGTAAAGCTGCGAGAATTCTCTATCTTCGCTTCGCTGACAATGTTTGGCTATCTGCTCAAATGAGAGAGCTATAGACATGTGAAATTGAGAAAAATTAAAAAAATCAACAATTTCAGATTTTTATTTTATTTTAACGGGTGGTCTTTGAAAACAGTTTCCAATTTGTACAGTAATCTCAGCAACATAATTTTTTGACAGCGATCACGCGGGACATTCATCCGCACAGAAGATGATATTTTTCAGAGCAATGGCTTGAATAGTTCTGATTCTTATTGTCTTTCAAACTTGGACGAATTTTTTTTCAATTTTTCAAATTTGAAATGGTCATAACTTTTTTATTATCTAACCGATTTCAAATATTTTTTTTGCATTAAAAAGCCAACAAAATTCTCTATCTCCGATTCCTGGTAGTTTTTGGCTATCTGCCCAAATGAGAGAGTTGTAGGCATTTGAAGTTTTTAAAAAAATTGAAATGGTCATAACTTCCATTATTATTCAACCGATTTCAAATATTTTTTTTGCATTAAAAAGCCAATAAAATTCTCTATCTCCGATTCGCTGGTAGTTTTTAGCTATCTGCTCAAATGCGCGAGCTACATGCATTTGAAGTTTTTTTTTTCAATTTTTAAAATTTGAAATGTTCATAACTTTGTTATTATCTAACCGATTTCAAATATTTTCTTTCCATTAAAAAGCCAACACAATTCTCTATCTCCGTTTCGCTGGTAGTTTTTGGCTATCTGCCCAAATGAGAGAGTTGTAGGCATTTGAAGTTTGGTTCTTTCATTTTTTTATTTTCTTTGTCGTTCAACATAATCATGATAATTATACCGATGAAAGCCGAAAACAGGCCGAATGCCTGTGGCTGCGGCTAAATCTAACGGGTGGTCTTTGAAAACAGTTTCCAATTTGTACAGTAATCTCAGCAACATAATTTTTTGACAGCGTCACGCGGGACATTCATCCGCACAGAAGATGATATTTTTTCAGAGCAATGGCTTGAATAGTTTCTGATTCTATTGTCTTTCAAACATTGGACGTTTTTTTTCAATTTTTTCAAATTTGAAATGGTCATAACTTTTTTATTATCTAACCGATTTCAAATATTTTTTTTGCATTAAAAAGCCAACAAAATTCTCTATCTCCGATTCCCTGGTAGTTTTTGGCTATCTGCCCAAATGAGAGAGTTGTAGGCATTTGAAGTTTTTAAAAAAAATTGAAATGGTCATAACTTTTTTATTATTCAACCGATTTCAAATATTTTGTTTCCATTAAAAAGGCAATAAAATTCTCTATCTCCGCATCACTGGTAGTTTTTAGCTATCTGCTCAAATGAGAGAGCTACATGCATTTGAAGTTTTTTTTCTTCAATTTTTCAAATTTTAAATGTTCATAACTTTGTTATTATCTAACCGATTTCAAATATTTTTTTTCCATTAAAAAGCCAACAAAATTCTCTATCTCCGCTTCGCTGGTAGTTTTTGGCTATCTGCCCAAATGAGAGAGTTGTAGGCATTTGAAGTTTGATTCTTTCATGTTTTTAAATTTGAAATGGTCATAACTTTTTTATTATTCAACCGATTTCAAATATTTTTTTTCCATTAAAAAGGCAATAAAATTCTCTATCTCCGCATCGCTGGTAGTTTTTAGCTATCTGCTCAAATGAGAGAGCTACATGCATTTGAAGTTTGACAGCGTCACGTTAAATCACACAGTAACAATATAAACAATTTTCATTTTATATACGAACTGACATGCTGTGAGTGCTTTAGAATCGTCTCAACTTCAATGTCAGACTAGGGGGTTAACGGTACACATTTCGTAGAACGTTATATAATGAAAAATGCTTAGGATAGTCAAGCGATTCTGAAAATACAAAACTATTTTTTCAATTTCATTGCAATTGCATCAATTTTTTTTGAGTTTCATATGTTTTCGTCATTGGCAATGTCTTCTAATCACTTTGCCAGTGTACGTTTGTCAGTACATCAAGCCTCAAACCGTTGATGCAGCTTCAGCTGCTCTAGTTATTTTTTGTTTTTTTGTTTTTTTTTATTCAGCCGTTCAGTCTACAGCCCAAACCGCTGGTCGGATCGACTTCAAATTTTGCATGCCGATTCGGATTAAGTGTGAGCAGAGACTCAGAGATTTTCAGAAATCTCTTAATGCCACTTTCCACGAAACCGGAAGTGACGTCATACTTTCTATAACTTCCTTATTTTCCAACCGATTTCAAAATTAGGTTTGAGGCGGCTTTCAGCTTCGCCGAAAACCTATTGTATTCCTTGGTTTTTTTTTTTTTTTTTTTTTTTTTTTATTCTGCCGTGATAATTATACCGATGAAAGCCGAAACAGGCCGAATTTTATTTTATTTTAACGGCTGGTCGGATCGACTTCAAATTTTGTATACCGATTCGCATCAACAGTGAGACGAGAATAACTCAATTTTCAGAATTCTCATGACGTCACTTTTTACGAAACCGGAAGTGACGTCATATATCATATAATTCCCTATAACTTCCTTATTTTCCAACCGATTTCAAAAATTCTTTTTGAATTGTAAAGCTGCGAGAATTCTCTATCTTCGCTTCGCTGACAATGTTTGGCTATCTGCTCAAATGAGAGAGCTATAGACATGTGAAATTGAGAAAAATGAAAAAAATCAACAATTTCAGATTTTTATTTTATTTTAACGGGTGGTCTTTAATTTGAAACAGTTTCCAATTTGTACAGTAATCTCAGCAACATAATTTTTTGACAGCGTCACGCGGGACATTCATCCGCACAGAAGATGATATTTTTCAGAGCAATGGCTTGAATAGTTCTGATTCTATTGTCTTTCAAACTTGGACGTTTTTTTTTCAATTTTTTAATTTTTCAAATTTGAAATGGTCATAACTTTTTTATTATTTAACCGATTTCAATTATTTTTTTTGGCATTAAAAAGCCAACAAAATTCTCTATCTCCGTTTCGCTGGTAGTGTTTGGCTATCTACCCAAATGAGAGAGTTGTAGGCATTTGAAGTTTTTTATTTATTGAAATGGTCATAACTTCCTTATTATTCAACCGATTTCAAATATTTTTTTTGCATTAAAAAGCCAATAAAATTCTCTATCTCCGATTCACTGGTAGTTTTTAGCTATCTGCTCAAATGCGCGAGCTACATTTTTTTTTTTCAATTTTTCAAATTTTAAATGTTCATAACTTTGTTATTATCTAACCGATTTCAAATATTTTTTTTCCATTAAAAAGCCAACAAAATTCTCTATCTCCGGTTCGCTGGTAGTTTTTAGCTATCTGCTCAAATGCGCGAGCTACATGCATTTGAAGTTGTTTTTTTCAATTTTTCAAATTTGAAATGTTCATAACTTTGTTATTATCTAACCGATTTCAAATATTTTCTTTCCATTAAAAAGCCAACACAATTCTCTATCTCCGTTTCGCTGGTAGTTTTTGGCTATCTGCCCAAATGAGAGAGTTGTAGGCATTTGAAGTTTGGTTCTTTCATTTTTTTATTTTCTTTGTCGTTCAACATAATCATGATAATTATACCGATGAAAGCCGAAACAGGCCGAATGCCTGTGGCTGCGGCTAAATCTAACGGGTGGTCTTTGAAAACAGTTTCCAATTTGTACAGTAATCTCAGCAACATAATTTTTTGACAGCGTCACGCGGGACATTCATCCGCACAGAAGATGATATTTTTCAGAGCAATGGCTTGAATAGTTCTGATTCTATTGTCTTTCAAACTTGGACGTTTTTTTTCAATTTTTCAAATTTGAAATGGTCATAACTTTTTTATTATCTAACCGATTTCAAATATTTTTTTTGCATTAAAAAGCCAACAAAATTCTCTATCTCGATTTCGCTGGTAGTTTTTGGCTATCTGCCCAAATGAGAGAGTTGTAGGCATTTGAAGTTTAAAAAAAAAATTGAAATGGTCATAACAATTCCTTATTATTCAACCGATTTCAAATATTTTTTTGCATTAAAAAGCCAATAAAAAATTCTCTATCTCCAATTCGCTGTGGTAGTTTTTAGCTATCTGCTCAAATGCGCGAGCTACATGCATTTGAAGTTTGAGAACGAGCATATAAACTTAGCCGCCTAGAACATGTGTACAGCTGACAAACTTCGAGGTGGAGGCCAGACAGGTATGGTGGGCTGTATCAGACACTGGTTTTATATACGAACTGACATGCTGTGAGTGCTTTAGAATCGTCTTAACTTCAATGTCAGACTAGGGGGGTTAACGGTACACATTTCGTAGAACGTTATATAATGAAAAATGCTTAGAATAGTCAAGCGATTCTGAAAATACAAAAACTATTAATTTCCATTCAGTACTTCTATCGGGATAATACAATTATAGCAATGCTGCTATGCGGGCAATTAATAGAAACCAACTGCAACGGATAAGATCCCGCTTCACTCGATATATGTATATCCTGCGAATTCAATAGTTAGGTTTGAGGCGGCTTTCAGCTGCGCCGAAAACCTATTGTATTTGTTTTATTTTTATTTTTTTTTTTTTATTTTTTTTTTTTATTCAGCCGTTCAGTCTACAGCCCAAACCGCTGGTCGGATCGACTTCAAATTTTGCATGCCGATTCGGATTAAGTGTGAGCAGAGACTCAGAGATTTTCAGAAATCTCTTAATGCCACTTTCCACGAAACCGGAAGTGACGTCATACTTTCTATAACTTCCTTATTTTCCAACCGATTTCAAAATTCTTTTTGTATTGGAAAGCTGACAAAATTCTCTATCTCGAACTCGCTGACTGTTCTGGGCTATCTGGTCAAATAAGAGAGCTATAGGCATTTAAAATTGAAAAATGTACATACTTTTCAACGATTTTGCCGATTTTTTGCCGAATTTCGGCTGATAACGGGTGGTCTTTACAAACGTTTTCCAATTTGTACAGTAATGTCAGCAACATACTTTCTTACCAGTGTGATAGGGGAGTGTCCGGCGCATAAAATATGATAATTTTCAGAGCTCTATCTTGACTACTTCCGGTTCTATTGGATGTCAAAGATGAACGTCTTTTTTTCAAGTTTTCAAAATAGAGCAAACGGATGTGACGTCAGCTTCGTTATTTATCAATAGATTTCAAAATTTCTTGCTGCGGTCGATATTTCAGTCCTTTAGCTAAAACTTTCCCGCTTTGTGCCAGGCCTATGGTGAAAAACAAACGAAAACTTCACTGGCGGAATATTGCACATATTTAATTTTATTAGGTGTATTTACTAATGGCTTAAACTGCAATTTAAGGGCGATAACTATCGAAAAATAATCATCCGCTGACTTATGGGCTCCCTCCATCTACACCAAACCGCTGGTCGGATCGACTTCAAGGTTTGCATGCCGATTCGGATCAAGTGTGAGCAGAGACTCAGAGATTTTCAGATATCTTTTTATGCTACTTTCCACGAAAACGGAAGTGACGTCATACTTCCTATAACTTCCTCATTTTCCAACCGATTTCAAGAATTCTTTTTGCATTGGAAAGCTGACAAAATTCTCTATCTCAGATTCGCTAACAGTTTTCGGCTATCTGCTCAAATAAAAGAGCTATATGCATTTGAAGTTGAAAAATGTACATACTTTTCAACGATTTTGCCGAATTTCGGCTGATAACGGGTGGTCTTTACAAACGTTTTCCAATTTGTACAGTACTGTCAGCAATATAATTTCTTGCCAGGGTGATAGGGGAGTGTCAGCCGCATGAAAGATGATAATTTTCAGAGGTATATCTTGACTACTTACGGCTCTATTCGATGTCAAAGATGACGTATTTTTTTCAAGTTTTCAAAATAGAGCTAAACGGATGTGACGTCAGCTTCGTTATTTATCATTCGATTTCAATTGTTTTTGCTGTAGTCGATATTTCAGTCATTTAGCTAAAACTTTGGCTGAGGATCGAACCCGGTATCCCTCGCTCCGAGTCCATCGGTCTACCTCTAAGCTAACCGGTCCCACATCGGTGTGATGATGCGAACACAATAATGTTGGACAGTTCATTCTAAAACTTCAGAAATTCTTTTTGCAACCGATAGTTTACACCTTGGGCTAAAGCTTAGTTACACATGAAATCAATGTTTGAGGCTCAAACCGTTGATGCAGCTCAAGCTGCTCTAGTTAGGTTTGAGGCAGCTTTCAGCTGCGCCGAAAACCTATTGTATTCGTTTTTTTTTTTTTTTTTTTTTTTTTTTTTTTTTATTCAGCCGTTCAGGCTACAGCCCAAACCGCTGGTCGGATCGACTTCAAATTTTGCATGCCGATTCGGATCAAGTGTGCGCAGAGACTCAGAGATTTTCAGAAATATCTTAATGCCTCTTTCCACGAAACCGGAAGTGACGTCATATTTTCTATAACTTTCTATAACTTCCTTATTTTCCAACCGATTTCAAAAATTATTTTTGCATTGGAAAGCTGACAACATTCTCTATCTCGGCCTCGCTGACAGTTCTCGGCTATCTGGTCAAATAAGAGAGCTATAGGGATTTGAAGTTGAAATATGTACATACTTTTCAACGATTTTGCCGAATTTTTGCCGAATTTCGGCTGATAACGGGTGGTCTTTGCAAACGTTTTCCAATTTGTACAGTAATGTCAGCAACATAATTTCTTGCCAGTGTGATAGGGGAGTGTCAGGCGCATAAAAAGATGATAATTTTCAGAGCTCTATCTTGACTACTTCCGGTTCTATTGGATGTCAAAGATGAACGTCTTTTTTTCAAGTTTTCAATTTAGAGCAAACGGATGTGACGTCAGCTTCGTTATTTATCAATAGATTTCAAAATTTCTTGCTGCGGTCGATATTTCAGTCATTTAGCTAAAACTTTCCCGCTTTGTGCCCGGCCTATGGTGAAAAACAAACGAAAACTTCACTGGCGGAATATTGCACATATGTAATTTCCGTTTTATTAGGTGTATTTACAAATGGCGTAAACTGCAATTTAGGGGCGATAACTATCGAAAAATAATCATCCGCTGACTTACGGGCTCCCTCCATCTACACCAAACCGCTGGTCGGATCGACTTCAAATTTTGCATGCCGATTCGGATCAAGTGTGAGCAGAGACTCAGAGATTTTCAGATATCTGTTAATGCTACTTCCCACGAAAACGGAAGTGACGTCATACTTCCTATAACTTCCTTATTGTCCAACCGATTTCAAGAATTCTTTTTGCATCGGAAAGCTGACAAAATTCTCTATCTCAGATCCGCTGACAGTTTTCGGCTGTCTGCTCAAATAAAAGAGCTATATGCATTTGAAGTTGAAAAATGTACATACTTTTCAACGATTTTGCCGAATTTCGACTGATAACGGGTGGTCTTTACAAACGTTTTCCAATTTGTACAGTACTGTCAGCAACATAATTTCTTACCAGGGTGATAGGGGAGTGTCAGCCGCATGAAAGATGATAATTTTCAGAGCTATATCTTGACTACTTACGGCTCTATTCGATGTCAAAGATGAACGTATTTTTTCAAGTTTTCAAAATAGAGCAAACGGATGTGACGTCAGCTTCGTTATTTATCATTCGATTTCAATTGTTTTTACTGTAGTCGATATTTCTGTCCTTTAGCTAAATCTTTGGCTGAGGATCGAACCCGGTATCCCTCGCTCCGAACCCATCGCTCTACCTCTAAGCTAACCGGCCCCACATCGGTGTGATGATGCGAACACAATAATGTTGGACTGTTCATTCTAAAACTTCAGAAATTCTTTTTGCAACCGATAGTTTACACCTTGGGCTAAAGCTTAGTTACACATGAAATCAATGTTTGAGGCTCAAACCGTTGATGCAGCTCAAGCTGCTCTAGTTTGATTTGCTTTACTATACGTTAACAACGCTGACATTAAAATTCGACGATACACGCGTTGTATGGAAATGTGTCGCGAAAAATCAATAAACGCGCTCAGTGCCGCCTAATATTTTAAGCATGTACATGCTATACAGCGGGGAAACTGCTCAACATAGACACGATTGATGTGTGAAACTATGACTATTTAAATAAAATACGCACCTGTTTGTGTAACTCTTCAGACATCTCATGAAGACGCGTTATTTCTCCAAAGTAAGTATTATTTGATATTTTCCTTAATATGCAACGGATTTTGATGAAATATGGCGCAGCAAACGCGTCTTCATGAGATAGATGCATTTGGTGGTCCATGGAGTTTGCCACAGACTTATGTCGTTTTTGCAAAGAATCGATTTCCGTGTCGGAGACACGGACATCGATTCTACGCAAAGACGACAGAAGTTTGGGCGAAAATACAGAGACCACCAAACGCAGCTTAACAAGACGCGTTTGATGCGCCATATTTCATCAAGACCCGTTACGTAATAAGGACAATATAAAAGAATACGTACTTTCAATCTGATGGATTCTGGAAGTTTCAGTACTTGTTGTTGTTGTTAGTACCACGTGATCATACACCTTGATATAGCGTCATTGTATTTCTAAAATGAGTCATGTGACATTTTCGACACGTGTTGACCCAAGTAAGCGTGTGCGGAAGTAGTGTGATCAGGGTTTGCTTTGTGTGCCATGTAGTCAGTGAAACGATATACGGATTGGAATGAACAATATACAGCTCGGACTTGTTCCTGATTCGACAAACGAACGATTGCATATCGTTTACACCATCGTTTTCATTTTTATAATTAGAAAACGATGTTTTCATTGGTTTAAACGTCTCACGTTCTCAGATACTCAGATGGCCGAGATGGGAATTTCATACACCGTATAAGATAAATTAACCGTATTCTTATATTTAAGGGTGGGAAATGGCTCGAAGACCTTCCATACCCGGGCATGTGCCCGTAAATGATCAGGCCAATGGCCGTTGGCCCATTTGTTTCCGAATTTACTAATATATGCGATACAGTCGAAATATGTGCATTAAATGAAGGAGACGATGAGGCGGTGAGTTTAACCTAATTAGTTCATTCTCCTATTGCACAATGCCGATATGTCAGACCGTGAAGAGGGCCGAGTGTGCGTGCACATGATATATGGATACTCAGCCGTTACATTGTTATATTACCTGCTAATGCTATTAGAGGGTTGGACGAGGCAAGACAGACCAAGCAGAGACGGATCCACGTGATATGGGCAAATCCAACGCCCACAGAGGAGCAACAGCGCAGGCCGAGCCGGAACCGAGCCACCGACCCACCCATAGCAGACCGGGACACCGCAGTCAGTGACAACCGGAGGCTCCGCACCGCAACCGCCACCCGCAGCGACGAGGAGACAGGCAAGCCATGCCCAAGTCACCCACAAGGCCGCCACTGGCAACACCCAGGCAGCTCATTCCGCCACAGATCCCAAGGCGCATATAGCATGAAACTGCCCAGTATGCAACACAGAGGAAACGACCCGATGTCGGGTCCACAGAGGCCTAGGCCACCTCCCACTGAGTGGGTGGTAGACACGAGCGAGGCCTTGTCCCCGAGGAGGGGGGACTAAGTTTGTTTTGTTTGGTTCTGATCTTCTCTTTGTTGGTGTCGTAGGCGTCTGGCTACACCGCGAGGACCGCATCTGGTTTGTGTTTGAGTGAGCTGTGTGCATGAAAATCACAGATGCCCTTATCTGGATTGTGTATGTATATGTTGTGGGTGCGTGCCTATCTAAGTGTGTCTGTCAGGGTTATGTCCAATGCCATATTGACTTGGCTCATATACTGCCCTAAGGGCGAAATAGCTGGTCCCCATAGGGCCAGATTCCGTTGATTGACTATATGGACAATATGATGAGACCATTATGCCCGGCTCGACCACTAACTGCACAGAAACAGTTCGGCGCTTTGAGGTATATTGTTTCAGGCAGAAATCCTCCGTTCTTGAGCTTCTGTCTTCTAGCGTCGTGTCTGTATGGAGTGGATCCACCGGTTATTTGTGACACCCGGGTTCACCAAGCACTCCCGGCTTTCAATCAGCGGGAGCAGCTTCTGTCTTCTATGACTTCATATGTTGACTTGGTCGCCTTAGTGGTTTTACCAGACACAATGGGTGTGTAAGTTTATATTTGTTTATGTTATGCATATTATTTACTATACTACACGCTGCTGTGCGGAGTATTGTGTACATGTATAATGCCTATGCGTGTAAGGGACCGTCCGTATTGGGCGGAAGTAAGCTATTATTGCGTGCTTGGATGTAGTAAAAAATACAAAAAACTGTCACCCTGCCATTCGGGACGAGACACACGTAAGGGAGCTATGAGCCGCCCCCGTGTCTCGCGCGGTCCATCATAGGATGGACTGAGTGGACTTATGGGTGACATGAGTGTATTACGTCCGCAGATTCTGAACTCCCTGGACGCTTGCCTGGGATGGACCAGACCAGTTGTGACCTAGTGAGAGTCGTTGATATTTGTCTACTTACTAGACAAGTATCGGTGTACCTGGATGCGGTCCTCTCGGTGTCGCTTCGTTGGTGACGCATTGGTGCTACAACGAATCTTGGGAGAAGAACATGTATGGTTATTCAGCATCAATTGTATGGTCCCTATCTGTTTCGTGTATTGGAAATGGTCCACCCCCCTGGTTATGCTATACATTTTTGCATATGTACATATCATGGACGTGTATACATATGTGTATTATGATTACTCCTCGGCGACAGTGTCGACCTAGACGTATGTGTTCCTATGTGTTTTTTATTGATGTATTATAGGGCCAATTTTAAAATTAAAATTACATTCAGTATACAAGTTTATATTAGAGCGGCACTTGTTTCAGACTTACTACCCACCCATCGACCAGACCGCTATGCAGTTATTTGGATTGTGACGTATTCGGGTAGAGGCTAGGTTCAACCAATGTCATTGCTCACTCGAGTACAGTGCTATTTTCGAATAATGTGTGTGCCTTGGGTAATTGCTTTTTTTTTTTGTATATTATTACTGTTTCTAACGGCTGATATCGCAGGGGTTCGGGGCGACTTTACGGTTCCCGACAACGATATCCCCACGACACCAGCCGTCCCGGAGCTTCGCAGAGACCGAACGAAGCCGTGGCATTTCATGCACGGATCGATGTCAATCTCTGCGAGTCCAATATATTTTGTTATCTGACGGTGCACGCTCTATATATGTACATGGATATATATACAAGTACGTCTATGCATATATGTAAAATCCCACCACTCACCCTATTGTTGCAGTTTGATTAAAATACCAGAAGTAGTCTGGCCTGAGTGGTTAGAAGGCAGGCCAACAATAATGCGTGCAAGAAGAGTCCGTCCGTCACCGACTAAACAGGCTTCGTCAGTGAAGCGAGACCCTTCCTCTTTCCACTCATTACCCTTACCACTACTACTAAATATAATCTACTAAGTCTAGTCTAACATAGTACATAATAGCATATCGGGATTGTGGTGGGTAGAATTCCGTACACTCGTTGGGTGGGATTACTTGTATGTTAATTTTGGATTCATGTGTTAGCCCACACGAGCCTGTACATATCGTCTCGTTAATTTCCCAGTACTAATCCTCGATACGGCAGTCCATACGCAAGATACTTTCCTGGGCCAGTTCCGATCGAGTACATTCCCATTGGGTGGGATTACTTGTATGTTAGTTTTAGCTATGGTTATGCTAGAATGGCCTTCGCAGCCGCAAGCGGACGGGATTCCCAAGTGGCGGCCAGCCATACGCTGACACCGCCCCCCGCGGCCCCGTCCCCATACGTTCCGTTCGGGAGTTAATACAGTGTCCACCCAGGGCGCGGCAGCTCGCAGGATATCGTTAAAATGATATAGGGTTTGCTATTTGTTTGACGCCAGCCGTCAGTCAAAGGCATTGGCGTTCGGAGCTACCCGATTCAGTTGTGCTAACCACTCGTCCGACCGGGCACCATATTAACTGTTTGAGTTTGATGGGTCTGTATGATTAATGATTGTAATAGTTGGTTGTTTGGGTTGATTGCCTCGTGATCAATGATTACCGCCAGGTACTACCATTATGGAAGAAATATAGGTGCAGTTATATTGTACTTATTTGATTGCATCGCATATCGTGACATTATTTTACTTTCCTTGTTGCAAGTCAACTCGGTATTGTTATGAGACCAGTGGCACCAGTGAGCAGACTAAAGGTGAGAATTGTTGTAGCATTGGATGCAGGCAGCACCCGGCTGCCACCATTGATCAAATATTAATTCTAGTATTATTATTAGGTGCGAGCATCTAGAAGGCAGACGAGCAGCATAGTATGCAACAGTCCTCTCGTTGCCGGAGAAACATGTATCCCCGACACAAGTGATGTTGCTCGTCATTCGACTATTCACTCTAGAATGAGTAACGCCTCCCGGCCGAGTGTACGGACGTCTATTGACATGTTTAAAGATTATATTAGATTGGTAAATCCTGAAAATATTTACAGCAATTTTCAGATATGGGATGGAGACAATGGGGCCCAGTGTCACGGACGTAACTTAGCTCGGCCACTCCATCGGGTTTTTAATGTGTTTCTATCCACGATACCGGCGTATAACTGTTTGCATTAGTTGGATCTTAAGATAAAATCATTATATCATTTATTTTTTGACAGCTTTTAATTTTAGTGGAGCAACGGTGTCATGTTTATATTTTATTCCAGTAACCTGTCGCCTTACTGTATTTTAGTACAGCTAAGTGTATTTCATTTTCGCATTCTTTAGGGGGGAATATTAAATTATATGGAGATGATATAACATTATTTTTAAGCAGACAGAGGCTAGATCTTCTCTTGCTAATTCATGCGCTGGGCAGAAGAAGAAATAGTGGTCCAGTTCTTCTATTTCATCTTCGTCGCACTGACTACAATTCAAATCTACATCAATATCGCTGCCCTGTGGATGAAGATTTGCCTTTATACCGTTTCTACCTAGTCTGAGTCGTGTTATTATTTTATCTGACATTCTATCCTTGCTGTATTGTTTACATTTATTTGGTATGGTAGGCACCATGACTTGAAATGTGTGCCCGCCATAGTAATGCTTATGAATGTTATCCCATCGTTTTTGCCATTTTGATTTATTTTTTGTTTAATGACTGAATATAATTCTCTGTGTGTAGGCAGAGTATTATCTTGTGTTCCTATCAAATGAGCTGTGCTTGCCGCTCGGTCGGCTTCTTCGTTTCCAGGTATTCCAACATGTGAGGGTACCCAGTCTATATTAATAATTTTCCCTTGTTCCATATGTTTACTTATAAGAATTTTAATGGTATGGACCTTGTCAGGTCTCGTTTTAGACGTACCTGTGTTGATTGCTTGGATGGAGCTTAGTGAGTCTGTTATGATTACAGTGTTATTGTACTTTTTTAATTTTAGGTTGAATATGAGGGCTTTTTCAATTGCATTAAGTTCCGAAGTAAATACAGTTAGATTGGGGGCCAGTTTGTATTGTTCTACGTGACTTAGTTCCGGGACCACAAACGCAGCTGAGGTGATACCGAGTTCTGGGTTTTTGCTACCGTCCGTATAGATGTGTAGGCTGTCTTTCCAATTATGTTCTAAATGTTCCATTGCGTGTTTGAGGCTAAGGGTTGGAGTCTTAGTTTTATCTTTTATAATTTCAGTGAGATCAGATCGAGCTGTAATTTCAAATAGATAATACGGGATATGCGTTTTGAATGGCTGCATCTCGCATCCACCCAAATCATATTCTTCTGTTAAGATTAGTGCATTCATTGCATAACACGTTTTTACATTGGCTTTTGTGTTGGTATAATTATTGACTGTATTGGTTGCGTCTCGTTTTAGTTTAATCGTATTTGTATGCTGGTTTGAGTTGTATTAGTTCGTTGATTGGTAGGTGAGCGCCATGGGGTTGGGTTCGGACCCAGTATTTGAGTAATGTTTGTTCCCTTCTTAAGTCTAGTGGTAACACTGCTGTTTCTACTTCGATTATTGCGGCTCTTGTTGTTTTATAGGCACCCGTGGCAAGCCTTAGCGCTGCTCTTTGAATTAATTCTAACTTATCCAGGTGAGCAGCCGCAGCATCTTTGTATAGCATGCATCCATAGTCCATCTTCGACAGGATTAATGCTTTATATAGTTGTAGGAGGGAGGATTTGTCTGCACCATAAGATGTACATGAGATTAGTTTCATTAGATTTAGATCCTTCCTACAACGTTGAATTAGATCTGATATGTGAGGTCCCCAGGTAAGTCTATCGTCCAAGTACATACCTAGGAACTTTGCGCATTTTTTGTATGGTATTGCCTGATTGTTAACAACTAGTTCTTTAATTTTGTATTGTTGATCTCCTTTATATGCATACCGTTGCTCCGTGCTTTTGTAGAATAAGTGTCCTCTATAAATTAACCAGAACATGTTCACATATATGTTCGCATTTACAAAGCAATTATGTTTAAACCAATGAAAATAAAAAATTCTAATTAACAACAATAGAGATGATGCGTTGAAAGAAATGACAGCCTTTTAAATATTTGAATACCGGCTATTTAAACGGTATTCATATCTATGCATTATCGTAATCCAAAACTATCGTTTTCGCTTCGTTTTCCATTCGTTTTCGTTTGTTTCATTTGGGAACCTTCAACAAATCTTCGGTGTACGTGATTCCCGACATGCACCAGACTGATGGCGTGTGTTCGTAAATCAGGAGCTAGACTACGTAAATGCGATTAAACGTTTCATGTGTCAATAAAAATCAACAACACGTAAATTATGATTGCCGCTGGCGAAATGACATTAAGAAGATGCTATATACCTGATCTTCCTTTGATTCAAAGATAATTGATTCGTAAATGTGATGGAATATACGTATAACATATAACATATATAGGATAAAGTAACGAGGCAGTGTTCACATATTATGTGAACACTGCCTCGTTACTGTATCCTATAGTGGCCAACTCGGCCATCTTTGTGCATTCCAGCCATCGGCCAGTTTCATCTGTTCTTGACAAAGTAGAAAATATTATATAATGTAGCTAATGATACATGGAAAAGCCCGGACAACATATTAAAATATCATATGCGATTATCAGTCTCTTCATACACGTGCGGACGGATAATTATTTTTTTATTAATTCGTTCCCACTAAATAACAATACGTTCCCTAAATTTAACAATACGTTCCCACGAATTAACAATTCGTTCCCACGAAATGACAATTCGTTCCCTCAATTTAATAATTCGTTCCCTCGAATTAACAATTCGTTCCCACGACATAACAATTCGTTCCCTCGAATTAACAATTCGTTCCCACGATATAACAATTCGTTCCCTCGAATTAACAATTCGTTCCCACGAAATGACAATTCATTCTCTCAATTTAACAATTCGAGGGAACGAATTGTCATTTCGTGGGAACGAATTGTTAATTCGAGGAAACGAATTGTTAATTGAGGGAACGAATTAATTAAAAATAATCCATGTCCCCTGTGGAGCTCCATAAGTATCTCTACCGTTTATTGGTACATGACTGGGGGCCGTTTCAATAAAAAAACTTCTTACGACTAAAATGTTCGTAAGTGCAAATTTAGAATCGTTTGGAAATTTCAATTCATGGATTTACATTTATTGAGCATAGGCTGCATATGCAGCCTATGCTCAATAAATGTAAATCCAATAATTGTTACAAGAAAACAGTGTTAATGTTAAATTTACAGACTTTCATAAGTTTGCACTTACGAATATATTAGTCGTACGAAGTTTAGTGAAACGGGCCCCTGATTCCTTACTGACCGAATAACGAACAGCATAGCCACTTTAAGCACATGTTAATATGAGAAAACACTGGTCGAAAAAGGCAATACAATCCTGTGGCAGCGCAGAAATAGCCTGACACAGGTCATTAATCGGAAAAAACAATTTATGTTTGTGATTGGAGAAATGGGGCTCATAGGTTCTGTGACCAGTGTTACCCAGTTCTGCGCGGTCTGATCAGGGTCTGCACAGTTCGCCATTCAAACGATGTAACACCCGTAGTGCTTTTAATAAACCGTTCCGATCGTAATTAGCGTCAAAAGTACGCTCCGAAAGATATGCTGGTCGGAAATGTCATAGACAGCCTTTCTGCAGCTGCTGCCACATTTATAGAATCTGTCCACGGATTCATCTTAGACGTATCTATAGCTCAGTTAGATCGCAGCATCTCAGCGTATTGCACGTTATATATAGGCGGAGTTCAACACATCTACACGATTATTTCGGGTAAATTGTATAATTATACGTTGTTTTAAAGTCACTCTTTTTATTAAATTTTCGACCGCAAAATAGTGTGAAACTGTATTGGAATAATTATATTTCTTGTCTTTTTTTTTGTAGAATTGTGAACATGTATTAAAGGCTCTGGGTCTCATATATGCGCATGCGCAGACGTGATGAATCAGATTAGTTAAAATTGTTTAAGTATTTGTTTACAACGTAATTCTACATGTAATTGTATATACATGTACATGTATGAAACGCCCGAACAAGTGGATTATTAAAGCAAGTTGTATAATCCTGAAATACAACGAGAGGTGTACGACGCTATGCTAAGCTTTTTCTGCAACGGATGGTTACTGCAGCGCGGATGTATACATTGCTCCACAAACGAACGGTTGCCTATCGTTTACACATCGTTTTCGTTTATATAATTAGAAAACGATGTTTTCGTTGGTTTAAACGTGACACGTTTAAACCAACGGAAACATCATTTTATAATTAAAAACAATGGCAACGATGTCAAAACTTGCAAACTTTATCATGTTTATCGAGTATAGTTGAGAAATCGTACCGGATTGCAAGCTGGTTGAGCAGGTCATACCGAACGGATCACATAAATTATATTTTCTACGAAGAAAATAGTTCCAACACAATTACAGGGTATTAACAATTTTTGCATGAATGTATATACGTTTATGTTGCTGATTTCATTACTTTTCAATAATACAATCAATACATTTGTCGTTAGAATTAAAATTGCCTTATTTACTACTTTGCGTTTTTAATGTCACTCCAGTGCGATCTCTTAGCAACATTATTTCAATGGCGGCTACCTGTCAAACTTCCTGATGTTTATACATATTGTGATAACTTGTCTAATCATTCGTGATATGCTTACACTGGATACATACTTTCTGTTTGTGTGAATTATCTATTACTGCCAAAACATGAAACGTGATCAACGGTGAGATATTTGCAATCTTTTTTCGCCGTACGCTTGGGACCATGCAACTTTCGGACCAGGTCACCAGGACGTTTCGGACCAGGACGTCTCAGATGCAAGACAGCTGTGTCTTTGACACTAATACCAGAATACCACTTGGGACATTTTATGTGAGTTACCCCATGTTTTTGTCGGTCATTATGTGGCAGAGTAAATTGACCGACCTCAAACTTAGAATTGGCGTAGGAATACATATTGAAATAATTTGCGACCGTTCATCATCACCAATGATATACCTGTAATTATGACCATCAGCCAATCAGTTTGCGTGATATTTATAGAGTGCATTAGAAAATGTTATGACGTGAGTGAAATAAACGAATATTATCAGTGTCCGATACTGGTACATGTCAGATTTGTTCATGGTTCCACAAACGAACGATATATCTGTTTGCCATTGCTTTTTCTATATTGGGAACACGATGTTTCTGTTGGTTTTATTGCGTCGAGTGTCACGTTTAAACCACCGAAAACATCATTATTTTAACTACAAACAATGAAAATGATGTCAAAACGACGCGTTGAATGAAACGACAGTACATGAAGTTGAAAGCCGGATAATTAACGACACTATCGTTTCAGCGTACATTGTACATTTAAGCAACAAAACAAACGCTATTCATTTATATGCATATCGTTGTACAAAACGATCGTTTTCGTTTGTTTTGTTTGGGAACCTTCAACTAATATGTGCTGTACATGTACGTGCGCAATAAATATGCATGCCCAAATGATCTCTCTTGATTTCAAAGTTGTTTTTTTTGTATATTTACTTGAATATGAATATACATGTAATGGATTTCGGCCACATTATATGTGTTGACAAAAAGTAATTTACATGTAGCGTAAAAACACATATTGAGTATATGAGACATAGTCTGAGACACAGTGCCTTTAATATAGGAATGAATGGCCTTTTTGTGGAATTTATCGGGGTATAAACTTGGAAAAGTCGCGGGAATACTGGACGAAGGCGAAGTTTATATTCCCGATAAATAAATTCCACAAAAAGGCCATTCATTCCTTATAATTCCAGCATGTGAAATAAATTCATCAAGAAAATGTGTTTATTTTGACAGACGGCAGCCATTTGTTTACATTGACAGCACTGACAGCGTACCTGTAGAAAGTAGTTCGGCGTGGGAGTTTACTTGGATATAAATTTTGGACAGACACTTGCTACGGGCCAATCAAATGTTAGGGAATTGTGTAAATATTTTTGTGCTGGAATTATGGTGCCTTTAACGTGTTATCTTGCAATAACAATATCATATATTTCAGCAATAAAGACACTGGTTATTGCGTTTATTGTGGTACAAATACGTGTTGGGCTCCACACACGCTAAACAAACCAACTGTTTTGCTACCACAGTAAACGCAACACCCCGTGAGTGTACAGTGAAACCTCTCTAAACCGGACATCCTGGGAGGTCCCCAGGGTGTCCGACTTAGAGGGGTTTCACTGTAAATCAGGCATTTTGTCATTCTGAGCCATAGTTGTGTGCTATGCGTTCACGAACAGACATTGTCACCTGAGATAAATGACCAAGAAACTCATATAAAATAAGATCATAGGTGCTTTATTGGTGTCCGGTTTAGAGAGATTCCATTGTATTATTTATATTTACATTGCATGGCAAAAATGTAAATAACCAAGTAATGCGTTAATATTACGTCATTATGTTGCAATTCATGAAACAGCGACGTTTCCGGACAATAGCGTGCAGCAACGACGTGGAGATTAAAGACGTTAATGTGAATTGTTTTGCCCAACGTCAAAAAAGTGGATCTAATGTATGTATGGAAACTCTCAGTAGGGAGAGGGACTTACATGTACAAGGTGCATTATCACGTGGTTACAACAACAACAACAACGTCGCCCACTCCAAAGTAAGTATTATTATTTATTTTTTTAATATGCAACGGATTTTGATGAAATATGGCGCAGCAAACGCGTCTTCATGAGCTGCATTTGGTGGTCTAGTGAGTTCGGCACAAACGTATGTCGTTTTTGCGAAGAATCGATTTCCGTGTCAGAAGTTTGGGCGAAAATACAGAGACCACCAAATGCAGCTTAACAAGACGCGTTTGATGCGCCATATTTCATCGAAATCCGTTGCGTAATAAGGACACTATAAAAGAATACGTACTTTGAATCGGTATTTGTTGTTGTTGTTAGTACCACGTGATCATACACCTTGATGTATGGACAATGTAAATACTACTCTCACTAGTAAGAACAGTAATACAGTGGAACCCCTCTAAACCGGACATAGAGAAACGTGAGTGGTGCTCAATTTTGGTAGGTTTCATTGCCATTGATCTCCGATGATACTGTCTGTTCATGATCACAAAGCACACACGCGTGTCTTGCAGGGTGTCCCAGGGTGTCCGGTTTAGAGAGGTTCCTCCACTGTATATGAATACAGACCACCGGGTGAGAAATAGGTTGTAAGCCAATTATAAAAAGCCCACCTAAATTTCTAGTTTGACACGTAGGGCCGGCGGAGAGAAAATGTGTTATTGTAGTTTCCTATATAGCACTATGTTGTAAATCCGATAAGCAATGTAGCCAGTTTCAAAACGTGTCCAAAATAGGTTTAATTTACATACACTCAAAATGGCCGTAATTTTGTGTATTATTCGGCATGTGTAGCATGAGATACATCATTAAATGTACATGCCCACGCCCACTCAGTAGGCACAACATGTTCTTTAGAGGAATTCAATAAGTGCATAATTGTGTCACTATTCCACGAGTTACGAGTGCCCGCTATACAGATATAATAATTTAGTAATATTTAGTTTACTGATAGTGACGCGCGGTTGTATCAGGCTATATTCATATGCAAATGAGGCATGATATTTTTTAATTATTTATACAAATTAAATGCGTCACCTAAACTAATAGTATTTTCGACAGATTATAAAGCATGATCATTGCACATCAAAAACTAAATACAGAGAATAAAAAGTAATGTCCGTTAACATTTTATCGTTATCGCCCCTGATATCAGTGTGGAAATCTACGTCTGATATAAAATGTATAATAATGCCAATCAATACGTGGGGTAATGGTGAATGAATGTTTATTTTTGCCAGAAAATGTATCAGACGATGTCTCTGTTATAAAGAACATTTTGTGTGCCTACTAAGTGGGCATGTACCTTTAATATACTAGCGGAACAAAGTAACAGTGTAACCTAAAACATCGGATAAAATTAACACCGCTCAATATTTTAGCCTGATGTTTTGCACAGTAGACCAGTGAACGCACCGCCACACAATCGCTGGGTCAATGCCGTAATTGCACGTGCCATTTAGCTTCTTGGACATGGGTCTGTTTTTCACGGTGTTTTTCGCCCAACATTTTACTGCGCCAGCTTTTGCCGACTTTGCTACTGTCGGGTATTCTGGTTACGGACGAGTACAGGTTTCACTTAGACAGCAGCAACGGCCGTTCAAGAGTCTATCGTCGGGTTGGAGAACGTTTTAGTGACGCCTGTGTTGTGGAGCGACCTGCATTTAGCTGAGGCAGTGTCATGGTTTGGGGTGGCATCACGTCAACTGGACGAACAGCTCTTGTGGTCATCGATGGCAATTTGAACGCCGTACGCTACCGTGACGAAATTATTCAGGTTCACGTCATCCCATTTGTGCAAGGACAGTAATGTCACATCACGCTTCAACGCTAGACCTCAAGTCGCCCGGGTGGTAAGGGATTTTCTAGCGCAGCAGAACATGGATGTGTTGCAGTGGTCTGCAGTCTCGCCCGATCTTGCACCAATCGAGCACGTCTGGGATGAGATGCAAAGTACGTGCGCTGCCTGGAAAAATCGCGGGAATACTGGACGAAGGCCGGAAGGCCTCGTCCAGTATTCCCGCGACTTTTCCAAGTTCAGCTTTGTGAACTGGGTTTTGACCCCCGTGTCTTTCATCCACAATACCAATGAACTTGACGGATGCTGTGACATTTTAACTGAATTGAAGTTTTGTAGAATTGCCTAATAAACAATGCTATCTGATCGTTTTATCGTTTTATGTCTTGAAGTTATGTTTTTATCAACATGATAACCAGACACAGTTACTTTTTTCCGCTAGTATACATGTATATACTGAGCAAAAAAAGAAACTATACTCCCGTTAGTTGGCTACAACTTTTTTTGTATTACACATAATAAGCTTGTGTCAGATTGTAGGTCTAGAGTGCAGCTACCTGGCTAGTCTCTGATATTTCCTCACGGGACAACGTGTTTCGGTTGACTGGGTAAAAACCTGTGTTCAGCGATTTGCACGTGCTCGTGACGGGTAACTGGCCAGTTGGATTTTGAATACATGAGCAGACAGAGCATTCAGAGAAACAGTCGAAAACACGTCAGCTGTCATTTTGTAAACATTCCGCCTTTATATGAAGTGCAGCGAAATCAGGCAATTGGGATGGTGCGTCCTGGCACTAAACTAGTTGCCGTCAGTCGCTTGTTTTGTTGCACCCTGTTGCACCCGGGCAACCATTTTCGCCTTAATTCGGCGCATGCAGTAGACAATGGACATGATTGATTTTCCCAGTAGCCCATTTCATCAAAATTGCAAAGCATACTTTTCTAGCAAAGTATACTTTGAGGGAGTAATCATTTATTTTTCCCGAAATGCATTTTTTCATATAGAACTAACGACTGCATATATTTGATGATTAAAATTATGCAGAATTATTATACTGAATATATTACATTATCAAAGTCAAAATGGCTGTGATAATGTAATACATTCAGTATAATAAAAATTAATAAATTTATCCTAAAATTGAAAATTTCTCCCTCAAAGTATACTTTGCTAGAAAAGAATACTTTGCAATGTTGGTGAAATAAGCTACAGGACGGGGCGACCCCGTGCAACGACGCTACGTGATGGTCGTGCCATCCGTTTGATACATTTACGTCAGAGGTTTTTGCCTGCGACAGTCACGGCACGTCGGTACCGCGTTTCTGGGCAGACAATACGGAATCGTTTGGGCCATCAGGCATTCCCAGTAAGGGCATACAGGCCATACACGGGCAATATTATTTCTCATCGTCAACGGCGCGCTAGACTTCAATGGGTGAGACGTCACAGTCATTGGCGTCGAAATGACTGGAACACCGTGCTCTTTAGTTACGAGTCCGTTCAATTTAAGTCACGCCGACGGCCGGCAGCGAGTGTACCGCCATAAAGGTGAACGCTATGCACAAGTGTGCGTAAGGGAAATAGGACAGATTTGGAGGTGGTGGGGTGATGGTTTGGGGAGGGATAATGGGTGGGTAGGGGTCGCAAGACGCGATTGATAGTCATTCATGTGAATTTGAATGCTGCTCGGTACACTAACGAGATTCTTGCAGCCGAGGCCATTCCTTTCCTCAGACGCTATATTAACATACCTCTATATTAACTCGCAACCATTTGGCAGCTAACAACGCCAATGTGTTGCCGTGGCCAGCCGTGTCTCCCGACCAGGGGGCCGTTTCACTAAAATTCATACGACTAAAATGTTCGTAATTTGCAAAATTATTATAGTCTGTAAATATCACATTAACACTGTTTTCTTGTAAACACTTATTGGATTTAGATGTATTGAGCATAGGCTGCATATGCAGCCTATGTTCAATAAATGTAAATCTATCAATTAAAAGTTCCAGACGATCATAATTTTGCACTTACGAACATTTTAGTTGCACGAAGTTTAGTGAAACGGCCCCCTGAATCCCATCGAACACACCTGGAATGAGCTCTGGAGACTTGTGCGGGAGCGATATGCGCTTCATAACGTCAATTGTTCAATGATCTTGTCAGAGAATGGAATGGTCTTCCGTACGCCCTTATCCACACTTATGTCAATTCTATGCGACGTCGGGTCAATGCAGTGATCCACGCACGAGGTGGTCACAACAGGTATTGGGGAACATATCCTGTTCATTTGCCACCAATGAAAAGCCATTCGGAAGCGATAGCATCCACCACAAGTACAAGTCCAAGTTAGTTTGGAAACTTTTTTTCAATTATGCCACCTGTTCACTTTATCGATTGTTTGTGGACAGAACATATGGATTTTATAGTACACAATGACAGGAATGTTTTGTCAAATGATCATTTGACACATACACATCAACATTACTGCAGTATATCAGGAACCGGCAACTAAATCAACACCATGGTAACAGTATAGTTTCTTCCTTTTCTCAGTAGAGATCAAATAGTGGAGGGGCACTAAGAACAGAAGTGGCTTAAAAACGACTTCTGTTCGACACAAGAGAGCAAAAGCAACGACTATGCTAAATTATGTTCGACAAGGTCACATTTGGGGTCATTAAGTGCAAAGAGGCCAAGCGAGTTATATCACTAGATGGGCATGTACGTGCATATCATGTTTGAAATATCAGATAAAGTTGTTTAAATTGTTGAGTATTCTTCCTTAGGACATATATGAAACAATTCGGTGTTATGGTGGTTAAAATCGTTGTCTATTTTGCGATTTTCGAGATTGCCGCCAGGTATCAACATTTTGTCTTAAATATATTCCGACTTGATTATTATATGACGTTCGCCACTTACATTATGCGTTTACATATATAGAAGTACGTTTAGGTAACTTATAAAAACAATTCACCAATGACAAATTCATATAAATACAAGATGGCCGCCAAATATTCACCCGGACGTGCAGTAAATGTGTGTGGAATAACAAAAATAAATAGCTACACTTTCATAAACTTTTATAATTCAGTTGTTTGCATTTGTTTCGGAATTATTGCATGTGTTATTTACAAAAATGAATGAGTCCATGTAATATACTTATTATTTGACCATGTTGGGATATTCATGATGGCTGCTAAGTATCGCGTATGCTCTTAGGCGCTGTTGGTCGACAAAATAGTAAAGACATGGAACATAATTGGAAATCATATTTGTAATATTTAAAAAATGCGAAGCTTGTGTTCCAAACTGTACGGAATCATCTTTCGCCACAAACAACGGTAAATCAAAGATGGCCGCCAACATGGATACAATTATGATACGTCTATATTAAGTAGGGTAGACATAGCATAGCATATGTTACACCCTAAAATAAATGTTTCAGTGTGAGTGGCAATTCTTGCCGGGGAGTGCGATATCCCTGGTTTGGCCCTTATTCGCATGTTTAGCTTTATTGCAGGCGAGAGATGAATCCGGCTAATCCCGCTATAAGAGTAATATGATCAGTGCTAATCCTACTACGTCTATGGGGAGTGTGGGTGGGTGGGTGGGGGGGGGGGGGTAAATTAATATAGTGTGGTGAAGACCTAGCAGTAGATCCGGTTTGTCTAATGTCAGGGCTGGATAGAAATTGTATGCAAACATTCAGTTACCCGCCCCCATCCGTGCATATGAAATGAGCTGTTGTTAGTCCGTTTAAAGCCATTAACAATTAAACCGTTTGGAAATCTATCATTTTATGTTATTATCAACCTGACCAGGGACATCAATGTTGCATTTTATTATTGCAAAAAGGTCCATTACCAGGGAGTCGGTGCGGTCGGACGACCCCCTCACCCACCTACCTTGTCCTGCCTCGATGTCCACTGTTTGGTTTGTTGCACTAAAATAATAATTATTGTCAATACGTGGTCATTTTATAATATTGATGCAAGCAGTCGTATTATGTGCCCCTGATTCCCTAGCTGCCTCGGGCCATTCAAGCCATCGAAAAGACTTCCTGCTTCAAAACGTTTGGCTACGGGCCTGTTGCATACATACATCGAAACCATCAGATACCGGTACATTCCATATTGTGTCATTTTCTATTATAACGAAACCTAATATCTGCTGTGCAATTTCCAACCTTAGGGTCGGAATTTCACATTTTTACTTTTTGACAGTTTTTTGTAGCACAGACAATGTACTTTCCAAAAATCATTGAATTTTGTAAATATTCCATCTAGTTAAGTTGCTATGACGTCACAAACAACACACGTGTTGGCGTAAGTTTTTTACGCAATCGCAACGTCGTCGACGTCATCATAAACTGCAGAGAAAAATAACGGTTCAAATTTCTATGCACTGTCTATGCGGAATCACTTAATTTAATAGTTCATACAATTGCATTATAAAATATCGGTACCTTTATTTGTGATGAAGTACATACACTGTATTGTGTTCCACAATTCACATGTAGCATATGGTATCTAGATTGGTCAGTAACCTACTATTCTCTATTTGGATGGTGAATGATGATAACGGTACACATATTCGTCTTACAAATGCTGCAAAGTCCTTCTCCGTGCCAGTGACGCATATGTAATCACAAATCGTGTCAATGCCGTGGACATATGTATAAACAAATATATACATACATATATATGCAGCAGAAATGTCTAAACTATAATGTAGAACAATGTTGAAATACTTTAAATTACCTGGTGGATCTCCCACAGTATATTTCCGTTTACGTATAGTTTAGCACGTGGAACGACACTTGTCAACGACAAAAATAGGGATATAATTGAGGGGCGTTCAGTAAGTAACACAAAGGTGTCAACGGTTATAAACCTACACCCACTCGTGAAGTGGCATATTTCATCCGGTCTCAAAAAAAGTGCTATATATATATATATATATAGACGATCTTACTTGCGTGATCATTTCATTTACTATGATATTTATTAACGAGTTTACTGATGTCATAAGAGGCTATGCCGAGTTTCTTTATAAATCAGTCAAGGAGCTTTAATAAATATAATATTCCATCAACACAAATGCACATTTATTACGCTAAGTGTATAATGATATTGAATATAAACCAGTGCCGGCCTTTTAGAACATACTAGTCGAACTTAAGCTATGCTTATTGATAACTTGTGATTAGTGCATATTTAAGATAAAATGAAATAGCTGTAACACTTTGTTTGGCTCGAGAACATTGTGTTCACTTGATCCCAGTTATACAAAAATAGGACATAATATGTTTTACGCTACCTACGAAAGTCAGATTTATGCATTATAATAATAAAATGCATGTACACGTGGACTGGCATACAACTATGAGATATTCTGCATTTTGACTGAGAATAGTTTTATTAACGTACAAAAAGGCATGTTTCATTGTTGAATAACAACTGAATCAATCATTTTAAGTTTAATCAATTAAGTTGGTTTATTACTGAAACAAAATGTGAAAATACAGTCACTGTGGCTAAACATATGAAGGATTAAATTGTTATTGATTTGCACTCAACAGAGACCCAACTGATGATATATGAATACAATGTACTACAATTGACTCTGATGAAGAGGGGAGATAGTTGGTAACGTATTTCCGTTCATTATTTCAGTACCAGGAAGCACACTTTGTGAAACATAACAATTGTTTTACTTTGAAATCAAAATACTGTTCCACACATATAATATGTTGCTATTTATAGACACATGTGGAATTATTTCAAATAAATAACAATATTAACACCGACTGTCAACAAAACTAGCGTTCGCAACGCTATTTATTATTTGGTATAATTAACATATTTTACCAAATACTAATTCTTTTGAAGTCGACTTATAAGCACGATTTGATAAATACAGTCCATGTAAATCTATCATTGCATTATTGTTTCCTAAATTAAACATGTTTCATCACATTATTGCACATACCTAAGAGCACGTGTCTTTAAATGTTACTGTTGTTTTAATTATGCTAATAGTTTTCATTCATTAAATTAATGTCATTTCATTTTATTGGGATCATGTATGTGTTGGGAAATTAATTATTGAACACCCCTCGTAAACGACTTTGATAACTGACCATCCAATAATAGATATATGCATGCATATGCTGCACGTGCATGTACAGTTGTACGCACTGCACCAGGCGATGAGAGGCCCTTCAATTACAAATATATTCTACATGGCCGGGTGCTTATCACTTCGTCAATGTTTTGACAGAACTGCTGAACGTAAACGTGGTGGGCTATGTATATACGTCTAAACCGGACACCCTGTGTACCCCATTGTGTTTCATTTATATGGCATTGATTGTAGTTTGTTCATGATTGAAAATGAGAACGAATCTGCATGGACTGTTTAATTATCCCCTTGCCGATAGACAATATGGGATATAGCGTTAGTCCATGTACTGCGTACGTACGTTAGTAACACCTTTCATTTAAACAAAACTCATGAACCGCTTCACCGATTTTGATAATATTTGGCCACACTGTGATCGTGCTTTGTTATGCATGCTACCCACATCCGACCGCCCAAGGTCAAGGTCACTGAGGACTTACGTTCACCTTGTTTGTAATAAGACAAATGTGTAAGGCAATAATGTTAAAGTCCTTATTTCATTATCAATGCTACCAGTACGACCACCCAAGGTCAAGGTCACCGAGGACTTGTGTTTTTTATTATTATCAAGACAGACAGCGAGGGCATAAGCTTCGTTTAACGCTGCCATTCATTGTTACAGTGGTACCTATCTAAGCTGGACACCCTGCGGACCTCACAGGGTGACGGTTTTCGAGATGTTCCACTGTACTGTTTACTTATTTGTTATCGGGAAACGAGCTTTGTATTGATCTAATAAGTACTGACTGATAACATACTACTGTATAATGAATCGACCTGATACGAATATCCGGGTTACATCGAATTGAAAAGTGACGTTCTATTGGACGAACGACGTCACATGACGTTACCGAACGACGTCAGACTGATCACGTAACGTAAACAAGTCCGCGATCTTTTCAACGAAGACTGTTTTAAATTTATTTGATCATTGGCTAGCATAAATCGTTACCTGATAAAACAAATCTAGCCTAGTGTCTTTCGATATTAAGATAATGAGGCTCGGCTCGGAAACGGCATAGTCTTGCCTGATAAACTAGTATTTAAAACTACACTAGCCTGGTATTTTCTGTGAGTTAATATGATTTATGCAAGCATGTTCCCATGCATATTATACAGCATATTGAGTACTTGCTTCGTATACGTATACGTTAGATATCAAACACAAATAATAATGAGAAATGTGTCAATGGGACACGTATAATCCCACTGGCAGCATGCGTATATGGATGTTATTGATCGGCTGTCATAACTGTGGAGACAGTTCCTTTAATGTCAAATGGAAATTCAAAATTTCCACAGTTCCTTTAATGTCAAATGGAAATTCAAAATTTCCACTGAATACTAGCCAACGGTAGTCGGTAAGTAGATGTGTAAGTCAGTTACTGCCCTAATCGAGGTGTTTATGTGTTTAAACAACCTACAATTGCACATGGAACACCGAGCCGCGAAGCACATGTAGGTTGTTCAAACACATGAACACCTCGATTAGGGCAGTAACTATTACTTACTATTTCTTCTCTATAATTAGTTTTTGATGTGCAATGATCATAATTATTAATCTGTCGAAAATATTATTTTTTCAGGTGATTTAATTAGTATAAATAATTAAAAAAATACCATGCCTCATTTGCTGATGGGTAATCATTCTTACGTGTATATATGGCTTGTTTCTCGCTTTAAGTATGCGATTCAAGGATTTATGAGCGTGATACATTGCCAGTTGTACCTGGTATCAGTCGATGTGATCCAAATAATGTAAATTGATATATTACATGCATGGTTTAGCCTTACTGTATTTTAGTTTACGTGTACCTGATATTACAGCTTAGTGTTTCATTCGACTAGAGCATTCCCTAACATGAACTGTGCATGATAAGTGGAAGCTGTCGCGGCCACTTCATGCATTGAAGAGAAGAAGACAATTTTCACCAGGCATAGTATGTGTGATAATTATATGACCATCCATGGGATAATGGCATTGCGTGCATACTGCCTAGTAGAATGACAATTGCTTATGTAAAGTACTATCAGATAAGGAAATTAGGTTTTATACTTCATTATTTACTCTCAAATGTGACCTAAAGTCATCATGTGAATAAAACTCCAGACAATTCTGGATACCGCATAGCTCTGACATAGCGGTAACAAGCTATCTCTATGGTAATTAAAATACTTTTACTAGTAATACACACTGCTAAAAGGACCATAACGCTCTGTTATTTCAACAAATCCCCACAAATGAATCACCATATATTATTGAGAGCTACATACATGTATGACCAGATGCGACGTTGCCTATTACGATGTATCATTCATCATTCATCATAATCCTGTGATATTCTGTCCAAGAAACCACACTATACCAAAACACATACCAGTCCTGCATTTTAAAGGTGTCTGACATTGACTTCTAGGAGGTGAAACAATATGTTTCAAGTAACACATAAACATTTATATATGTAAGGCAATTTGTTTGCAATAGTGAATTTGTTGTATTTTACAGTGGCTGGTCAACTACAAATACAAGTACTGTACGTTTATTTGCAGAATGTAAAGAGCTACATGTACCTTCATAATGCCAACAGAGACAGCAACACAAAAACACAAGACATGATACATAGCGAACCATGACAACGGGTAAAGCGGTATCCAGTCCCACCAAAAACGGACTCGTATATAAACTGACAAATAATACAATAACAACGTTTTGTAATGTTGATAATGCACTGTATTACAGTTGTCATAGTGGTATTGTTATATGCAGATATCTGGCGAATCTGAAGCATCTTGTTGAAGAAGATCAATTCTGCTGATTAATTAGCAAAGGTTTATGATTTGGGAGCATGGAGAGATTACCATTTATAAGGATTGTCATGCTGACATTAGTGGTAACACATGGTGTGCCCGCTATTTCCGCATACACATATTATATATGTTTATCAATATTGTAGATGTCAGCCATCTTTGATTTTAAAATTATGATTAACTCAACTCTAAATTGCCACATACCATGTAACAAATAGCGAGGAAACCTCATACAATTTATATTTTGACATTATCCGACTACAGAAACATTGCTTTTTTCACTGTTTCCAATATGGCGGATCTTGAATTTGAAGGCCTAGACCAAAATATACCCGTTTCAATGAGTATGTTGTACCGAAAACTGTAAAAAGACATCTTAATTTTAGTGTTTGTTTGTCGGGTTACAGAGATATTTCATTTTATGCTTTTCAAAATTGAGTTGGCGGCCATCTTGATTGTAGCTCCAATTGTCCTAATTTTAAAATACGTTCTGTTAGTTTAATCAATAATACAAACTGACGGATAATATTAGTCACAAATTCCATGAAAATGACATGCTAATGGGAACTCTCTGCATTGTCAGCAATGGTCTAAATGAGAACACATTTATTGAAACGTACTTGTTTGGTGGCCATCTTGAATTTACGAAAAGTAACTTTGATAAAAATGGTATCAGTATGTTTGTAAACAATTTCTCCGTCAAAATTATACTTATTATCAGTATCGCTATTGAAATAGCTTAAATATAAACAATGATATGACATACAACATATATTCTTGTTTCTTAGGCATCTTTAATTTCAGACAAGATTTTTCCTCATTTGTTCGGCATTTTCCGAATCCCTATTTATATAGCTACCAAAATAGTTCATCATCAGACGGCTATCAATGCTGTTATAAATTATATAAGGGCATTCATACACCCATGTCAATCAGAAATTTTGGATCAAAGGTCAAATCTGCAGGGGTACCCACCTCTATCTAACAGCTTAGATATCATAGAAGTTGATCAGCATGGGTACCCATTTATAACAAAAAATGCCATCAAAACTTTATTGGAGGCCTTTTATTGGCCTTGGCGGGCCGTCTACAACCGCTTCAATCATTGACTTGAAACTTAATATGCATGTTTACCATCCTCCAAATATTCACTGTGCGCAACACCCATGCTGCCCACATGCCCAAGGTCAAGGTCAAATGTCTTGGAAGTTTGCGTTAAAAGTTTTGTAAACTTTGCGTTAAAGATTTTACGTATGTTATATCTCATCAACCGCTTCACTCATTGACTTGAACTTCATATGCATGTATATATATATAATACTCGTATAAATATCACATACGCATTATATTGGTACATTGCATTATATAAAGAGCAGATCATATTATCTTATACTATTGGTACGGTTGTACCATATCCAGGGGCATAGCAAACAATTATATTGTGTTGGTGCAACATGTATGTTTGGAGCCGATGTATGCAACCAAGTACACTTATTGTGGATATATCTTAACTTTTGATAAATCATCAACATCTTGCTGCTACGTGCAAATTATATGTATTGATATCAGGATGTAACAAAATTGAGGTTTACAGTTACCTGCCTCACTGTGCATGAATTCTTCATGTAGTTAGCGATGTGGCCATATATATGTTCTAGACTCGATACACGTAGCCGCCCAGACAATATGGGTTGTATTGTACTAGCCACAGTGAGTCACGTCGGTGATTGCATCGTCACCTGATTTATCAAGGGCATATTGTATTACATCACGAGACTATGCCACGTGAGTTCATTTAATGTTGCATGTGACAGAACATACTGTGATATACAAAAATGCAGTCAACCGGTTTCATGTTTCAGTTTCTAATTTCACTAATGCATCAGTTTTGATGTATTTACTTAAAATGTATAATGAATACATCGCATTGAATTTCTTAATATATGTTATCCCAGTAACAGTGTATGGTATGGTCATTTGTATTGTCACGTTTCTGTTCCTGATGACATTGATTGCAATGTAGAAGGTCGGACAAAGCGGATCGGACAAAGCATGTCACATGCGTACGCACGTCAGTCCCTCCATACTTCCACAGTAATCCATTTTTGACAACGTTGCTAAACATATTACTCAAACCTATCATACATTTCTGTCATCCACCCAACTTCCAGCCACCACTTCCCTAAACCAAACAGAGCACAAAACAACTTGGCCACCAAGGCCGACATGGCTTCAGCGGTAAACTGTTGCCTTTTATCGATCGGCTAGGGAAGCAACTCCTCTCGGGATTGTAGTAATGTATAAACAACCTTGTGAAATCCGCCTCAAATCAAATTTTCAGACGAAATATTAATTAGTTAACAGTTTATGTTTACGTTGTAACAAAATAAATATACTAAACTAGTATGTGGTGGCAGAAACACTATGTAGGCTATGTATACATTGTTTACGTTCCTTCCTGAATCCAAACCGTTTGTCAAACATCGAAACGATTCGGTAGGCATACTCAGTACTTAACGTAGTCGGTATTTATCGATTATATAGACTAGAGTACAGACACAAGAGCTCACGAATCATACAAAAATCAATAATCAAACTATATGTAAAGTTTCTACTTAGATCGAAATCGTCGACTCTCAGTTTCCCAGCTAAGTTTGTCACATAAATTGACGTTAGACGTTAAGCGACTCAATTCTGAAACGTCGTCTGCTCCACATGGTGACGTCAGAAAACCAGGATTTCCGACGTAACGTTATTTTGAGCCTAACGTTGGAAATCGCACAGCGGCGCTCAATTATGAACAACGATAATCAATTTATTAATGCGGTACTCGAAAGGGTAGGCACAGCGATTGACATATCAAATGGAAGTTGACGAATTCTGAACTTTACTGGTTACGTAACAACTACATGTATCATTATTCACTGTCGGTGTAGCAAGAGACAAACTCAATTACATTGGGGAATGATCTTACATATACATATCGTATATATGTAGAGTCTATGGTGTGATCATGGTCATCGCATCTCAGTTTATATACGACATATGATGATGTTATTTACCAAGTAAAATAACTTTTGGATGACGTATAATTTAAGTAGTTATATGCCGGTAGCCATGTACTAGGACATGTAAGTCAATACATTCACTACATGGTGTCATCCAGCCCATTACCTCTCCGCTCATAAACGGCATATGATGTGTGTATTAACAATAACATCGCGTTTGGATGACCTATAATATCAAGTAGTAATATACAGGTAGGCATGGACTATGTAAATAGGATGGATTGAATGATTACGTATTTGTGAGTCACATATTTATGGATATTAAACTATCATGCGACCGAGATCAATATAGGAATGAATGGCCTTTTTGTGGAATTTATCGGGGTATAAACTTGGAAAAGTCGCGGGAATACTGGACGAAGCGATAAAAAAATACAATTTATTATTATTTTTTTTTTTTTTCGAAAATTGTAATTTTTTATGGCCTCGTCCAGTATTCCCGCGACTTTTCCAAGTTTATATCCCCGATAAATTCCACAAAAAGGCCATTCATTCCTTATAATTCCAGCATTTGAAATAAATTCATCAAGAAAATGTGTTTATTTTCCGTTTTCTTAAGAATTATTTTAACTGCGCCTCACGGTTACGGAAAGTAATAGGGGTTTTCGGTTTAGAGGGGTTTTCTATTTCCAGTTAAAGAAATGTATGTTTTCCATCATTAACTCTTGGATTTGTATAGTATATACCATTATTACCATATTATATAGTCTACACTGGTCGCAAAGAGCATATGACACATTTCGCGTGTGCTGTGTAGTTACCTCGAGCTGCTACAATAGCCGACAGGCTACAGTCACGAGTTTACAGCCTCGTTAAAGGTACATGCCCACGCAGCAGGTTACACTGTACTACTACTTTTCATTTCATTCATTCATTCATTTGGCTCATATTTAAGGGTGGGAATTGGCTCGAACACCTTCCATACTCGGATACTTTTCATTTTCTGTCATGCCTTATATGAGCCATTTGTCTACCCACTAACGAGTTATTTTTAATTACGGCGCGTGTCAATTGGTGTTAAATCGCATTTTATATGCCGCGACCAGAAAGGGTATTTTCCGACCTCGTGCTATTTTTACCAACACGCGTCACGTGACACGGTCAATCATATCACATCTTTGACATGCGCATTGAAGTATCGGAAGTTGAGAAGAAAAATCTCTGTTCGAGTCCAAATCTAAATCTCCACGTAACTCTTTCCATTTGGTGATCTGGTCGCCAATATTAACTACTCTCTCTCTGTACTGCCCGTCCCTTAGACATTTCGCCTTTTTTTTTGGCCGACGCCGTTTCATACAATTTCCCTCCTGGACGTTTCGACATGTTGGTATTCTTGTTTAGATATTTGGAAGCCTACTGGCACGTGTAGTATACTGCGCATGCGCACCGCAAGCCGTGATGTGAAAGTCGTCGTTCCCGCACATTATCAAAATAGACTGTTACCGCCGCGCATCGCTAACAGTAAATTGATAATTAATAAATGATTATTATCCAAGCATATTTGCTTGGATATAGTCCTTATACGGTTTTTGGGACCACACATGTTTTATGCAAATGAGTAATTATCGACCAACGAACGTACTTCATGCTTCATGATTCTAGCTACGCCACGTGAGAGAGTTCCAAAGCGAGCGGTGCATTATGAACGTTTCACTCACATTTTTGGCCAGTTACATTTTTTTTCAGCTACAGTTATATTTTTAAAAACAGTTTGTGATTTTATAAAATATTAACTGTCGTGTTTCATAATAAATATTTTGTTAGGAAGGTTATATTTTTAGCGCAATGATCGACCGCTCCACATGTAATTTATACGTAGTTATACACCATGAAAAATAGTTCTGATAGTGAGCTAACATTATATTGTGTAGTGTAATACATGTGTTGTTAATTTTTCTGTACGACATTTATATTACAAAATGTTTATCTGATTTAATATAATATAAACTGACATGTATTAATTTGAGTATATTTTTTTCACGCGCAATGATACAATTAACCTCGTGTCTCATGAAAAGTAGTTTCCGCTATTTTATGCAGACAAATTACAGAATCGTTTACATAGTCATAGGTCAATGGCTCGATAAAATCCAACATTGGACAGCGAAATGATGATGATTTAAAACAGAAACATTGTTTTTTGACAGTTACATACCGCATGCTTTAAATAATCATCTTGAGCCATGGCTATTATTAATCGGTGTCCATTTTACTTAAAACATCAACTAATCTATAATGACGTTACACACCATATGCAGTACGATACACTTCACAAAGGAAACGTTGTCTTAGAGTTTGAATAATTATAGGTTGCGCCGAACGAACGAGTACGCCGAAATATATTTCCGTACAAATCCAATAACCTATTTATTATATACCCGTTCAACAAAATATGCATCCTAATCATTAAATAATCCGATAGTGTGATGAAATGCGACTCTCTATTATTTTTGTTGAACAATCCGAGCGCCTGTGATCCTGTGATGGCTTCAGTTTATGCAAATTGACAAGGTCATTTCGCGCACCTGGCGAAAAACCAAGATGGCTGACATCACTACAGACACAACAAAACCGGGAAAAAGGCGTTAAATTTGGATAAAAAGCCATAACTTAAACACGTAAGTTTATTTAACACATGTTTTATTTGCCGAAGATATCAATGAATATTGTTAATACCCCAAAACTTTCATATAATCGTCCGGCAAAAATATGAAGCACCTCCATCAGCATCGGATCGACTGTCAATAATTTCGACACGTTCAAAACAATGCTGAATTTAATTTTGTTCTGAAGGCAAAATAACAACATAATACACAATATTGAATTATCGCATGTATCGGTACTACGGTAGTATCACGGCAACATTTTCAATTCCATTGGCCAACGAAGCAAACAAAAATGAACAAAATTCTATCAATAAATGATCATAAAAACAATATTTTGTGTTTGCCTTGAAAATCTGCTTACTATCCCTCAAAAAACACCATCACCCTCCATATCTCATTTCTACGTGTGTTTTACACCAATTACATGATATTCAGTACAATACAGATCACTACAATTAGTTGCGAACAGTAACTTGGCATTCTACCATCCGTATCCAGTAGCGATTCCACTCATAGGCTGAAGTTTGAATAAAATCTGATTCGCTATTCTGCAAAGGAAGCCTTATGTTTTTGGAATTGTAACTCGGACTACAGACGGTACGGCAGTAGATTGCAAGAGTTACTGTTCGCAACTAGCATACCATAAGGTGATTTTCGTACAACTGAATTTTATTGACATTTATCACATTTAAATTTCAGATGTGATTTGGTACAGCTCCAAAGTTTTCGAAACCGTGGAATGTATTGCCAGACAAGAATGTTGCAGGAAATGGATTTTGCGCAGAAAAAGTGTTCGCTGACGAGGTGACATTTTCGATCTCCTGTAGCGCAGAACATTCACACTACTAGGGACAGATACAGTGGCCGTGCTCGGTGGGGCGATTAATTGAGACCCAGTTGTACTGTGCTCGTTGGGGCGATATTCTGACCAGACTGTAATATATTTGATATCTGACGATGTTCTCCGATAGACAGTTCGGCGTCATAGTGTGTGATGGATTGTATATTTTTATGTCCCGTAATTTTCATTATTTTTTTGTGGGGGAACTCGTGCTTTCGATAAAGTGGTGACTGTTGACTTTCTAATACTGTGATTTGTCAACCGTGACGAGATTCCAGCTTGCTCTGCAGCATTCTTCATCAGATTGCCAAGTGTAGCCTCTCCCATGGGCCGTGGGTAATACCTGAAAATAAATATTTGGGAGAAAATGTGTAAGAAATACTTTTGAGAACTTTGCATATCGACCAGGCTGTAGAATCATTTTAAGATCACTATTGAGACGCACTGAATTACATCTCATTTTTCACCAATTATAATAATTATCAAAACATTGTCGTATTTATAACTATTTTACATTTCTAACTAAATATTAATGTCACTTTCTATAAAACTTCATTTGATCTTCAGCCTTGTCCGTAATGATTTTCAGTGTCCTATGATAATGTTTAAATAACATTTAAAACAAAATGGAAAAAAATCATAGTGCATTATTTCACATAATAAATGTCATACCATGGCTCATTTTCTGTGCCTTTCAATCGTTGTTCTGGTACTGCTGTCAGGTAAAATGGACTGTCAGCAGCCAACATTTCGGAAGGTTGGCAACTTCTGAAGATTCAAAAATCTTGACAGGGCGACTCGGTCTCTGAAATGGAAATATTGGTCCATAAAAAATGTTATGTTTCTCATATATTGTCACGCCAGACGGCCGATATTGATTTCAAACAAAAATATAATAGTTTTTCCAACAAATTTCACAGTGCATTGTATTCACAGAATTATATCTCAAATTCAACTTCAGATGGATTTATGGATTTAAGTCGATATCAACAAAATACAGTGATAAGAAACAATATTTTTTCACATGCTGGCCCAGATATATTTGCGAGCGGTAACTCTTGCAATTTGCTCCCATACCGTCCACGAGTAGATTGCAAGTTACCGTTCGCAACAAGCTTTATTCGCTGATGTTTCCATGCCAATTCAGACCTATTTATCTTATTAACAACAATGATATAGTAAACTTTCTGTACTGAATGTATGAAAAGCAAAATACTTTTTATGGACTACAAGTAGTGGTGATCACAATACATCGGACCTCCGCTCGTATGCACCTAACTTTACTGTGTCTTGAGATATTTGAATTAATAAAAAATGTATAACTAAACAAATATTTATATTTGAATGCTGATATATTGAGGATCGATTAACATTACGCTCGTGAACATTTGATCGATTCTCCAAGTATCGTCATGACAACCGTGATAGTTTTCAAGTTATTAAATTTTCTATCGACAATATCTCACGACTCAAAAAGTTTTGCGCTTACAAGGCCAGCAAACATACCTGGTGTTGTCTGTTGCAAATATCTTCGGTGTGGTCTCTCGTGTATTCGACAGATTCGCCCCATCCCTGGTCTTGCTTGCCCTCTCATTGAACTCGAGAAACTTTTCCCCATTGGATGTCGTTTTCATCTCTTATATCACCGAATTTCAATTATCTTGCTTCATCTCGTCCACACAGACCGAACATTTTTCCGAAATAGTAAAATATCATGAATTGAAGGCTTTTTGGTGTACTTGTACCTAGAGACCCAGATGAATACATTTTCTCTTCTTCTTCAGGTGTAATGTTCATGCACTTTTTAGGTTTATTGCCCTTCCCAAGTTTCTTCAGATCCATTTTCTTGGCCGTTAATGCTCTGATACACTGCCCAAATACTCTGTCTCGATAAATATTGTTTTTGCAGCATTGATAATGTATACTGATTCAACGAATATATTGATTTTAAATGGAGTATATATGATTTTTTGTGTGAAATATTAACTAAAAATGGTTGAGCACGTACTGCGAAGGATTTCAGGACTTTCAGTCCTTTGATATTTGTATAGCGGGCACATGTAATTTTTAGAACTGGTGGAATAGTGACATAATTATACACTTATTTAATTCAAATAAAGAACATTTTGTGCCTATTGCGTGGGCATGTACCTTTAAGTAATATCAGATTATCTCAATTAATCGGTCGGTGGGTTCACAAATAATGTGCTGATTATTTTATTTCCGTAATTGTTACGTACGTGTATAATTAAATTGTGAACCATGCTATTGTAATGAGCTTGTAAAACAGCAAACATGTCTCGTATTTAGATGACATCCTGACAGGTGACCGTGTTTCCGGTTTTCCGGGGTTATTTTAACGCTGAAATATGGTTTTGGGACTTGAAATGGCGTCCGGATTACGGAGTAGAGGGGTTCCGGAATAGAGGGGTAGAAACTAATGTGTTTATATAGCAGAATATTCGGGACGTAGTCGTATGTTCGTATGTTCGGTATAGCGCGAATTCCGGTATAGAGGGTTACATGCATTTAATATGTTACTTTGTTTCAAATGAACATGGTTGATTATTCTATGTTAATCTATAACTATCAACATACGACATATAAATAAGATAGTAAGAGACCAAACATGCACGTATTTGGGTAGTGCTTTGTTAAAAATATAGAGCATATCATTATATATTTAAAGGCATGTATATGGGTATATCCACTCATGGATGTATGGATAGACACGGAAACAGAAACTGTAATAAATACTACTTGATAATTGTTGTATTTTACATGAATTGTTTTCATGACATATTCTATCATGGTTATAATTAAGTCTAAAGTGATTAAAATAACATAACATACAATATATTTAAAACAAACAGTACATATATTTTAAAAGTCTGACTTTGCAACGAGTGTAGCCTAATTCGATCATCACCAAGTGTATTATCAACGAACTACTAGTATGAACACATGTGAATTTGTCCTATAAAGAAATTGAAAAGTAAATGAAAAGAAACGCGCTATTACCAGTACCACAATATATTAGAATATCCTAAATGAGGCGACCATTTTGAATAATCAAAAAACTACAAATGACTTCAAAATCAAGTGTGTCCAACTTACTGCTTTAATAATCTAACAGAATGAAGTAAAGCAAAAGTAAACATTATATCCAATATCTTTCGAGTTTTTGGAAAATATGGCGGCCATCTTTAATTAAACACTTAAAGAGCGTAAATATTAATATGTATGTTAATATCATATCTCAGATGAAAATCAAACTAATATGTTCATATCTAGCTTAGTGCCAAGATATGGTCCACCAAAGTGTAGATAATGCTGCCTGCTATTGATGAATATTGGCGTCCATCTTGGATTATTTTGGATTTGATAGCTTCCATCCATGTTTAAAATTAATACATGGCATCCAATTGTTTTTCTGCGTTCGTCCGATCAAGATACAAGTGCATATTTGTTTTAATTCATCAAATATGTACACATTTCAGGCTAAATATTGATGCTTGGCGGCCATCTTGAATATGTTGATACCCTCAACGATAGAGACGTCCCCGCAAACCGAATCGCTTTGTATATGCCCCATAAAACAATAATCACAAATAAAACATACTTTGTCGGATTTTTCTGTAATGGTATGCAAGTACATATTGTACTATCAAAATAGAGTGAGTGTTGCACTCAGTTGACCAATATGCACTCAATGACCCCAAAAATGACATTGTCCATGTTACTGTGTGAATAACCTGGTTAAACACAACAACAACCGTGATGTCAAAATATAATACCATACCAATAAGCTCTTGTTAACAGCCTACAATTAACGCTAAGTAGCCACTAATCATACAAGGATTTGAAATAATTACGATAAACAACAGGTATCACAAAAACAAGCTCATCACCCCGGTTATGTCGTAGACGATCTAATTACCTATGACTACTTAGACCACACAACCTTAAAACACTAGTGATGATAACTTAATACAAGAATACAATATTTACACAATAAATAGTATATCGAAAGTGAGTTAAAGAGGTTACACGTTTTCAAAATACGACAGCAGGTTTTGGCACATTCATAATATCACCGTATCTACGTATGCATATTTGTGGGCGGTGCTTATTTTATAACGACTGCGGGATTACGGGTGTTCTCTTCACGGTGTGGTAATTGTAAGTCAACAATTACACGTTTTATCTCATAGATCCATGCTGACCCTTGCTTATACATAATATAATAGCAGGAAATGCAAACACATTGTAATCCAGTTAGTGAACTGTGGTACATGGAGGTCCCACATGTATATGCTATTTGGAGTGCAATAAGTTTGCAATATTCTTCAGTGATTTTCATAGCAACTGAAGAGGTAACCCGAATCCTCTGTCTGTAACGCAGGGCCCTGCGTTACAGACAGAACATTCGGGTTACTAAAGAAATCATGGGACGTACTGTCTGTTTCACCAAACCTGCCCAGAGTTTAAGGCTATATAAACAATGCAAAAACATTTTTTTTCGATAATATTAAATTACATGTATTGCAAAATTTAAGAATGAGCCTTCTTTTTATTTTTTGAAATTTTTTCCAATATTGATTTTATTTAGAAAAAATAAGTTCCCCATGTTAAGGGTCATGATTAAATAAGTGTATACTTGCGTCACTTTCCACAAGTTCTATAAATTACGAGTGCCCGCTATACAGATATAATAATATAGTAATGTTTATTTTACTGATAGTGACGCGCGTTGGTATCAGACTATGTACATATGCAAATGAGGCATGGCATTTTTGTTATTATTTATACTAATTAATATAAAAAATAATATTTTCGACAAATTATGAAGTATGGTCATTGCACTTCAAAAAGTAAATAAAGATAAGAAATAGTAAAATGTCCGTCAACGTTTTCAGGAAACACGGTTATCGCCCCTGATATCAGTGCGGAAATGTTCGTCTGGTATAAAATGTATAATAATGTCAATCAATACGTGGGTTAATGGTGAATGAATGTTTCTTTTGACAGAAAACGTCTCAGATGATGTCTCTGATATATAGAATATTGTGTGCCTACTGAGTGGGCATTATAGGAATGAATGGCCTTTTTGTGGAATTTATCGGGGTATAAACTTTGAAAAGTCGCGGGAATACTGGACGAAGCGATAAAAAATTACAATTTTCCAAAAAAAATAATAATTTTTTTAAGGACTCGTCCAGTATTGCCGCGACTTTTCCAAGTTTATATCCCCGATAAATTCCACAAAAAGGCCATTCATTCCTTATAATTCCAGCATTTGAAATAAATTCATCAAGAAAATGTGTTTATTTTCCGTTTTCTTAAGAATTATTTTAACTGCGCCTCACGGTTATGGAAAGTAGTTCGGCGTGGGAGTTTACTGGGATATAAATTTTGGACAGAGACTTGCTACGAACCAATCAAATGTTAGGGAATTGTGTAAATATTTTTGTGCTGGAATTATGTACCTTTAAATCCACATATAGTGAAGATGTCTATGCGGATTTAGCATGGGGATGTTTTTTAATTTCAGAAACATTTGACCGATTTTTAAAATTTAACTTTTGTTTTCTTAGATCATTCCCAAGCGACCTAGCCAGATTTCCGAGACAATTTCTAATTGTTCTCTTTCTTTGATTCTTCCCACAGCTCCTCCACCTCTTCCCCCGTGTTAAATTCCCATAGACAAATCAATTTTTCGTAATAAAATCAATATTTATCAAATTTCATGAAATAAATAGATGGCCCATTCTTAAATTTGGATAAAATTTAATATTATCGAACAAAATACTGTGTTTTCATTGTCTTCATGTATATGGCCGTAAACTTTGGTCCTCCAATCACAACCGTAAATCTACACCCGCCTATTAGTAACACATTTGAATTGATCAGACAAAGTCACGTAAACAAATTACAACCTATTTTGAGACTGACTACGGTGACTATAAAAGTATTTCTAGGCCAGAAATCCTGGGGCCCACCCATGATGTCCGGTTTATAGAGGTTTCCCCATCACCAAATTAATAACTTACAGTTCGCTCCATCACACTTTACTAAACTGGAGTAACATATTTGAACATGTCGATATAATTATAGCATTTATTTAGCATATTACTTGTTACATGCATATCCATTGTGTCATATATATGTTCGTGTTATATATACCCAGTGCGTTGGAGCGTTTCAGCCAAATTGTCCACTTTTTCGAACCCTGATAATCCAATTATTCATGCATAATTGCTTCGTAAATGTGAAGGGGTATGCATAACATACATGTGAACATTTTATTCCTACTATATCCCACACAGTGCATGGAGTTGCCATGTCGGCCATCTTAGTGTGTACAAGCCATCAGCCAGTTTTACCTCTTACTGAGTTTGACACATACCACTAATAATATGACAAACACATGAATACAATTCGGTGCAACATGATGGGATACATCAGAAAATAGCGTGCTATGCCTTGTTTTCATCAAATTTATATACAAAGTATGATATATGAAGGGTTTGTTGACCCATGTTAAAATTCAGTAACATTAAGAACAATACACAGTGATGTAGATATATACCTGTATTACCATACATACTGTATTGATTCCAGTGATTTGTAAGCAGTTATCTGAGTGTATTGTCACTACTGTCTACTTGCCTGCTATGCGAGTAAATACGGCGTTTTCCTGTGTCAGATTTACTTATAATAATAGACAGTGCACCAGTTGGACTTTTTACACATGTAAGACGTGTCCATTGTATATTTTGTGAGTGATGGTAGAAAAACTCAGATATCTCGCGTTTTGTGTAGTCTCCTGAAATAATATTTATAGGACGTTGTCGTTCTATATAGCTGGGATATATGTACGCAATAAAATGGCTGAGATGGCAACTCAATGATCTGTATAATGTACTCTAAGAAGAACATGGTCAGATATACTTTATATATATATTCAATCACATGTATGCTTCTACAACATTTGAAACAAAAGGTCATATTCTATATAGTCAGTCCTTAAGGATCGTCCATTTGTCAAAACAATACACTAAATAAACATAACTTATAAGTAATTTACTCGAGCGTTAATGTTTAGACCGGACTAAGTATGAGACCAGGGTGCATGATCACGTGGTTACAACAACAACAACAACAACAGCTGAAAGTGTTGAAAGTGTTCAGGGAGTTTGAGACAGACTCATGTCGTTTTTGCGAAGAATCGATTTCCGTGTCTGTAGACACGGAACTCGATTCTTCGCAAAAACCACAGATGTTTGGGCCAACATACAGAGACCACCAAATGCAGCTTAACAAGACGCGTTTGATGCGCCATATTCCATAAAAATCCGTTACGTAATAAGGACAATATAAAAGAATACGTACTTTAAATCGGATGGATTCTGGAATTTTCAGTACGTGTTGTTGTTGTTAGTACCACGTGATGATACACATTGGAGACATTGCTCTTGGGTACAACGGGGGCCCGATGATCGTGGATTTGTCAGAGCATGATCGAGTACCTTCGGAGGCAAGCATGTGTGAAATACGAAGCATAAAGGAAACATACAGTGGGGTCAGCGTGTAAGTGCACACACGAACGAACACGACAGGTTGGAACTAACACGCTGGAACTAACACGCGTGGAATTACACGCTGACCCCACTGTACGTTATAACTGAAGACATTTTACCAAGCGTTAATTTTGTGACGGGACGTACAAGTTGTGGGAAGTCATTCTGCAGGATACTCCCGTATCGCGCGTGTATTCTGCAGAGTTACTTCCCGCAACTAGGGACGTACAAACGGGACGTACGGACGGACGCCGGTAACAAGATATTCCCCACACCATTATGTGGCGGCGGCATAATAATGACATCACAAATACGACTCGCTCTTCAAACTAGGGCAAATAAGTTCCAGTTTGTATGAACCCTGTCTCACGATCCATTTCAAAATACTTATATATTGTGCTTGATAGCAAGAAGCTTGATTGGCTGAGGCTACAACTCAGGCTCAGTCAAGGAAACTGGTTTATTGCGAGCGGAGATTTCCAACTGAAGTTCAGAAATGTTGACATCCGTAGCATATTTCACCAACATTGCAAAGTAGACTTTCCTAGCAAAGCATACTTTAGTTTAAACAATATTTTATTTCATATATAGCAGGTTACATATACACAAGACAAGTGATAATAGGATTAGAAAACAAGATTTATAAAAGCTTATGTGAATTCTTCTCCTTAAGCATACTTTTTCAATTGAAGGATAAATTTATTAATTTTTATTACACTGAATTTATTACATTATCACAGCCATTTTGACTGTGATAATGTAATAAATTCAGTATAATAATTCTGCATACTTTTAATCATCAAATATATGCAGTGGTTAGTTCTATATGAAATCATGCATTTTGGGAAAATAAAAGAGTACTCCCTTAAAGTATACTTTGCTACTGTCTGTTTCACAAAAGCTGCTCAAATTTTACGGCTATATAAACAATGCAAAAACAATATTTTTTTCGATAATATTAAATTAAAGCACAATTTAAGAATGAGCCTTCTTTTTATTTCGTGAAATTTGGTCAAATATTGGTTTTATTACGAAAAAATTGATTTCTCTATGGGAATTTAACATGGGGGGAAAAGTGGTAGAGGACTTGTGGGAGGAGTCAAAAAACAAATTGACTCCGAAACCTAGCTAGATAGCGTGGAAATGATCTAACTAAGAAAACAAAAGTTAAATTTAAAAAATCGGTCCTGTATTTCTGAAATTCTAAAAAATGTCCCCATGTTAAATCCCCATAGACATCTTCACTCCGTGAAGATGTCTATGGGGATTTAACATGGGGAAATTTTGTTTTCGCAATAAAATCAATATTTGACCAAATTTCACGAAATAAAAAGAAGCCTAATTCTTAAATTTTCATTTAATTTAATATTATCGAAACAATATGGTTTTTGAATTGTTTATATGACCGTAAAATTTGGGCAGCTTTCGTGAAACAGACTATAGATAAGTATACTTTGCAATGTTGATGAATCGGCCCCTGGTCTACAGTACACTATCACCTGCGTGAATCTTGCCAATATGTAAATTCCGTGTTTCAAAATGCTTGAATATTGTGTTTGAAGTCACGCAATTTTATTGACAGAGCCTGAGCTGTGTTACAGCTCAGGCTCAGACAATCGAGCTGCTTGATTGCGAGTTGGCATTGCCAATAGATGTTCAGGAACGTTGATAATTTGGGCAAGATTAACTCAGGCTCTCGTATACATAATAATATCTCCTCCTAGACGTTCGCGATACGTAATTAACGGCACATTTTAATGTCCTTTCCGACGAGGAATCAATTCATACGCTAACGTACAAATTGTCAGTTTTGACAACGTTATAAGCTGGTCGAAGAGCATGCAATATACAATGTATTCCACTACCATTTTGAAATACCGGATTTATTTCCCTTGACATCTGTAAGTCCGACAAAGAAACTCGTGCTCCGCAATCGTTTCTTTATCGAATAAACTCTATGTTCAAAGACAACAACAAACGTGATTTGCTTTTCAGATAATATATGTCCCATCTTCGCAAATGATGCTAGAAGCTGGCCCGAAGACGGCAACCGAACACACCCGGATGACGTCATTTGCGTTGATGTGGACGTTTACGTTGATTACCCTACCCCTACCGAGCACCGCGTTCAACATCCGGATTGGTCTGTTGTCAGAGATGGGCTGTTGTAATTGGATGTCTGTGTACAACGAAGGAAGTGCCATCAATATCGCCATTGACGACCTCCATGCGCACGGCGTCCTCAGTGACGTCAACGTCAGGTTTGTGCTACGTAAGACGGTAACCCGAATGTTCTGTCTTTAACCATTTGAGCCCGAAAGCCCGCTATAGCGGGGTTGGAAAACAGTGCAGATCCAGTAGAGCCGGCTCGTAACGAGCCGTCTCATCAGGATCTGCACTTTTTGCAAGTAATTTGCATATTTTGTAGAACAAAAACACCCACTTTTCATAAATGGCATTTTGTGACGATTCGATTGGTCGGAAAATTAGCATATCACAGTCCATGCCAGTTACTAATGTTGTTGAACGGTTTAACGCACGGCGACTTACAGTCACAGCGTCAACATGTTCAGCATACACTTTACTTTCCACAGTGTAATGACCTTTGTGCGTTCTAGCTGTAGGTCAAATGCCTGATTTACAGCTAAACCTCTCCTCACAGGGGCGGATCCAGCATTTGGGAAACGGGGGTCGGGCGGTGCTGTCTAGTTGCGAAGGTAACTCTTGCAATCTACTCCCGTACAGTCCGTAGCTAGCTAGCTACGGACGGCACGGGAGTAATTGCAAGAGTTACCGTTCGCAACTAGAGGGTTACAGACCTGTGTTACAGACATAAATTTCGGGTTAGTACGAAGGGCGTTCGGAAAGTTCCGATAGGGATGCTGATTGTTTGCATTTAGTGTATTAGTCCCGGCTTGTATACAGGTGTATCGAAGACGTTCCATCACATGACCATACACATTATGAAAACGACAGTGGAACCTCCCTAAACCGGACACCAAGAAACACCTGTGATTTTATTTTTGATGAGTTTCTTGGTCATTTAACTCAGGTGATAATATTCACGATCGCATAACACACAACTATGGCTCAGAATGATCAAATGCCTGAATTACGGTGAAACCTCTCTAAACCGGACACCCTGGTGTCCGATTTAGAGAGGTTTCACCGTACATGAATTTCGTGAAATATTGGTAGTATTATAGCACCCGCCGGTGGGTCAGATTTTGACAAATATATTCAGATTTAATATGTTTACTTTATTGCTTAAAACGTGCTTTCGTAATTCTATAACCTGGTGTATTTAAAGGTGCATGAAATGTTCTTTATATTAGAGACATCATCTGAGACATTTTCTGGTAAAATGAACATTCATTCACCATTACCCTACGTATTGATTGGCATTATCATACATATTATATCAGACGTAAATTTCCACACTGATATCAGGGACGATAACCGTGTTTCCTTAAAATGTTAACAGACATTACTATTTATTCTCTGTATTTATTTTTTGATGTGCAATGATCATGCTTTATAATATGTCGAAAATATTATTTTTTCAGGTGACGCATTTAATTAGTATAAATAATTAAAAAATAACATGCCTCATTTGCATATGAAAATAGCCTGATACCACCGCGAGTCACTGTCAGTAAAATAAATATTACTAAATGATTGTATCTGTATAGCGGGCACACGTAATCTTTAGAACTGGTGGAATAGTGACACAATTATACACTTATTTAATTCCTATAAAGAACAGTTTGTGCCTACTGAGTGGGCATGTACCTTTAACATAATAATACAGTAGACTACGTGTAATACAATACACACGTACGGTACATGCACATGCATGACATCAGAGGTTACATGGCTATGCATTATGCCATAGCAATTTCTTTCTCTGTTAACCCTTTGTACCCGAAATCCCGCTAGAGCGGTTTATGCAAACAGTACAGATCCAGATGAGCCGGCTCGTAACGAGCCGTCTCATCAGGATCTGCACTTTTTGAAAGTAATTTTTATATTTTTGAGAACAAACATACCCCTTTTTCATAAATGGACTAGTCTGAAAACCATTTTGTGACGGTTGGCTTGGTTACAAAATTAACATATCAAAATCCATTCCAGTGAAAGGGTTAAGCGTCCGCGTGCGGGTAAGGTTTTGAAAGTCGGTCTGTGAAAAAACAAACACAATGTGTACAGTGGGGTCAGTGTGTAAGTGCACACACGAACGAACACGACAGGTTGGTTCCAACCTGTCGTGTTCGTTCGTGTGTGCACTTACACGATGACCCCACTGTATGTTATTTTACACTATTTACTGGTGAAATAATATGAAAACTCATTGAGGGATTTGTCCACGTATTAGAGGTTGAGGTTGTTTTTAACATAAATTTATCTTCGTTATTTTCAAGGCCTTATTTGTTTTTACCGGATTCGTAGGTAAGTTTTGGTCAACTGGGTGGGCGCTTAAAGGTACATGCCCACTCCGTATGTACGATTTATTCTCTGTATTTATTTTTTGATGTGCAATGATCATACTTTATAATATGTCGAAAATATAACTTTTTCAGGTGACGCATTTAATTAGCATAAATAATTAAAAAATTCCATGACTCATTTGCATATGAAAATAGCCTGATACCAACGCGCGTCACTATCAGTAAAATAATATTACTAATTGATTATACATTACCTGTATAGCGGCCACTCGTAATCTTTAGAACTGGTGGAATAGTGACACAATTATACATTTATTTAATTAATATACAGAATATTTTGTGCCTACTGAGTGGATATGTGCCTTTAACAAAGATATGGTATGGCATTATAAATACCCGTATGTACTAATGACTAGTCAGTAACCTGGATATGTTAACAAAAGCACTGGATCTCAAGTACGCATAGACAGTGATGAAACAAATTAAAAAAAAAAGAGTTTAATTGTAGATTTGTATGACGTTAATTGTGTTATTTGTTAGACTGTTAAAATATACGTTTCAATATATGGTTACCAATATATTTAAATTTATTACACTAAGTTAAACGTATATTATAATGGAAACCTCTTTTTCAATGTGGAATTGTACTTTATGATCATTTGACAACAAACAATAAAGACATTTCACAGTTCTTTGGAATCTCTCTAAACCGGAAACCAATAACACACATGTGATCTTATTTTTGATGAGTTTCTTTGTCATTTATCTCAGGTGATAATGTCTGTTAGTGATCGCATCGCACACAACTGTGGCTCAGAATGATTAAATGTCTGATTTACAGTTAAACCTCTCCTCCCAGGGGCGGATCCAGCATTTGGTGAACGGGGGTGGGGGTTGTCTAGTTGCGACGGTAACTCTTGCAATATACTCCCGTACCGTCCGTAGCTAGCTACGGACGTTACGGGAATAAATGCAAGAGTTATAGTTCGCAACTAGGGGGTTGTTCTATTTTCGAGCTCTTCGAAATGCACTTTCCTGTGTTTTACGGCATTTAAATTCAGACTCCAACTGGTGGTAAACTGTGATATATGTAATCTCCGTGGACGCTTCCATAGGAACCAGTCTAAACCGGACACCAAGAAAATACATGTGATCTTATTTTTGATGAGTTTCTTAGTCATTTATCTCGTGTGATATTGTGTGTTCGTGATCGCATAGGACGCAATTATGGATCGGAATGATCAAATGCCTGATTTACAGTGAAACCTCTCTAAGCCGGATACCCTGGGGACCTCGCAGTGTGTCCGGTTACAGCCGTGTCACTGTACATGTAATACAATGTGTATTAGCACATTTCTTAGGTCACTCGCTCACCATAACTCTTATATAATGCAATGTAATGTAATGCAATTAGAGTTATATACTCAGAACAAGTGCCTACATATAGCCACATACCTTCGACATGCTGATGGTATGGTGCAATATACTGTTTTAGATATGTAGAAAAATAAGTGTAGTCATTGTATAGTAACCCTATTTATTTTCAATGCCTCCAGCATTAGTTTGCCTCAGTTTCGCCTTCACCTGATTCAGGAAGTAATATGTTGTTCTATTTCATATAACAACCCATTAATCCCAGTGCCTATGCACAGCTCAGACCCACCTACGCCTAATAAAACCGATAGATAATCAGAATTATACAAATGGAGTCTGAACCAGCCTGACAACATCGCACAAGTCACCCGACTACGCCAGTAGCCGATTTCATCAAAATTGCAAAGTATACTTATCTAACAAAGTATACTTTGAGGGAGTAATCATTTCTTTTTCCGAAATGCATTATTTCATACAGAATACGATTGCATATAGTTGATGATTAAAACTATGCAGAATTATTATACTGAATGTATTACATTATCACAGCCAAAATGGCTGTGATAATGTAATAAATTCATTATAATAAAAATTAATAAATTTATCCTAAAATTGAAAATTTCTCCCTCAAAGTATACTTTGCTAGGAAAGTATACTTTGCAATGTTGGTGAAATAGGCTACAGGTCTGACTCCGGCCTCGGACTTTATGTTGACAAAACTAGATTGATATGGTGTGGATCGGAATCTGGTAGTACTACTATAGTACGATATACAATGAGACACCCCTATGCTGAGACCAAGGTACCTTTACATCGTTAGGCGTACATTTTTCAACCAATCTTAGCATACTTATTGATCTAAATTATATCTCCTGTCACAGTGGTCATAGCGTAATTCAACAACATTAGGACTAATAACTGTCGTTGAGACAGCTAGCGAGCACATGATCAAACAGCCAAGTACACTAAGTTTAAATTATCTTATTACGTAATTGTACCATAAACATGATAAACAGGGTCAAACGCAATGTTGTTATTAAATCGTACCAACTTGGTGGGCTGAAAATGCTTGATGTCGACGACTGTATAATTATCTGCAATGAAAGTATCGTGGATAAGAAGATTTTCAAATAAAGACACAACTGTCTGTTTCACGAAAGCTGCCCAGATTCTACGGCCATATAAACAATGCAAAAACAATATTTTTTCGATAATATTAAATTTTATCAAAATTTAAGAATGAGCCTTCTTTTTATTTCGTGAAATTTGTCCAATATTCATTTTATTGCGAAAAAAACAATTTCCACATGTTAAATCCCCATAGACATCTTCATAGAGTTAAGATGTCTATGGGGATTTAACATGGGGAAATTTTTCTAATTGCAGAAATAGTGGACCAATTTTCCAAATGTAACTTTTGTTTTCTTAGTTAGATCATTTCCAAGCTATCTAGCTATGTTTCAGAATATATTTCAATTATTTTTTCGTTTTTCGACTCCTCGTGCAAGTTCTCCACCTCTTTTTCCCCATTTTAAATTCCCATAGATAACTAATTTTTCGTAATAAAATCAATATTTGACCAAATTTCAGAAATAAAAAGAAGGCTCATTCTTAAATTGTGATATAAATTTAATATTATCGAAAATAAAATAAATTGTGTTTGCATTGTTTATATGGCCGTAAAATTTGGGCAGGTTTCGTGAAACAGACAATAAATGGTTAGATCTGCACCTACATGCAATTTTTGAAAAACGTTATGAAATATGGAACGAATTATATTTATAGAAATATTCATAGAATAAATAATACCTTTTGGAAATATGTACAGTGGAACCTCTCTACAACAGCCACCCATGGGAAGACGCAAATATGGCTGTTGCATAGAGGTGGCTGTTGTAGGGAGGTTAATGCTGAATTAAATTATGTCGTCCGCTGTTTATTTATTTTCTTCGATAATTCGTATCAAACCATGTTTTGGCAACATTTTAGAAAAAATTGGAAATGATTCTAAAATGCTGTAAAAACATGTTTTTATTGAGAAAGAAGGCAAAGCAACAGCAGACGACAATTTTCGTGCTCAGCAGTCTAAGGGTTAGATACAGAGGAAATCATCCATTTGGGATATAACATAGCGGCTGTTATAGAGAGGGTGTTGTTGTAGAGAGGTGGCCGTTCGGGGAGGTTCGACTGTTTATAAATCTTACGCTGATGTTTCGGACATAGTAATACTTTCGAGGAAGTGATAGCACAATCTACGAATGACATCCAATATATAGTGAAAACGGCTTATTATTACTTAGATATCAATGTTTGCCTATACATTGCCTGTATTTGCCTACAGCAATAACATACACAGTCTAGGCTGATACGGCGTGTTTTCCGTTCTGATTCTGAAACTTCTAGTCTGATACTGCCATTTCTAGTCTGATACCATCGTTACTAGTCTGATACCGTCGTTTCCAGTCCGATACCATGTCTCGCGCGCGTATTAAACCAGTTCCTTTGAGCATGCGCATTGCGTATGTTTACTTTATCGGCTGCTTAAATTTTGACAGATGCCGGGAATTTAAATTTGTAGGTTCTGTATTTCATCATTCAATCATGGATAACGGTATAGATTTTAATATAGGATTATCACAACTCTAAAAAGCCTAAACCCTAGTTTGAAACCCAAAAATTGGTTTAAGAAAAAAATTGCCAATCGTGATCCCAAACGGTAGTTTTCTTAAACCCTGGTTTGAGCAATTATTGTGCACTTGGCGGCAGAAACCACCGTTTGTACGCTCAAACTAGGGTTTCTGCATAGCTTAAACCACGGTTTGAGCTCAAACCCCAGTTTAGACTGCCCAAACCCTAGTTTAGGCTCGCCAAATGCACAATAATTCGTGTTACCCAAGGTATCAATTTATTTCTAAATGTTCTTAGACTTTATTTCTTCGTATTTTCGTTTATAAAACATTCATGGTGACGTGTTTCCATTAGTAGCTAATCGATCATAAATCTAACAATGCATGAACATTACGTTTTATAATTCGCACTGCCATTCCTAATGAGTGGGCATGTATCTTTAAATCTACACATGCTTGATGGATTATACATGTATGCACTATAACCTACGGAGCCCTTCAGGCGACATGGATTTTTTTTAATTAATTCGTTGCCACTAAATAACAATTCGTTCCCTCATTTTAACAATTCGTTGGCACGAATTAAGAACGAATTAACTACTCGTTCCCTCAATTTAACAATTCGTCCCACGAAATAACAATTCGTTCCCACGGGAACGAATTGTTAATTCGGGGGAACGAATTGTTATATCGTGGGAACGAACTGTTAATTTGGGGGAACGAATTGTTAAATCGAGGGAACGATTTGTTATTTTGTGGGAACGAATTGTTAATTCGAGGGAACGAATTGTGAAATTGAGGGAACGAATTGTTATTTTTCGCGAATTAATTGTTAAATTGAGGGAACGAATTGTTATTTCGTGGGAAAGAATTAATAAAAAAAATCCATGTCCACTGCGGGTCTCCGTATGTATGCACTATAACCCCTGCGAATATATGTCAAACATATTCAAGGTGCATGATCACGTGGTTACAACAACAACAACTTCGCCCACTCCAAAGTAAGTATTATTTGATATTTTCCTTAATATGCAACGGATTTTGATGAAATATGGCACAGCAAACGCGTCTTCGTGAGCTGCATTTGGTGGTCTTGGGAGTTCGGTACAGACTTATGTTGTTTTTGCGAAGAATCGATTTTCGTGTCGCTAGACACGGAAATCGATTCTTCGCAAAAACGACAGAAATTTGGACGAAAATACAAAAACCACCGAATGCAGCTTAACAAGACTTATGTCGTTTTTGCGAAGAATCGATTTCTGTGTCGGAGACACGGAACTCGATTCTTCGCAAAAACGACAGACGTTTGGGCGAAAATACAGAGACCACTAAATGAAGCTTAACAAGACGCGTTTGATGCGCCATAATTCATCAAAATCCGTTATGTAATAAGGACAATATAAAACAATACGTACTGTGAATCTGATGTTGTTGTTGTTGTTAGTACCACGTGATCATACACCTTGATATTGCTCAGGTTTTGTGTATGTCACGGTTAAATTGGTTACTGGCGTCAATAACAAATACAGTACCTTCACGCATGTATTTCCTGATTAATATTTCAAGGCTAATATAGATCGACATGATTGAAATGATAAGTGCATCATGGATTAACAAAAACTGTTTTTTTTTCGAGTTCAGGGCCAATCTGATTATTGGCTATTCAAGTTTGTTTCAGCAATATAGTACGGGGTTGATAAAAAAATAATATAATGTTTATACTGAAAAGAAAACTAGCGCTGCGAATGATAGTTTGTGTGCAACTGATGACTAATTTTGCTATTGTCTGAATACAGAATATAACGTATTTGTAAATCAATCGCTGTCCATACCACAGTTATGAAACTGTACCAATATGTGCATCATATGTATTTGTAAATGGTTGCTGAGTGATGTGAAAACATACCACTTCAAGAGAGAGCATCGATTTATAGCACTTTTCTGGGATTTTCTGAACACCCCTCGGGTATATTCCGTGTACTATGACATGTCCGCGACAACTCTGAGTCCACGTGCTAAACTATACATGCATGTAAACAGAAACATGGAGATTCGCCAGGTATGAATTTATATTTTCATTTTTAACAATGTTCTACATTTATTACACTTTAGTCATGTCTTCCGTGAGTCTTTCTGTTAACATAGTTCGTCTATACGTCAGCTACTGACCCAGGTTTGTCCCCGCAACCCGATTACAAGTGAAATGCGTGTGTTTGTTTATCATCATCCATTTATCCATTCGATAGCCCAACCAAGGTGTCCGAATCGGCAAAATGAATGCCAACGATTGAAATGTCACTGCACCTATTCCTTGTAGAGGGACAGGTGTAGTGGGAATTTGTGTGGAAAGTCCCTGGAGACGGAACACGTAAAAGTCGGCCGTCTTTAATTCATACCTCTCGGAATTAAAGACGTATTTAATTGCAATGTTTTGTTTGTCTAATTCGTGTCTCCTGGTTATTTTTTGACATTCCCACTGGATTAACAAAACCCTTTAGTAAAAGTACATGTATATCAGGCTACACCAATCTCGCTACTCGCGTAGATAAAACGGAAGATAAAACGATATACATGTATGTATGAGTGACCAGTACAAATTCTCACCACTATTTGTAGTTATTCGGTCGATACATTGATCAAAGCCTGCTAGTCGGTGACAATAATAACATTACATTGATTGAATGGCGACCAAATTATCCCCTGATCAAATTGCGCAAATGTGTAGACTGATGTGGGTCGCCGTCGTAAGGTCCCTTTTCTCAGCAGGTATTCAGCGTGTCACCAAATGACCATAGCTGCACAGCGTGTGTGGTTGACCGTGAAGCACGAACTATTTCGTGCCCAGGTTTGCATATAGATGCAAACTTTTCTATTGTCTGCAGGGGTGTTCAAATCACTTACCAACCTCTGACAAACAATAGAGTCGATGTGTAAATGGAAGTTCGCGGCCGTGGTGTATGTTTAAAGGATCTCAAACGAGTTCCCATTTGATATGAGATTTATGAAACGAGTTGCGCACATTTGTATGCACCTCGCCAGAGGCTCGGTGCATAAAATGTGCGTGACTCCTTTCATAAATCGCATATCAAATGGGAACTCGTTTGAGATTCTGTTTATCACATGAATTCACTCGCCAAAGAGTAGCCAAAGTGAAGAATATCCAATACGTTTGAGCGAGCAGACGCCATTGACTATTTACGCATCTAGTTAAAAATCTCCACAGAGAAAAATAGTTTTAATCCTATCAATACAATTATTATAAATATGCCATATAACAGGTTCATGTTCTTTGTAAACACTTCATACTACCAAACAGGAGCTAAAATCAAGCATTTTGATTGGCTGAGCCTGAGCAGAGCTCAGTCTCAGCCAATCGTAATGCTTGATTTTAAGCTCATTCTGACAATTGCAGTAATGTTAATGAGTCACGGACGCTCTTAATGACGTTTGAAACATGATGACGGCAACGTCAAAACATCATTGCTTTGTAGCGCCATTACGGACGTCATTTGGAACGTCTCTATTTTATTAATTTAACATAACGTTGGCGCATAATACGAATACGTAATTAGGGTGATGCGGTCATCCAATCAAATGCCCTCCAGCTTTTATTACATGTGCGTCATATCACATTCTAATGCACCATAATGAAATTGTCGAAATCTGATTGGCTGATCGATCAATTACCTGCAAGTAAATCCACGATTAACATGTAGGTAGTATGTCATGTGATCACATTTACATAATTAGATGTATTCCTACGCGCCGTTTCACCATGAAAGTTCCGTGATGCCATGCAATAGAGATTGTTCGGACAACCAGAAACGTGAGTATTCGGCTTCGGCTATTCTCCAAAAATGCTGGAGCTAATCAAGAAGACGAGAGCCCTCCCAACTCTGTATCCACTCAACAGCTGTTACCTGTCCAGCATCAAGGTCATGTGCTGGGGCGGATCTAGAGGGGGGGGGGGGGGGGGGGTGTGGTCCGGTGTTGCAACATCCCCGTTCAGCCACGGAGTTTACATAGACCACAGTTTACCACTAGTTGGAGTCTGAATTTAAATGCCGTAAAACACAGGAAAGTGCATTTACGGATAGCATGCTCGCTAAACTCTGTGGAGCTCGAAAATAGGACAGCCTGCCGTTCCTCAAATGCTAGATCCGCCCCTGATGTGGTGCCCTGTCATAACACTGGCTACTGAAGTGGACTTCCACAATCACCAGCAAAGGGTGGAAAATCACGTCCTTGTACCGCCTACGACCCCAGCCGTTTACCAACATCCATCGCCATATAATTTCCAAAATTCACTGTGAATATACACAACCATAACTATGACAATCATTAAGTGATCCACTTATAAAACTGTAAAATGTCGAGCTCGACAAGGAAGCATCAGCGATGTCGGCCATTTTTTTTCTAACTTTGAATGGGAATTCCCAGCAATGTAGGTCATTGGACAATTATTCCAATATTCAAGGTAGTGTTGAACCATATATCCTTGGTGGATGATAAAGAATATATAGATGAAATAAAAGTTTGTAAATGAACACAATTCTTCATTAGTTTACGTATTTGTTTTGCACTATTTGTTTTCGTGTACTATGTTTATGGCAGTTGTCACGGTTGCAGACAATGTGTAAATCGGCCAATATTGTGAGGGTTGTAATGGGTATGCCCATATTGGTTGGTATTTGGTTCAGATATCGGGAAAATGAGTCAGAAATGATGGTCGTACATTAGAATAGCGATAACCGTATTGAAATTTGTAATTTGAGGAGATACTCGGTGTATTTACGGTTGGAAACTTCGATTTACGTCTCCGCCTTCGGCGTCGCCATAAATCGAAGTTTCCAACCGTAAATCCACCGAGTATCTCCCCAAATTACAAATTTCAATACAGTTATCTCCTAATTTATGAAATAAAAAGAATTTCATGTCATAAATAGAGGATCTTAAACTCGTTTCCATTTGATTAGATTATGAAACGAGTCTAGCACAATTTATGCATAACAATGCTTACGATTTTCATAAATATCATATCAAATGGAACGAGTTTGAGATTTTGTTTATCACATGACTTCACATTCCAAATAGCGGAAAACTTGGAGATATCCGATACATTTCAGTGAGAAGACGCCATTGACTATTTCCGTATGCAGTTTAAAATCTCCACCGACAAAAAAATAGTTTTAATACTTCACATAAATACATTATACATGTGCCATATTCTCGGTTGCCGTTCTTTGCAAGCTCTTCATATTACCAAACGTGAGCGCATTTTATCAAATAGTGATTTTACTGAGCCACCGACGCTGCAAGTGGCGTTTAAAATAGGGTGACGTCGACGTCAAAACAACGTTGCTTTGTCGCGCCATTGGGGATGTTATTTGGAACGTCTTCGTTGTATTCGCTTGAAATAAAAGTTGGCGCATGATATGAATATAAGGTTTGACATGTCCAGCCGTGTGCAAACGTTTGCTGTGGCCCGAGGGAACCTGCGGCCTTGGGTTCAAACAGTTCCCGAGGGCCACAGCAAACAGGCCTTGGGGTTCAAACAGTTCCATCGGGCCACAGCAAACGTTTGCACACGGCTGGACATGATCAAACGTTATTGTTACATTTCCAACAAAAAAACTGATGTAATTTGAGCATTATATTCAGTATGTTCAGTACTTTTATAAATCGCCCCATTCACGTAGATAATTTTCGGTATTCATATTCCGGGGCCGCATCATGAACGTCATGAAGTAGTGACGTCATGAAGGCACTTCCGCGTAGTGACGTCATGAAGGCACTTGGTCTACGCGCGGCCCCGGAATGAGCATTGCCTAAAGCCATATGCAAACAGCACGCGCTATATGTGCAAACAACGGAAACCATGTAACAATACGTAATTACGGTGATGCGGCCAGCCAATCAAATTCGTTTCAGGCGTTATTACATGTGTGTCATATCACATTTATGAAATGGGTTACAGCACGTGATATCAAGGTTTTCATGTGATAACAAAATGTCCGTAAATTACGACAATGCTATTCCGTTCAGTATCATACAGTGGAAGCTCTCTAAACCGGAAACCAAGAAAACACATGTGCTCTTATTTTTTATGAGTTTCTCGGTCATTTGTCTCGGGTGATTGTGTCTGTTCGTGATCGCATAACAAACAGCTATGGCTCAGAATGATCAAATGCCAGTTACAGTGAAACCTCTCTAAGCCGAACACCCTGGGGACATTCATGTATATACATACAATGTACATATCAAATATGCATATACACGTGAGAAACACTATGCGATTTTGTACCTTCAGACATCTGCGTAGTTTCATTAATACTTTTACAAAATTTACAATATTTTTCATAAATAAAGTCAAAAGTTGACAAAAAGTTCAGAGTACATGCGGAATATAATTGTGTCAACCTTTGACACCATGTTCAGAAAATGTAAATTGTGTAAATGTAAATGAAATTACGCAGATGTTCGAAGGTACAAAATCGCATGGCGTGTCTCATATATGTACAGTGGGGTCAGCGTGTAAGTGCACACACGAACGAACACGACAGGTTGGTTCGCTACCCACCCAAAGTGTATGTTGTTACCACTCAGCTGAACCGTCTCGCCGAGACGGTTCAACTGAGTGGTAACAACATACATTTTTGATGCGAAATGAGAAAAAATGCAGAAAAATATTTACTTTTTTTTTTATATATGAAATACAGTGGGGTCAGCGTTCCAATCTGTCGTGTTCGTTCGTGTGTGCACTTACACGCTGACCCCACTGTACATGTACATGATGCACATGCAGAAGTATCAGTACGTACCATTTACCGATGAATGGAACAGTTCAAATGTGTTCATGACAAAATATACTTAGAAGTGAAACGTGGCCGTGACTGGAGAAATGGGGCTTGTGAGATTTGAGACCAGTATGGCTCATGATCAAATAGCACACTTACTGTATCTGTATTGTCTGTTTGAAGCATGACAGGTGTTTCATTGATGGAATGGCGAACAGTGCAGATCCTGATCAGACTGTGCGGATGCACAGGCTGATCTGGATCTACACCGGTCGCAAAATCCATAAGCCTCATTTCTCCAGTCACAGCCATAAATTGTTACAAGAGAGCATGTCCGGCGGATATTGGTTATATTACAATACACGTACTCGGTAATTACATATGAAACAAGTCTACAAGCACGAACTTTGATGGCCGCCGGTTGTTACGGAGATTGCAGATAGCAACTACAGCGACATTCTATCTAGAATGTCCATGTGTTTGATGTTTGAGATCGCACAACCACTACACAGCCATGCCCACAGGAATGACTATACAGTGAAACCCGTCTAAACAGGACACCACAAAAACACATGTGATCTTATTTTTGATGAGTTTCTTGGTCATTTATCTCAGGTGATAATGTGTGTTCGTAATCGCATAGCACCGAACTATGGCTCAGAATGATCAAATGCCTGATTTACAGTGAAACCACTCTAAGCCGGACACCCTGGGGACCTCCTCCCAGGGTGTCCGGTTTAGAGAGGCTCCAATGTATTACATTATATATGTAAGGAGCAATTGAAGACCGTTACGACCAACGCAATCGCAGATCAGACGGCGTTTCCAGTCTCTGATTAGGGGTCGCACTGCTTGTCGTTCTGATCAGGGGTCGCACTGCTCGTCGTTCGATAATACATGCCAAATTATACGTGTGTAAAAGCTGTGCACATATTAAGAGTATTCGGTAAATTGTAATAGTACGGGTTTACGTTTTATTAACAGCACGTTCAATAAAATAATAAAATTCGTCCTTTTTACACAAATTACACTTTCTAAGATGTCTTTCCTTTTTAATCCAACGTCCAGTTTCAAGAGGTAATTTATGATTTCGAATGCCTGTATATTCATTTTCGTTTAATACTAGCATGCATTGTTCAGTGGTCAATGTCCCCTGAAACAATTTATAATTTGTATCATCGTGTATATGTACCTTGTGCAGAGCTCCAGACAAGGTGCGTATTGGCGTATATTACGCAATTATTTTAGCTGAATATGCATTGATTATGAAAAGTGGGAGTACAAAATACGCACAGCAATGTGAAAATACGCATTGATTTTCAAATTGAGTAGTGAAAATGCTGTCATAAAGTTGAAAATTCACTTAGTTGAGCTGCAAAAATCAAACAGTGTTTGCTTTTTGCAGCTCAAATAAGTGAATGTTTCAATTTTTTTATAAAAATTGTTATCCTTTGTTCCAGTGATGAAGAAAATCAATAATCCATTTGTAAAAGTAAACTACGCAATGGTTTTGAGATCAGGGGGTATAGTAAGCTTTAGACACAAAGCTTATCTGGAGCTCTGCTTATGTCTCGATTTTTGAAACTGTTTCATATTTAAGATTAGCAAGTTTCGGATTTGTAATATTTTGTGACGTCCATATGCCTATTTGACCACAGTCAATTAATATTTTTTGAAGATGTTTCGACCATTGAAAATTGTCTTCACCATTAGACTGCTACACACGCATCTCGTCGTCTGGGTTTGGCTTATTTTTTGTATTCATTCTTAGAATGCTGCACACGAAAATTGGCGTCTGCGGTGGTCTTACGTTTTGCCTTCAGCCTTAGATTTAAGCCAACCGCAGACGACAATTTACGTGTGTAACACACGCAAATTGTCGTCTGCGTTTGGCTTAAATTGTGTCCTCATCCTTAGACTGCTGCACACGAAAACTGTCGTCTGGCTTACATTTTGTCTTCTTTCTCATCAAAACATGATTATACATCACTTGAGAATCATGTGTTCTTACCTTCCAGTATCATTTGGCGAGAGACGACGACGGAATCGCAAGGACTGGGAAACGCCGTAGATCTGGTGAACAATGAAGACATTGACGTCATATTTGGCTCCCCGTCGTCCAGAAGTAAGTCAGCTGATGTAGTTATCTTATATTTGTGGCTGTTACAGGAGAACTGGGGCTTATGGGAATTGTGACCAGTGTTACACTGGGCACAATTCCCATAAGCCCCATTTCTCCTGTTACAGCCACAAATATAAGATAACTGCATCGTTTAGCTTGATAATGATATATACTGCTTGTTAGAAGCATGCCGGGTGTTTCATTGATTTTGCAAAACCCATAAGCTCCATTTCTCCAGACACAGCCACATGAAACGAATTTTCCATACCCGGCATATAAGAAATATGTCAAGCCAATGGCCGTCGGCCCGTTTTCATTCCCCAATTTACCATAAATACAGAACAGAACAGAACACAAACTTTATTTATGATCAGTCTCAGACCACACAGTGGTATAAGAGCGAGTACGATACAAAACATATATGAGTGGGGGTAACATGACGGACGTGACTTACATGTATGTACGATATGGGCATCAGGCAGAGGAAAGGGACCCAAGACGCTGTCAACAAGCGAATCTCCAGATCAGCCTGCGCTTCCGTGCAGTTCGATCAGGGAATACGCTGTGTGTCATGCAGTCACTAAAGTAAACAAGTTGAACGGTTCTAGTATATGCATACTCTGCGAGTGCACGAGTAACTTGTATCTGAAATAAGAGTTTTGCAAATACAATAAGGCTCGTTTCCTCAGCCGACATCCCGGATAATAGAATGTGATCGTGATACATGGTGAATGACTTTAATAACCTGGTCATTGTCAAATATAAATATGAATTCGATTGCCAGCTATTTACTTCAATATATATGCCTGCAGCTACTCACACTATTGAACATCATCAATTCAGGCTGATGGATTCTCAGGGAGAAATTCGTTATTATGTTATAGTTTATAAGCAAGTGGGCATATATTAATACATAGATTATAAATAATTACGGCTGCATTCCAAAATACATATATATTGAACAGAAAAAGAAAAAAGAAAAAAAAGAGAGAAAAACATGCTAGAGTTTGCATAGAGTTCTGACTTCTTCCACTCATATTAAAATAATATATACAGATGTAAACATAGCCGTGCAGTAATGTATACTAGCTGTCAATTTACT